>VDFB02058242.1:569921639-569947924 GCA_007258455.2 Sequoia sempervirens | reverse complement strand
CCGTAGCTAGAACTTCCATAGCTGGAAGTTCCATAGCTGGAAGTTCCGTAGTTGGAACTTCCATAACTGGAACTTCCGTAGCTGGAAGTTCAAGAGCAGGAAGTTCAGGAGCAAGTTTCTGGAGCCATTATGTTAGCTCCTATTTGGATTGTCTCTGGAGGGTGGATTAGTCCTCTCCTTTGGGTTATGTTCGGCCATGATTGGCCATGTTTGTGGTCGTTATATCGTATTGGCAACTACTTTATCTGTAAGTTATTTTGTATGTTTTCATTTATTTTTTTATCTTGTCCTCTTTTGGATCTTACCCTTCGGGGTTGCGTAGCGGGATGTTACAAAAAGACTATATTAAAGCATGTATAGAAAATGGACGAAAGGGACATGATGGACGGTGTAGGTATAGGCTCCCTAACATAAGGTAAGAGTGTCCATAATGTATTGTCCCCTATCTTGATTTTCCTTAGAATTCTCCTATTGATTACAAATTGCAACAAACTAGGGTTAGGGATTTCACCTTATTAAATAAACCTCTCTTTAATAATGCAATCTTGGATTGAATCCTCAATTCACCACATGAACAACATTCACAAATATGTATGCATGCTTGTTAGGGTTAGACAATTGCATCACATTCATAGATTATCAATAATGCAACAGATTTGGAAGTTGGGAGAAGGGACACGATGGGTTTGCTCGAAGCCATATTCCAAGCCTAAGAGGGTGTATACCACAACCCTCCCCCTTGGCGACTTGTACCTACTTTCCCCATCAATGTCTCAACCCTTGAAGATGCTTGCCATCTTGTGGGATTGGTAGAGGTCACAAGTGGGCTTTCTTGGCTCCTACCACTTCACCTCAGGCCCTTCCCTCATGAGGAGTCGTGTGGAGATCATAAGTGGGCTTCTAGCCCCTATCACTGCACATCAATCCCTTCCCACAAGGTGGGTTTCAAACAGTTAATATAATTATGTTTCAACATAGCATTCCTACTTTATTATCTTATAAATAACATGCATACATAGGTAAATGATTGTGTGCAACAATACATTTAATATTCCTTTCTTATGCAAGACTATACTTATAGAGGCAATACAATAAAGGGCAAAAATACACTTGAATATAGGATAGATCTGATATACTCCTGTTTATGTATATATATCCAATAATAGGAATATGTTGCGATACACAGGTCTGATTCTCTTCTCTTTTTGATTTATATGTCTCTTAACTTTGATCAATGATGTATCCTCCTAAGGTTCGATCTACCCTTAATGTTCAAAAGATATTGTTAGTGTAAATCAAGCACATAAGAATCTACTATTCATATTCGTATTAAAGAAACATAACTTATAAGGCTCAATAATTGATGTAAGCATCATTATTGCATATTCATATAATACATACATATGTGTGTGTATTTCATACAGATATATATATTAATTTCCCTAATAATCATTCTTGCATGAATATATATATGTATATGTATATATATTAATAATTATATTTAATTTTACTTTCCTAATTATCTTCCTGTCATTGAGACTTATTCCAATATATAAAATCCCTCTACTATAGTTTCCAAATTTCACTAAATAAGAATGTATTTCTCCATCTCTCTCCATCTGCTCTTCTTTTAGATATGTATATCCTCTTAAATCTGCATATTATATCTTTGTTCTATCTCTCCTTATAAATAGAAATCTTCGATATTTTCTTCTGGTCGATTTGCACATTTTTTGTCTTTTTCCAATTCCTAATTCATGCCCATCTATTTTGAAGTGATCATGTTTTTATAGTTCAATCTGCAGTAGACATGCCCTTTCATTAGTCAGTGCCTTTTGGTATCTTTTGCCACTTTGGAGGGTTGTGTCTTTTGTAAGGTCATTGACATTGGAGTTAAATGTTAATCAAAGTTTTGGATGGATCGTTGCATATTAGTATTTTTAGAAATCACTGCTTCTTAGGAATCGGTGCCTTTCATAATTGTTTGGGAATCAGTAGCCTTTGTAATTCCTATTTACTTATTTAATTAAAACTTAGTTATTAAAGGATTTTACTTATTTTCTTGTGGCTATTATTATTATAATAATTACAATTGATAATATTGTTTCATTTCATATTATGATAGTTATATTATAATTATACTATTATCTATGATAATTATAATTATAATAATATTTATATTGTAATTACTTATGTGTATCTTTTTTTATATTTATTTGAATTAGTTATTTGTATTTCAATACTTAATATCTAGTGTTACAACTTTGGGGGCATGATAGTCCACCCCGCCTAAGATTGCTTGTCCTTAAACAATCACAATTCCAAATATCTTTTCACATATATCATCTTGTCGCAATTCATATGTAACTAGTGACAAATTATATCCTTATATATTTTCCAGATAGTTCTCAAGTGCAAGTTAGAAGGTAAAAAGTGATTATCACCCATAATCATTTGATTTAAATTCATAGGTTTACACTAGAGCATTCAATTCTTGTCACATCTTCCAAATCAATTGGACGTTATTACCCTTCTTGTCATATCCTCATGTTAGGTGCTAAATTCATCTTCATATCTTGGGAAAGTGTCTAATTTATTTAAACAGTAGCAATTTATCCCCAGGTTTGAAAGGTGAGGATGATCCTAGGATTTGTGGGTTATGGACCCGTAAGATAACTTAGCATAGGCTTTTGTAATAATTTTGTTGTATCTCAATTTTATCTCAGATACCAAATGTTTTTAGGAGTACGTTTACTAAATCTTATTTGTTTGCATGAAAGTTGTACCTTAACAAAATTTATGATTTTGACTATTCAATATTCATAAAGAGCTTGACATAATGAACATTCATGTTTGTACTTAGGTTTTAATACCTAGTTCAGTCTTGCTTTTGGGTTTACTTCCCTCTCTTTGGTATATGTTGGTGGTGGGGTGAATCCTTTTGGATAGATTTATTCCTTTATATCCATTGAAAGGAGTCACCACCCTTCATGATAAATGAGTCACCCCTTCATGTTTACCTTTGAGACTCCAAGTTGATTGAAATAATTTCTTCATAAGGAATTGTTTCCCTTTTTATATCTTATTGTTGAAGGATCACAACTTTTCGCATTTGGAGTTATATCCTAATTTAAATCTCTTGTGAATTTACTTAAGGCTCTATTTTGGATGGTATGGATGAATGCTCTCCCTTTTATATCACAAGTTTGAGTTAGTCATACCTTTCCATTTCAGTAATTACAAATTTTCATTATTGCATTTGGATACTAATAATAATTCAGATAAGTTAGTTTATTAGTGTTTCTCAACTTAGACAAGGTTTTAACATTTTCATAAGGTAATCATAAACACCTTCATTGAAGATACATTTGGTATGACACAAACACATGGATACACTTGATACATGTAGCATGCATGTAAAAGACACATAAATACATATATGATATGAAGTACACACATAAATACATGTAAATCATGAACTATATGTTGGAATACATGTGGGTTACAAAGTATACCCATAAATACACATAAGTCACAAAGTGTGAATGCATGCAAGTTGCAAGATATACACACAAATACAAGTATGACACAAGGTATACGCATGAATACACATAAGTCATAAAGTATGAAAGTATTTGCATGAACATATGTTGCAAAGTAGATACTTGAATACACGTAAGTCACAGGGTATACACTTGAATACATATAAGTCACAAAGTATACACTTGAATACACATAAGTCGTAAAGTATACACTTGAATACACATAAGTCACAAGGTATACACTTGAGTAAACATAAGTCACAAAGTATACACTTGAATACACATAAGTCACAAGGTATACACATGAATACATGTAATACATAAAGTATGCAATGAAAGCATGAGGCATACACATGAATACATGTAATACATGAAGTATACACAGGAAGCATGAAGCATACATGTCAATACATGTAATACATGAAGTATACACAAGAAGCATAAGGTATATGCATGAATACATGTAATACATGAAGTATACATAGGAAGCATGAAGCGTACATGTGAATACACGTAATACATGAAGTATACATAGGAAGCATGAAGCATATACGTGAATACACATAATACATGAAGTATACATAGGAAGCATGAGGCATATGTGTGAATACACACAATACATGAAGTATACACTGGAAGCAAGAGGCATACTCGTTAGTACATGTAATACATTAAGTATACATAGAATGGCATGAAAGATGCTCTAATACCACTATAATGTCCCCTATCTTAATTTTCCTTAGAATTCGCCTATTGATCACAAATTGCAAAAAAATAGGGTTAGGGTTTTCGCCTTATTAAATAAACCTCTCTTTAATGATGTAATCTTGGATTGAATCCTCAATTCACCACATTAACAACATTCAAAAATATATATGTATGCTTGTTAGGGTTAGAAAATTGCATCACATTCATAGATTATCAATAATGCAACAGATTTGGAAGTTGGGAGAAGGGACATGATAGTTCTACCTAAAGCCATATGTCAAGCCTAAGATGGTGTATACCACAACCCTCCCCCTTGGTGACTTTTACATGCTTTCCCCATCAATATCTCAATCACTGAAGTCACTTGTCATCTTGTGGGATTGGGTGGAGGTCACAAGTGGGCTTTCTTGGCTCCTACCACTTCACCTCAAGCCTTTCCCTCATGAGCAGTTGGGTGGAGGTCGTATGTGGGATTCTAGCCCTTACCATTGCATCTTAGGCCCTTCCCACAGGGTGGGTTTTAGACAGCTAACATAATTTTGTTTCAACGTAAAAATCCTACTTTATCGTCTTATAAATAACATGCATACATAGGTAAAATGATTATGTGCAGCAATGTATTTAATATTCCTTTCTTATGCAAGACTACACTTGTAGAGGCAATACAATAAAGGGTAGAAATACTTTTGAATATAGGATAGATTTGATAAACTCTTGTTTGTGTGTGTGTGTGTGTGTGTGTGTGTGTGTGTGTGTGTGTATATATATATATCCAATAATAGGAATTTGTTGTGATACATGGGTCTAATTGTCTTCTCTTTCAATATGTATGTCTCTTCTCTTTGATCGATGATGTATCCTCCTAAGGTTTGATCTGCCCTTAATTTTTAGAGGATATTGTTAGTGTAAATCAAGCACATAAAAATCTACCATTCATATCCATATTGGAGAACCATAACAACTTATAAGACTCAATAATTTTTGCAAGCATCATTATTGCATATTCATATAATATATATATTCATTCAAGAACAATTATTAGGAAAACTAATATATATATGTATGAAGTATATATATATATATATATATATGTATTTCATACAGATATATATTAGTTTTCCTAATAATCATTCTTGCATGAATATGTATATATATTAATAATTATATTTAATTTTACTTTCCTAATTATCTTCTTGACAATGAGACTTATTTCAATATATACATTTCCTCTATTGTAGTTTCACAATTTCACTAAATGCAGATGTATTTCTCCATCTCTCTCCATCTACTCTTCTTTTATATTTGTTATCTCCTTAAATTTGTATATTATATCATTTTTCTATCTCTCCTTATAAATACAAATCTTTGACATGTGTTTGTTGTTCGATCTGCACTTTTTTGTCTTTTTCCAATTCCTAATCCATGCCCATCTAGTTTGAGGTGATCCTCTTTTTATAGTTCAATCTACTAGCAAACATGCCCTTTCATTAGTCAATGCCTTTTGGTATCTTTTGCCACTTTGGAGGGTCATGGCTTTTGTAAGGTTGCTGAAATTGGAGTTAAATGCTAATCGAAGCTTTTGATGGATCATTGTATATTAGTCTTTTTAGGAATCGTTGCTTGTTAGGAATCAGTGCCTTTCATAATTGTTTGGGAATCGATTCATAAGCCTTTGTAATTATTATTTACTTATTTAATTAAAACTCAATTATTAACAGATTTTACTTATTTTCTTGTGGCTATTATTATTATAATAATTGCAATTGATAATATTGTTTCATTTCATATTATGATAGTTGTATTATAATTATAATAATATTTATATTGTAATTACTTATATTTGTTTTTTATTTTTTATTTTTTATTTGAATTAACATTAACCAAAGAAAATTTTGACAAAGATGTGGAGGAAAAAATTGATTCACAATTACAGGGGGCCACCCTTCGGATCCAATGGTACTTTTTTGAAAAATTATGGTCGTTCTATGAGATCAAGGGTCTCCATTGGGAACTTGGGTCTCCATAAGCACCCTTTCTCTCACTCTACTACTTTTTTTGGCCCGTATCCTACTTCAAGCATTCCAAAAAGATATTTTCTAGGGAAAACCAGGAAATTTTTTATGTTTGTGACTCAGATTCGGCATCCTCAGGGAAGTCTTTGGATTCCTCTCATTTTAGGCAATGGTCGGAAGTTGTTTCAAGTGTGTACTCCCTTTCCACTTTTCCTAATTCCATTTTGCTTAATGGTGGAACTCCCTTCAGTCCAAATCCTTCAGGTTTGCATCCAGCTTCTTTTCATAACTCTATCCCTATTTCACACCTGCGGCCCTTCAAAACGAAGCCATTGGTTTCAAATCGGGCATCCTTCTCAAACTCTATCCCTATTAAGAATCCCAAGTACTCTTCTCAATCTGGGGTTATTTCAGACATGAAGGCTCCAGTGTTTCATTTAATCCCGATTCAAAACTGGATTACTCATCGGTTTGAGAAAGAAAATAGGGTTTTCTTAGATATGAAGGTTCCTAGATTTGGTAAAGATCATAAGGTTCTGCATGACAAGATATGGGTTCCCAAGATGCGTAGAGGTTCATCTAGAAGTAGTGGGGACCCTCTTGTTACCCCCAATGATGAATTAGTGCAACCTCAAGTTCATGATCTTCAGGAGCTCTCTCTTGTCTGTAAGTTTTGGAAATTCTCCCCTTATGCTAATTTCTTGCAAAACTGGGTTTTTCAAACTTGGGCGAGAGAAAATTAGATTTTTTATCTTGACAAAGGGGAAGGTTTTTTTGTTGTCATTTTTGCTTCCGAAGATGATAGAAATGTTGTATTTAGAAATAAATTTTGGATGTGTGAAGGATATGGTTTGTTCACTTCTCTATGGACTCTAAACTTTGATCCCTCACAAAATATGATTAAGTTTATACCAATTTGGATTCAACTTCAAGGATTTCCTCTTGAATAGAGAGAAACTCATCTTATTGGGTTATTGAGTAATCAATTGGGTATCTTCCTTCATCGAGAATTACAGTTTTTACAAATCCCTTGTTACTAGTTAGGGTTTGTATACTTCTTGATGTTTCTAAACCTCTTCTCTCAGTTTTGAATATCAAGTCTAGGCATGGACTTTGGAAACAATCTCTCGTCATTGAGGATCTACTTTTATTTTGTTCTAAATGTCACTGTCTTGTTCATCCTCAATCTGCTTGTGAGGTAGGTATGGATGAAGGTATTTATTCTTCATCTCAACCTCCCTCTCTGAAATGCAAATCCTATGATCACTCAATTAATCCTATTAAGGATTCTTATCAAATTGTTGGTCATTCTAAATCTGGTAACAAGATGGTTATCTTTGATGGAAGGGATGGTATTGCAATGGAGGAGATCCCTAAGGTTGTGTTTAAGCACTCCTTGGCTACTAGTATTCAGTCAAGGGCCCCAATTGTTCCACTTTGTATTAATTGGTCAGTTGTGTTTGACTTGTTAACTACAAAGGATTCTCATACTACTCATGGTATGATCATGTCTCCTTTAAAGGATTATGAGATTTCAGTTCCTTCTCTGAGCCTTCAAAGATATAGGCCTTTAAATATTTCATTGGCTCCTGGTTGGGAAAAGAGGTTTCTTTCTCTGATTTTCTTGTTTCAAAATTCTCTCAACTTACTTGTTCCTAAATTCAAGTTTGATATTGTTCATTAACTAAATCATTGTACTTCTTTGTTAACAATGGGTTCCTCAACTCCATTTGTTGATAAACAAAGTGTTGATCTGGTTTATTCCATGGGCTTTCAATCTATGTTAGAAGAGGGAAATTTAAAATGTATAGAAGGTCAGATAACTTCAATGGTTGGGTCAAAATTAATTGATGAAATTGTAGAGGCAGTTGAGAGAGAGTTTGAGGGGACTAAAATTTCAGATTCCTTGTCTTCAAATGCAGAGTTAAAGGATTCCATTGTTGTTGACAAAACATTAGTTACACAATTTTCTAATGCTATCAATGCAAGTTCATAACGGGAACTGGGTTTTGAGGATTTTGGTTTCTCCACTTCTTTATCCATTGCCTAGTCACCCTTTTTGTCTCCCTCATCTCAAAAATCACCAGGCAAAAGAAGTCGTAAGTCAAATGATGTTAACCTTCAAGAGGAGATATTAGCAGGTAAACAATCCACTTTGGATGGTAATATTAAAAAAAGGTTGAGGAGAGCTTGTTGCTCTCTGAATACCGTATGAAAATACCATCCTGGAATGTTAGGGGCTTAAATGCTCCTAGCAAGAAAGCCCAGATCAAACAAAAAATTGATTCTTGTGGGGTTGATATTTTTCTTTAACAAGAAACCAAGTTTTCTTAGGAAAACTTTACCTTAATTATTACTAAATGTTCAAAGTGAAAGTCTTGTCAATCAAAGGCACAAGGTGCTTCTGGAGGGTTAATAGTATTATGGAACTCAAAAACTATTGTTCTAGAGTCTATTTCAAGCGAAACAAACTGCCAACTACTAAAGATAACACATTTTAATTTGCAGTTCTTGTTGTTTAATGTGTATGCCCCCAACTCTACTTTTGGCAAGAAGTTGGTATGGGATGCGATGTCACAAGCACTTAAGAAGTTTGGTGATGACAAGGTCATTCTGGCTAGTGATTTCAACGCTCTATTATCTTTGGATGAAAATAAAGGGGGTATCATTCTCCACCTAAAACAATTGAGGACTTTAGTATTTTTGTTTAGGATAATGCTCTTATTGACATTCTTCCTGGAAATGGAAAGTTCACATGGAAAAATAAAAGGAATTTTTTTTGTCAGATATTTGAGCGTCTTGATAGGTTCCTCATCACACCTACTTGGTTGTCTAATAATTATGGTTTACAATCTGTAATTTTACCTTGGATTGGTTTCGATCATTATCAAATCTCTATGGGAATTCATACTAAATAATTTGCAGCATCTTGTAAATCTTCCTTCAAGTTTGAAAGGATGTGGTTTCATCATCTACAATTCTTAAGTCTCCTAAAAGACTGGTGGATGGTACTTTAATGTACATATTTTGCATGAAACTAGGGTTCCTTAAAGACAAAATTAAGCATTGGAATACTTCTATTTTTTTAAATGTTTTTCAATCCAAGGCTGAAGTTTTCAAGAAGCTTGAGGAAGCTAATGCACAAGTTATAGCTAATGTGTTAAGTATGAATCTATTTGATCGATAATCACAACTGCAAGCAAAATGGGAAGAATTGGCTGCTCGTGAAGAAATCTATTGGAGACGGAAGTCTCAGGAGCTTTGGTTAAAAAAGGGTGATAAGAATACTAAATTCTTTCACATGTCAGCACAAATAAAAAAGGCTAAAAGCTCCATTTTTTCAATTCAAGATAGTGTCACAGGAAATGTGTTAACAAAAGAGGCTAATATACAAGTTGAAGGTGTCAAATTTTTCACTAATCTGCTTTCTACACCCATTCTTCAACCTTTGCAAGTGGGAAGGGAGAGAGATGAATTGTTGGAAGCAATACCAATGATTGTTTCAAAAAGGGACAATGATATGTTACTTAAGCCATTCATGCTTGAGGAACTTATGGTTGTGTTTTTTATGCCTCTGGATAAAGCTCCAGGTCCGGATGAATTTACAGTTTTCTTCTTCCAAAAATGTTGGGATTTCATTGCTTATGATCTCCTTCAAGCTCTAGAAGAGTCTCAGACTTCAAGTACAATGTTAAAGCAATTTAATGTTACCCATATAGCTCTCATTCCTAAAACATCCTCTCTGAAATCCTTTTCTAAATTCAGTCCATTTTCATTGTGTAATGTGATTTACAAAATTTTCACAAAAGCAATTTATTTCTTTTAGTGCCTATTATTCCTAATTTAATTTATGAAGAGCAAGGACGTTTTGTTCCTAGGAGGGAAACTGTGGAAGGAGCTTTAGTAGCTCATGAGGTCCTACATTCTATCACAACAAATTTCATACCATCATTGATAATCAAATTGGACACGATGAAAGTGTATGACAAGGTGGATTGGTCCTTCCTTTTGCAATTTTTACTGAAGTTTAGCTTTCATCCAAAATTGTGTAAATGTATAATGTCTTGTTTGAAGGGAGAAAATTTTTTTGTTCTTGTCAATGGTTCGTTGGTGGGATTTTTTAGTTCAACTCAAGGTGTAAGGTAGGGAGATCCATTGTCTCCTTTTCTTTTTACTATTTTGGTTGAGGCTTTGAGTAGGTTTGTGCACAAGGTTCACAATCAAGGGAATTGGAAGGGAATCTTAATTCCTCCTACAAATATCACAACTACTCACTCTTTGTTTGTAGATGATACCTTATTATTTTGTAGGGAAACAATTTTGGAAGCCAATCAAATCAAGTTTCTTCTTGATAAATATGCCTTTGCCTCGGGTCAAAAGATCAATCCAGCAAAATCAAAGATATATGTTTTTAATGTCTCATTAGTTCTAAAGGAGCCAATTGTCAATATTTTAGGATTCCAAGAAGCAAAATTGCCAAGTAAGTACTTAGGCATTCCTTTTTTTACTAGTGCAAATAGGGTCTCCTACTAGGACAAGGTTATAAAAAGCTTGCAAGCAAGAATTGTAGGATGGAGGGGAAGATGGTTATCAATTTTAGGAAGGATTTTAATGATCAAATCAGTTCTCTCTGCAATTCCAAATTACTATATGGCTATTTTGAAAGCTCCTAGAACTATTATTGTGCAAATTGAAAAGTTGATCAGGAACTTTCTTTGGAAAGGTAACATGGATGAGAAAAAGAAAATTCCTTTAGTTTCTATAGATAACTTATGCAAAGAAAAATTGAAAGGAGGGGTTGGAATTCATAACTTAACTGCAAGAAACATTTCACTAGGTGTTAAGCTTGTTTGACATGTATATTCCAAGCCTCACACTAAATGGTGTAAAATTATACAGAAAAAATACTTAGATTCGAGTGCTCCTGACCGAATATTTTCAAGTTTTAACCCTCCACAAGGCTTTGTTATGTGGATTTTTTTGCTAACCTGCAGAAAAGTTATAATTCCATACATTACCTGGGAGATTAATAATGGTGATGAGGCAGATTGTTGATTAGATTCTTGGAAAGGGCACATGCCTTTGAATGCAATGCAAGAATTTCATCAAATCTTGTGATCCTAAATGTTTATCCTATTCTAAAGATGCAAAACAACTATTATGCAATAAGGAAAAACACAAAAGACACCTCAAAGATTAGCCTAAGGAATTGTTAACACAAAGAAAATAGATGAAATAATGCAATTGCTTATACCTTCTCCATGTTGATGAATCCCTTGGTTGGCCCTTGATGTTTAAGATCCTTGTGTGCTCCTTGGATGGCTAGATGCAAGATTGACAATATGACTAGATGCAAGTGCAAATGGCTAAAATGGCTTGGCTAAATGAGTGAAAATACTTGTGAATTGAGTGCTCAAAATGACAGCATAAGGATACTAAAATGACTAAGTCCCCAAATGCATTAGAAGAGGGGGTATTTATAGAGAAATTTGAATTCTCTAGAGAATTCAATGGTTGAGATTGAGCCACCAAGGTCAAGATGTAGGGCTATGGTGAGTTGAGGACTCACAAGCCCTCACATCTTGACATGTGGAATGTGAGATGGCCTAGGATAAGATGATGTGGAAGTGAGGTGGAAGGGAGGTACATGATGTGTAAGAAGGACATGTACCTTGGAAGTACATTGGGGGATGAGAAGAATCTTGGGTGAATAAATGTGAATTAAAAATTCACATGCTTGGAAGAATCCCATGGACAAGACAAGGTTCCAAAAAGGGAAGCACTTGTCACATGTGACTTAATGTGACAAGTCAAATGTTCTAGAAGTTGCATGGGGATAAAGTAAGCTTTGAAAGGATAAAATGTGAATTAAAAATTCACATGGGGAGGAGAGAGACCTAGGATGAATAAATGTGAATTAAAAATTCACATGGGAAAGAGGGTCAATGCTAAGAAAGGCAAATGAAAAGGTTGACTAAAAAGGGGTGCTAAATGTGGCTAATGACTTTTGATTAAGGTTGTGCAAATACCTGATTAGGATAATTAATGAGAGATTAGAAGCAAGTGGAAAATGTAGGAGGATGTGACATTAATCCTGATTAAGAGGATGCACATCTTAATCATGAATTAATTAAATTAATCCAGATTAGAAAGGGATTATGGAGGATGTGACAAGGAGAGAGAAAAAGGAAGAATTTTAAATTGATTTTATTCAAAAGGTCAAATGACTAAATTACATAAATTGATGTATTTATTTAATTGAGGAGGGAAAAGATGTAAGTAAAGCATTTAATTGTTAAATTAAATACTTTAAGGACCTTAGGCAGAAAATGTAATATTAATTAAATAAATTAATATTATTGAATGGATGAATAAGGGTGAATTTGATCATATGGGAGGCGATCAAATTTGGATGTCTACAAATACAATAGCATATAACTCCAATTTGGGGATCAAAAGTAAGTGATTATTTTCAAGAATCAGATATTCCAATAGGAAGAGTGATTTGGAAAAGATTTGCAGCTCCCTTACTACCTTAGGCTCAACAAACAAATCTAAATAACTTATTAGTTGATAGAATTTTATTTTTCCATAATGCTACTAATAAGCTTATTTGGGCTCCCTCTAAATTAGGCCATTATACAGTAAGATTGGGTTATAAAGCATTAATGAATAGAGAGGTACATTCAATTCCATAGAGAGCCTTGACTTTTTGTTGGGATTTTGCAGTATTACCAAAAGCAGGTTGTTTCACTTGGATGGCCTTAACAAATAAGATCCTAACAAGCTCAAGATTACATAGTTTAGGAATTGTATATCCTTTTAATTGTTTATTATGTGTATCAACTTTGGAGGACCTTAATCAACTTTTCCTACAATGCTCATTTGCAAATGCTTGTTGGAAATACATTCAAGCAAAGTTAAGTTGGTGCGCTCCTCTTCTAGCCACACTTTGGGATCTTATAGATCAAGTTGGCCCCTTTTGTATCAATCATCTTTGTTTGCAACTATTTGGAGAATTATACCTTTTGTTGTCTTATGGTGCATATGGTGGGAGTGAAATAAAAGGATATTTCGTAAACAAACGAAAAATATTGAACAAGTGCTTCATAAATTGGAAACTTCAATTTGTGAAATAGTTAATTCCTTTGTGCATAATGTTAAACATGTTGGTTCAATTTTCACAAATTGGGATTCAACACAATTAAAGATTTGGAAAAACTTGGCCATTCGTTTTAGAGGCATTTTTCAAGTTCCTATTATCAATAAAGTTGATAGAAAAAAGGTAATATGGAAACCAGCTTCAACTGGGTTTGTTAAGTTGAATTTTAATGGGACCTCTAAAGGTAACCATGGGAAATCAGATGCAGGAGTTGTGTTGAGAAATTCATAAGGTATGCTAATTAGTGCAAAATCAATAAAGTTACCTTTAGGAACAAATAATGTTGCAGAAGTGCCAGGTCTTTTGTTAGGATTACAAATGGCATTAAAACTAAATTGTTTAAAGCATCATGTAGAAGGTGACTATCAAGTTATCATCAATGCTTGTAGAGATAGGAAGTATTGTAGTTGGAAAATCAAATATTTTCTTGTTTAGGTTTGGGGATTGCTAGATTCCTTGGATTCCTTTCAAATTACACATACTTATAGAGAAGGTAACCAATTAGCAGATCAATTTACAAATTTGGGGTGTGAGAAACATCGGGTGGAGATTACTTATGAGGATGGGTTAAACAACATCACTCAAGATTTGCATCTCATTATAAACAATGAAAAGATTATTCCAAAGGTGTAAAAGAGACAATGTCATAAAAAGATAGTATGTGAAGCTGGATAATCATAGAACAACCCATATTTCCTTCTCAAAGGACCAAGTAGACTAGTCAGGCTTTATTGTCAGCCTTGGTTGTGATCAACAGAAATTTTGAAATTTTGAAATGCCTTGATTGTGATCAACGAAAATTTAAAAATTTTGAAATGTAAATTTTAAAACTAATGTTTATTGTTTATGTAGGATTTCTTCCATCAGTATCATTGCATTTGGTGTTACATCCTAATGGTTGATCTCAAATAACAAATTGTTTTCTATTTGCTCACGATGAAGATATTGGGGGGATCTAGCACTTGTTGCAATGATTGTCCATTGTTCACATTACATCTGATGCCTATGTCATCAAATGATCGTTCACTAATCCGTTGGTACAAGTAAGTGCTAATATGTTGCCAAATGTGTGAGGTGGAATCACACAAGGTACTTACCAAGCAACGGAAGTATTCATCACTTGAACTTGGTGAGAATCATTCTCAAATGCATTATTTTTTTGTGCATGGCAAGGTCTTTTCAAATTTTGTTGTGGGTGGGATTTCAACAGATGGCGCATGTTTTAAAAGGAGTAATCAAATTATATGTTTTTTTTTTTAAAACAACAAGCGGCAATTATTTGCATGGTTATTAATCTTAATTACTACAAGTGTTATACGTAGTTGATCAAGCATATTAACTACACACCACTTGTAATAATTAAGAATATCTATCAAAATAGAGAAAAGATTTGTTATGTGCAACGTGAGGGAGATTTTTGTCTCAAAAAATCAAGTTTCATGTGTTTTGTGTATTCCTCATGATGATGATCACCTTTCATCGTACAAAAATATCGTCTTATAAGGTGAGATGCTCTTCATTACAAGTATTATGGTTCTCCAAAGGTTTGGGTTTTCTTGGTCACACATGAGTTTGGAAATGGCGCAAGCTTCTGCTAGTTGGAGGTCTCTATATAACGAGTAATTTTATCTCTTTCTATGTTCCTTGGGAATTGGTTTCTCTGCCCTCATTTTGTTCGGTCTGTTGGTTAAATATGGTCTTCAGCTTTGATATTATGGTGGGATATTTTGGCTTACATTGTGAGAATTCTATTTGGTTTCATTTAATTTTGGGTTGAAGTTGTTTAATCTACAAAAATATTTGGTTTGTGGCATATAAAATGGAATATTTGCACAAAAATATAAGAATTGAAGTGTAAATTAGGGAGGGTGAATTACCTTTTTCAGAAGAGGTAACAAATTTTCAGTTATCTAAAAATTTTTGAGTGTCTTGTTCGAGTCTATTGGATAGTATAAAAACTATTCTATGCCATGAAATATTATGCCCGGATTCCCCTAGGTTGCTATTCCCCACTCAAGTGCTCTCGATATTCATGTTGAATGTTGATGGACCTGGTGTAGTCTTTTGATTTTCTTTCAATTGTGGAATGAGTCAGTTTCTTTAATTTACCTCTATGATGATGAGTTCCTTCAGGTTACTCAAGCGTAAAATTGGAGAAAGGAAAGGCTCACATTGGAGGTCTCTTTCCTAAGAATTATATTAGGAAAAAGTGGCATACAGAGAGGTTTATGAATCCATTAAAAAAGGTCTCCATAATGATGACCCTTGGACACTGTATAGGGTTCTCAACACCCATGCTCATGAGCTTGGTCCTCAGATGGTGGATAAGTGTAAAGAAAAATACTTTGCAATTTTATTTCTTCTTTCTCACCATATTCGTCATGGCCCTAGAGCAATGGCATTAACTAGGGACATTCAAGATTCTCCAATTATTGATGAATTGGGTGAAGGATGAGGAAACAATGATCTTAATCATATCACCTGTAGGGTTGATGCTTCTACAAACACTGGTGCTATGGAGGTTGGTGAAGGACAGTGGGACAATGCTCTCAATATTAACACTAGTAGGATGGATACCTATGCTAATATAGGTTCAATGGGGGAATGATGTTCAAACTTTACTCCCATCTCATATATAATGCAACATGTATAATCTACTTTTTTGGTTTTTCATTATCTTGGGGTATACAATGAATATCAAGCAATAGGCCTTTTTTGATACAAACATGCCAATGTTACAAATGGTGGTTTTTTGGTTTATATGAATCAGAAAAATGAATGCTAGTACTATAATTTTGGCTTATGTAATCCTTTAATTTCAGCTATGTAATATACTATAGGCAATATCCTTTTATCAAAAAAAAAATTATTTGAATTAGTTATTTGTATTTCAAGACTTCATATTAGTGTTACAATTTTGGAGGCATGATAGTCCACCCCACCTAAGATTGCTTGTCCTCAAGCAATCACAATTCCAAACATCTTTTCACATATATCATCTTGTCACAATTCATATGTAACTAGTGACATATTATATCCTTATATATTTCCCAGATAGTTCTCACGTGCAAGTTATAAAGTGAAAATCAATTATCGCCCATAATCATTTGATTTAAATTCATAGGTTTACACTAATAGTGAATTCTTGCCACATCTTCCAAATAAATTGAAATTATTACCCTTCTTGTCATATCCTCATGTTTAGTGCTAAATTCATCTTCATATCTTGGGAAAGTGTCTAATTTATTTAAACAATATCAATTTACCCCCAGGTTTGAAAGGTGAGGATGATCCTAGGATTTGTGGGTTACGGATCCATAAGATAACTTAGCATTGTAATAATTTTGTTGTATCTCAATTTTATCTCAGATACCGAATGTTGTTAGGAGTACATTTACTAGATCTTATTTGTTTATGTGAAATTTGTACCTTAGCAAAATTTATGATTTCACTTATTCAATATTCAAAAAGAGCTTGACATCATGACCATTCATGTTTGTACTTACTCAGGTTTTAATATATGTTTCGGTCTTGCTTTTTGGTTTACTTTCTTCTCTTTGGTATATGTTGGTGGTGGGGTGAATCCTTTTGGATATATTTATTCCTTTATATCCATTGGAAGGAGTCACTACCCTTCACAATAAATGAGTCACCCCCCTTCACATTTTCCTTTGAGACTCCAAGTTGATTGAAATAATTTCTTCATAAGGAATTGTTTCCCTTTTTATATCTTATTGTTGAAGGGTCACAAATTTTCACATCTTTTGTTATATCCCAATTTAAATTTCTTGTGAATTTACTTAAGGATCTATTATGGATGGTATGGATGAAATTCTCTCCCTTTTATATCACAAGTTTGAGGGAGTCATACCTTTCCATTTTAGTAATTATAAATATTTGTTATTGCATTTGGATACTAATAATAATTCTGATAAATTAGTTTTTTAGTGTTTCTCAACTCATATAAGGTTTTAATATTATCATAAGGTAATAATAAACGCCTTTGTTGCAGATACTTTTGGTATGAAACAAACACATGGATACACTTGATACATGTAACATGCATGTAAAAGACACATAAATAAATGTATGATATGAAGCATGCACATAAATAAACATAAGTCATGAAGTATATGTTGAAATACATGCAGGTTACAAAGTATACACATAAATACATATAAGTCACAAAGTGTGAATGCACACAAGTCGTAAGATATACACATAAATACAAGTATGAGACAAGGTATACGCATGAATACATGTATGCCATAAAGTATGAAAGTATTCACATGAATGTATGTTGCAAATTATATACTTGAATACACATAAGTCACAAGGTATACACTTGAATACATATAAGGCACAAAGTATACACTTGAATACACATAAGTTGCAAAGTATACACTTAAATACATGTAAGTCACAAGGTATACACTTGAATACATATAAGTCACAAAGTATACACTTGAATACACATAAGTCACAAAGTATACACTTGAATACACGTAAGTAATAAGGTATACACCTAAATACAAGGTATGCAAAGTATTCACATGAATACACATAATACATAAAGTATGCATCGGAAGCATGAGGCATACGTGTGAATAGACATAATACATGAAGTATACATAGGAAGCATAAGGCATGCACATGAATACACATAATGCATGAAGTATACACAAGAAGCATGAAGCATACATGTGAATGCATGTAATACATGAAGTATACACAGGAAGCGTGAAGCATACACATGAATTCACATAATACATGAAGTATAGAAAGGATGCATGAGGCATACACATGAATACACACAATACATGAAGTATACACAGGAAGCATGAGGCATACATGTGAATAGATGTAATACTCGAAGTATACATAGGATGGCAAGAAAGATGCTATGATACCATTGTAATGTCCCCTATCCTGATTTTCCCTAGAATTTGCCTATTGATCACAAATTGCAACAAATTAGGGTCAGGGTTTTCACCTAATTAAATAAACCTCTCTTTAATGATACAATCTTGGATTAAACCCTTAATTCACTACATGAATAACATTCACAAATATGTATGTATGCTTGTTAGGGTTAGAAAATTGCATCACATTCATAGATTATCAATAATGCAAAAGATTTGGAAGTTGGGAGAAGGGACATGATGGGTCTTCCCAAAGCCATATGCCAAGCCTAACAGGGTGTATACCACAACCCTCCCCTTGGTGACTTTACCTTATTTCCCCATCAATTTCTAAACCCGTGAAGTCACTTTCCATCCTATGGGATTGTGTGGAGGTCACAAGTGAGCTTTCTTGGCTCCTACCACTTCACCTCAGGCCCTTCCATCCTGAGGAGTCTTGAGCGGAGGTCCTAAGTGGGCTTCTGGACCCTACCACTACACCTCAAGCCCTTCCTATAGGGTGGGTTTCAGACAACTAACATAATTCTATTTTAACATAGAAATCCTACTTTATTAACTTATAAATAACATGCATACATAGGTAAATTATTGTGTGCACCAATGGGTGATCTCACAAATCTGGTTTACAATTAGTTTGAGGAAGGGAAAATGCATTTTCGTTGGGAAAACACTTTAGGGGGTTTGCTAGAAGGGGGGAGGTTCGCTAGAAGAGGGGGTTCTAGTGAATCCCCCTTTAATGGTTTTTTCTTTTTTAATTGTATTTAAAGGGGGGCTCGCTAGAACCCCCATTTTTTGCCCTTCTCCCCTTCCTTTTTCCTTTCAGAGCTCATGTTGAAGATCAAAATCGAATCAACTTCATAGACCCAATTGGATGATGGCAGTCCTTGGAACGAGCTATCCATCAAATATAATTTTAATATATTTTGGTTTTATTATGTATTTTTTTTAGTTTAATTAAACATAGGTTTTTCACCAAAAATCAAGCTCTTTGTTCTGCACATATGGAAAAATAGTAGATTATCAAAAAAAATTATAAAAAATATCTATGCACTAGATATTGGTGTCCTTGATCCAACAAAAAAAATGTAATTTTGATAGATACAAAAAAATTTATGTGTTAGCAAGTAAACCTATGTCTAAATTGTAACTAGTTTGACTTCAAAACTCAATTAAGAAAAATATTCAATAAAACACTATGAAACCAATTGCATGCACTAGATATCATATTTACGAATCTAAATTCGAAAAAAATGGAATTTTATCCTTCATAGAAGAAAAGTTATGTGTTAGCAAGTATACATCACTCTTTAAAAATGTTGTTTACTATTAAAAACTAGTTTTCGAAGGAGATGGAAAAAGAAATAAAATTTGATTCCAAAATTTTTTTAAAAGATATATTTAGAATCTACAGACAAAATGTCACAAATCACTAGTTTGCATCATCTTCAAATTCCTCATGGTTTAGCAGCTATAGGTGCTCGAAAATGAAGATTTAGTTAAAAAAATTCAGTTCAATGTCCAATTTGGCCAAAAAGTGTAAACCACTATTGTGGGATCACCCCAATACATTTAATATTCCTTTTTTATGCAAGAATACACTTGTAGAGGCAATACAATAAAAGGTAGAAATACACTTGAATATAGGATAGATCTGATATACTCTTGTTTATGTATATATATTTGATAATAGGAATTTGTTATGATACACGGGTCTAATTCTCTTCTCTTTTTGATTTGTATGTCTCTTCTCTTTGATCGATGATGTATCATCCTAAGTTTCAATCTACCCTTAATGTTTTGAGGATATTGTTAGTGTAAACCAAGCACATAAGAATCTACTATTCATATTCATATTAAAGAAACATAACAACTGATAAGGCTCAATAATTGTTGCAAGCATCATTATTGCATATTCATATAATACACACACACACACATATATATATACATTGGTTTTCCTAATAATTGTTCTTGCATGAATATATATATATATATAATTATATTTAATTTTATTTTCCTAATTATCTTCTTGCCAATGAGATTTATTCCAAAATATAAATTCCCTCTACTGTAGTTTCAACATTTCACCAAATGCAGATGCATTTCTCCATCTCTCTCCATCTTATCTTCTTTTAGATTTGTATATCTCCTTAAATCTGCATATTATATCTTTGTTTTATCTCTTCTTATAAATAGAAATCTCTGATATGTGTTTGTTGGTCAATCTACACTTTTTTGTCTTTTTTCAATTCCTAATCCATGCCCATCTAGTTTGAAGTGGTCCTCCTTTTATAGTTCAATCTGCCAATAGACATACACTTTCATTAGTTAATTCCTTTTGGTATCTTCTACCACTTTGGAGGGTCGTGGATTTTGTAAGGTTATTGACAATAGAGTTAAATGATAATTGGAGCTTTGGATGTATCAATGTAGATTAGTCCTTTTAGGAATCACTGCTTATTAGGAATCACTTCCTTTCATAATTGTTTGGGAATTGATTCATAAGCCTTTGTAATTATTATTTACTTATTTAATTAAAACTCAGTTATTAACAGATTTTAACAATTGATAATATTGTTTCATTTCATCTTATGATAATTGTATTATAATTATAATATTATCAATGATAATTATAATTGTAATAATATTTATATTGTAATTACTTCTTTTTTATATATAATTATTTGAATTATTTATTTATATAAATCAATACTTCATATTTAGTGTTACAATTTTGGGGCATGATAGTCCACCCCACCTAAGATTGCTTGTCCTCAAGCAATCACAATTCCAAACATCTTTTCACATATATCATCTTGTCATAATTCATATGTAACTAGTGACATATTATATCCTTATATATTTCCATTTCTCAAATTTTGAGTTATAAGGTGAAAAGTGATTATCACCCATAATCATTTAATTTAAATTCTTAGGTTTACACTAGCATTCAATTCTTGTCACATCTTCCGAAATTAATTGGACATTATTACCCTTCTTGTCATATCCTTATGTTTAGTGCTAAATTCATCTTCATATCTTGGGAAAGTTCCTGATTTATTAAAACAATATCAATCTATCCCTAGGTTTGAAAGGTGAGGATGATCTTGGGATTTGTGGGTTATGGACCCATAAGATAACTTAGCATAGGATTTTGTAATAATTTTTTTGTATCTCAATTTTATCTCAGATACCTAATGTTGTTAGGAGTACGTTTAATAAATATTATTTGTTTGTATGAAAGTTGTATCTTAACAAAATTTATGATTTCGATAATTCAATATTCATAAAAAGCTTGACATAGTGACCATTCATGTTTGTACTTAGGTTCTAATGCATGTTGCAGTCTTTCTTTTGGGTTTACTTTCCTCTCTTTGGCATATATTGGTAGTGGGTTGAATCCTTTTGGATATATTTATTCCTTTATATCCACTGGAATGAGTCACTACCGTTCACGATAAATGAGTCACCCCCCTTCATATTTACCTTTGAGGATCCAAGCTAATTGAAATAATTTATTCATAAGGAATTGTTTCCCTTTTTATATCTTATTGTTGAAGGGTCACAACTTTTCACATTTGGAGTTATATCCTAATTTAAATCTCTTGTGAATTTACTTAAGGCTCCATTCTAGATGGTATGGATGAAATGCTCTCCCTTTTATATCACAAGTTTGAGGGAGTCATACATTTCCATTTCAGTAATTACAATTCTTCATTATTTCATTTGGATACTAATATTAATTTAGATAAGTTAGTTTGTTAGTGTTTCTCAACTCAGACAAGGTTTTAACATTTTCATAAGGTAATCATAAACACCTTCGTTGAAGATACTTTTGGTATGACACAAACACATGGATACACTTGATACATGTAGAATGCATGTAAAAGACACATAAATACATATAAGATATGAAGCACACACATAAATTCACGTAAGTCATGAAGCATATGCCAGAATATATGCGGGTTAGAAAGTATACCCATAAATACATATAAGTCACAAAATGTGAATGCACACAAGTTGCAAGATATACACATGAATACAAGTATGACACAAGGTATACGCATGAATACACATAAGTCATAAAGTATGAAATTATTCTCATGAATGTATGTTGCAAAGTATATACTTGAATACACGTAAGTCACAAGGTATACACTTGAATACATATAAGTCACAACGTATACACATGAATACACATAAGTCACAAAGTATACACTTGAATACACGTAAGTCACAAGGTATACACTTGAATACATATAAGTCACAAAGTATACACTTGAATACACATAAGTCACAAAGTATACACTTGAATACACATAAGTCCCAAGGTATACACCTGAATACAAGGTATGCAAAGTATTCACATGAATACATGTAATACATAAAGTATGCACTGAAAGCATGAGGCATACTTGTGAATACACGCAATACATGAAGTATACACAAGAAGCTTGAAGCATACACATAATACATGATGTATACATAGAAAGCATCAAGCATACCCGTGAATACATGTAATACATGAAGTATACATAGGAAGCATGAAGCATACACATGGATACATGTAATACATGAAGTACATACAGGAAGCATGAAGCATACACGTGAATACATGTACATGAAACATACACAAGAAGCATGAAGCATACATATGAATACACACAATACATAGAGTATACACAAAGCATGGGAATATGCATGAATACATAATACATGAGTATACACATGAGGGGTAGGAAAAAATGCTTTTGATACCCATAATGTATTGTCCCCTATCTTGATTTTCCTTAGAATTCTCCTATTGATTACAAATTGCAACAAACTAGGGTTAGGGATTTCACCTTATTAAATAAACCTCTCTTTAATAATGCAATCTTGGATTGAATCCTCAATTCACCACATGAACAACATTCACAAATATGTATGCATGCTTGTTAGGGTTAGACAATTGCATCACATTCATAGATTATCAATAATGCAACAGATTTGGAAGTTGGGAGAAGGGACACGATGGGTTTGCTCGAAGCCATATTCCAAGCCTAAGAGGGTGTATACCACAACCCTCCCCCTTGGCGACTTGTACCTACTTTCCCCATCAATGTCTCAACCCTTGAAGATGCTTGCCATCTTGTGGGATTGGTAGAGGTCACAAGTGGGCTTTCTTGGCTCCTACCACTTCACCTCAGGCCCTTCCCTCATGAGGAGTCGTGTGGAGATCATAAGTGGGCTTCTAGCCCCTATCACTGCACATCAATCCCTTCCCACAAGGTGGGTTTCAAACAGTTAATATAATTATGTTTCAACATAGCATTCCTACTTTATTATCTTATAAATAACATGCATACATAGGTAAATGATTGTGTGCAACAATACATTTAATATTCCTTTCTTATGCAAGACTATACTTATAGAGGCAATACAATAAAGGGCAAAAATACACTTGAATATAGGATAGATCTGATATACTCCTGTTTATGTATATATATCCAATAATAGGAATATGTTGCGATACACAGGTCTGATTCTCTTCTCTTTTTGATTTATATGTCTCTTAACTTTGATCAATGATGTATCCTCCTAAGGTTCGATCTACCCTTAATGTTCAAAAGATATTGTTAGTGTAAATCAAGCACATAAGAATCTACTATTCATATTCGTATTAAAGAAACATAACTTATAAGGCTCAATAATTGATGTAAGCATCATTATTGCATATTCATATAATACATACATATGTGTGTGTATTTCATACAGATATATATATTAATTTCCCTAATAATCATTCTTGCATGAATATATATATGTATAAATTTTTCTCTCGATAATCATTCTTACATGAATATATATATATATATATATATATATATATATATATATAATTATATTTAATTTTACTTTCCTAATTATCTTCTTGCCAATGAGATTTATTCCAAAATATAAATTCCCTCTACTGTAGTTTCAACATTTCACCAAATGCAGATGCATTTCTCCATCTCTCTCCATCTTATCTTCTTTTAGATTTGTATATCTCCTTAAATCTGCATATTATATCTTTGTTTTATCTCTTCTTATAAATAGAAATCTCTGATATGTGTTTGTTGGTCAATCTACACTTTTTTGTCTTTTTCCAATTCCTAATCCATGCCCATCTAGTTTGAAGTGGTCCTCCTTTTATAGTTCAATCTGCCAATAGACATACACTTTCATTAGTTAATGCCTTTTGGTATCTTCTACCACTTTGGAGGGTCGTGGATTTTGTAAGGTCATTGACAATAGAGTTAAATGATAATTGGAGCTTTGGATGTATCAATGTAGATTAGTCCTTTTAGGAATCACTACTTGTTAGGAATCACTTCCTTTCATAATTGTTTGGGAATTGATTCATAAGCCTTTGTAATTATTATTTACTTATTTAATTAAAACTCAGTTATTAACAGATTTTAACAATTGATAATATTGTTTCATTTCATCTTATGATAATTGTATTATAATTATAATATTATCAATGATAATTATAATTGTAATAATATTTATATTGTAATTACTTCTTTTTTATATATAATTATTTGAATTATTTATTTATATAAATCAATACTTCATATTTAGTGTTACAATTTTGGGGGAATGATAGTCCACCCCACCTAAGATTGCTTGTCCTCAAGCAATCACAATTCCAAACATCTTTTCACATATATCATCTTGTCATAATTCATATGTAACTAGTGACATATTATATCCTTATATATTTCCCAGATAGTTCTCAAGTGCAAGTTATAAGGTGAAAAGTGATTACCACCCATAATCATTTGATTTAAATTCATAGGTTTACACTAGCATTTAATTCTTGTTACATCTTCCAAATCAATTGGGCATTATTACCCTTCTTGTCATATCCTCATGTTTAGTGCTAAATTCATCTTCATATCTTGGGAAAGTGTCTAATTTATTTAAACAATATCAATTTATCCCCAGGTTTGAAAGGTGAGGATGATTTTGGGATTTGTGGGTTATGGACCCATAAGATAACTTAGCATAGGATTTTGTAATAATTTTTTTGTATCTCAATTTTATCTCAGATACCTAATGTTGTTAGGAGTACGTTTAATAAATATTATTTGTTTGTATGAAAGTTGTATCTTAACAAAATTTATGATTTCGATAATTCAATATTCATAAAAAGCTTGACATAGTGACCATTCATGTTTGTACTTAGGTTCTAATGCATGTTGCAGTCTTTCTTTTGGGTTTACTTTCCTCTCTTTGGCATATATTGGTAGTGGGTTGAATCCTTTTGGATATATTTATTCCTTTATATCCACTGGAATGAGTCACTACCGTTCACGATAAATGAGTCACCCCCCTTCATATTTACCTTTGAGGATCCAAGCTAATTGAAATAATTTATTCATAAGGAATTGTTTCCCTTTTTATATCTTATTGTTGAAGGGTCACAACTTTTCACATTTGGAGTTATATCCTAATTTAAATCTCTTGTGAATTTACTTAAGGCTCCATTCTAGATGGTATGGATGAAATGCTCTCCCTTTTATATCACAAGTTTGAGGGAGTCATACATTTCCATTTCAGTAATTACAATTCTTCATTATTTCATTTGGATACTAATATTAATTTAGATAAGTTAGTTTGTTAGTGTTTCTCAACTCAGACAAGGTTTTAACATTTTCATAAGGTAATCATAAACACCTTCGTTGAAGATACTTTTGGTATGACACAAACACATGGATACACTTGATACATGTAGAATGCATGTAAAAGACACATAAATACATATAAGATATGAAGCACACACATAAATTCACGTAAGTCATGAAGCATATGCCAGAATATATGCGGGTTAGAAAGTATACCCATAAATACATATAAGTCACAAAATGTGAATGCACACAAGTTGCAAGATATACACATGAATACA
>VDFB02058242.1:569820578-569918225 GCA_007258455.2 Sequoia sempervirens | reverse complement strand
CATGGATGGAAGATGAGGAAATGGTGTTTGCCAACGACACGTCCACAGCTGAGACGTCGCAGGTACAGTCCAACTATAGCACGCGCTCAAAGAGAAGATTCACCGGTGAGCCTGTTGTTTCACTTTTGAACAACCCGCAATGCAAAAGCGTGTCCGATCAAATTCCCGGCGCTTCGACCGTCTCTTCGCCTTCTCAACCACGGAAGGAGATTATTATAACAAGAGCGAAGGAGTAGAAATCTTCGAGCTCGTCACCTTTTAATGTGGTAGAGAAATTGAAGAAATCATCCGCTAATGTGTCTTTATGGGACATGCTAGCTATCCCAGAACAGAAAACTATGTTACAAAAGGTGCTTCAACAAGAGATCAACTCAGCACCAACAGAACCGTCTGCCAGTACAGAGGGGGTTTATCAAATGCCGCCAGCTAAAATTCTTGCAGACAAGACGAAGGGATCCCATGAGGAAGGTAGAGGTAGTACAAAACCTCAACCCTTCTTCTTGACTCTCATTGTAGGGAAGAAGCTATTACACAATGCTATGATTGATTCTAGCGCTAGTACAATGGTTATACCAAGACTGATAGCTGAGGCCTTGGGGCTCAGCTACGAACCTATGAAGAAGGGGGTGATGCAGCTAGATGGAAATAAAGTTGATATGGTGGGTGTCATTAAAGCACTTCCATTAACTCTATTTGCCTGCCCAAGTATCACGGTCCCGCAAGATACTGTAATCATAGATGTTCCCCCTATGTTCGGTCTCTGTCTATCTCGAGAATTTACTTCAAAGGTGGGTGGATATTTGTCTTTAGATTGGTCGCATCTAATACTTAGGACCAAGCATGGTGCGAAAATGAAGATAGAATCGGAGGCTCTACATTCTGAACACGTGGCGGATGAGGCCCTGATTAATTTTGAGGCTGCACATACCTCCATCACCAAGTAGGACATGTACAATGTCGAACTGCTAGAGGAGGAGAAGGTGAGCGGAGACCAAAATGATAAGGAAGATGCTCTGTTGAGTGAACACATAAACAATGATCCTTTCAGGAATTATCATGCTACCGGATTGGGCACATATGTGATCTATGATGAAGACCAAGTTCTTCCGAAGGTTATCAAAGAATCCGACGATAACCAAGCAAATGAGTTGTGGATGTTGTATTTTGACGGAGCAAGGAGAAAAGTTGGAGCTGGAGCAGGGGTATGTCTAATATCCCCGCAAAAAGAAAAGTTGTTGAGATCTTTCCATTTCCAATTCGCCTGTTCAAACAACGAGGCTGAATATGAAGGGTTAGTCCAAGGCCTAAGTTTAGTAGAACGAATGGGTATTAAGCAATTGATTATGTTCAGAGATTCTGAACTAGTAGTTAATTAGGTCCGGGGAATCTCCATAGTGAAGAATGTCCGAATGAGATCCTATCGGCATCGAATTTGGGACCTGATTGAAGGATTTGAAACTTTTAACATCCTGACCATTCCCCGAATGCAGAATAGCGATGCAGATCACATGGCGGTGATCGGCGCTCAGTTTGATCCTGTCTCTGACTTGCTTCGGAACAAATATTCTGTACGAGTGCTTGTTCGACCAGCAATTCCCGACAATGATCAGAGTTGGCAAGTCTTTAAGAACGATGAGCACATCGCCTCGTTTATCCAACACTCGGGAGAATTCGCTGATCAACTTCAACCAAAGATCGCCGAGGCCTATGAAGGACAAATTATGCAGCTCAGGTCAAATAAACTTCCAAAGGGGTTAGTTACTCTCGAGAATTTTTTCGATTGTAATGACGCCCGAAATGATAAGTGGAAATTCGTGGCAGACAAAAGTGATTATAAAAACCTTTGGGTCTCCGATGACAGGAATCTTCGGGTCAGGAAAGATGTCCCACAACAAGATAGAGAAAGGCTTATCAGTTTCTGTGAAAAATATGGAGTAGTGGCCTGGTCCTATGATGATCTAGAGGGTTACGATCCTGACATCATTGAGCACACTATTGAATTAACAGAAGGTGTGAAACTAGTCCGACAGAAATAGCGGCCATTCAACCCTAAAGTTGAGGCCTTGATGGCACAAGAGCTAACCAAGCTCATTGATTCACGAATTGTCTTCCCAATTAAACATAGTACTTGGGTATCAAATCTGGTACCAGTCCGAAAGAAGAATGGTGATATCCGCTTATGCGTGGACTTCCGAGACCTCAACAAAGCATCTCTGAAGGATCACTACCCATTGCCTTCTATGGAGTCAATCCTCCAAACTGTCGTAGGATCAGAAATGTTCTCTCTGCTGGATGGCTTCTCTGGCTATAACCAGATTCGAGTTAAAGAAGAAGATCAGCACAAGACTACATTCACCACTAAGTGGGGAACATTTGCATATGCTAAAATTCCTTTTGGTTTATCCAATGTAGGGGAAAATTTCTAGCGAGCTATAGACATTGCATTTAGTGAACTGATCAATAAGTTTATCCTAATCTATTTGGATGACCTTACTATGTTCTTTAAATCTAAAGATGATCATTTTGATCATTTGGAATTAGTTTTTCAAAAGTGCCAAGAGTTGAGGGATTTCCTTAAATCCGAAAAGAAATGTGTGATAGAATTACTTGAGGGGTATTTGTTAGGGCATGTTGTGTGTCTAAAGAAGGTATTTCAATGCGACCCCAAAGAGTGGGGCTATCAGGGAGCTTCCCCTTTTACATTGGAAATAAGAAAGGTGTCCAGTCTTTTCTCAGCAAGGTAAATTTCGTCAGCAAATTTATTTCCGATTTTGCGGGAATGATTAGGCCAATCACTCTAATGTTAAAAAAGGATCAAGCTTTCAAATGGACAACAGAAGCTCGAGAGGCATTTGAAAAGGTCAAAGAAGCGATCTCCACAGCCCCGGTGCTGATTAATCCAGATCAATGCAAAGATTTCATAATGTATGCTTTCAGTAGCAAGTCCAGTATCGCTAGTGTTCTGACTCAAAAGGATAGTGAATGAAAGGGAGAGCATCCAGTGGCGTTCTATTCCTGAACGCTAAAGGAATATGAGGCGAATTATAACTTCGTCGAAAGACAGGCCTTTGCAATAGTAAAAGGACTTAAAAAATTCTGCCATCTAATTTCCCGCAACAAAGTTCTGGTATATGTCGCATATTCTAGTGTGTGCAAATACATCATGGAGGGAGAGATTACAGAAAAAGGGCTAATTGGATTACCAAGATCCTAGAGTATGACATCGGTCGGGCCTACCAAAACATCAAAGCGGTGTGAGTATATATGACATAGGGCGGGGAGGGTGCTGCCTACCAAAGAAGGAACATCAAAGCTCACTTACGATAAATGGATCCGAGATTCGGGAAGGCGATTGGTGAGATAGAATGAACTTCATGCGAACCAGAAGGTATCCGCCAGGCCTCTCATCCTAAAAAAGAAGGTATTACTAGCTTCAGAATTGCGGATACACGCTGATAGAAGGAGTTCTTTTCAAAAGAAATTTTAATGGTGTGCTCCTACGATGCGTTACTTCAGGGGAGGTGCAGAGGATCCTCGACGCATTTCACAATAGCGATGAAGGTGGACATTTCTCCGCTAAAACTACCGCCATCAAGGTCCTACGGGCTGGATATTACTAGCCTACACTTTTCAATGATTCCTACTCTCTGGTAAAGACTTGCAAAAAATGTCAGTTATTCTCCGACAGAAGGAAGAATTCAGCGATGCCCCTCAAACCTATCATGGCGGATGAACCATTTGCGCAATGGGGCCTGGACTTCATCAGAATGATCAACCTGGTTTCTAGTGCCAGACACAAGTGGATTCTGACCACTATAGACTACTTCACAAGGTGGACAAAGGTTGTTCCCCTTAAAGGCGCAATAAGCTGAGGTGTAAGACTTCCTCGAGCTTGGTGACAAGGTTCGGCCCTTCGAAGATAATCATTTCGGACAATGCCAGAGTATTTGTAGGTACAAAGGTATGTCACTTTGCATTAAAAAATGGCATATTCCTTAAAACCTCATCAAACTATTATCCCCAGGGAAATGGCCTAGCCGAATCAACAAACAAAAGTTTAGTCTGACTCCTTAAAAAGGTTGGTTCAGAACACCAGAGGGAATAGCATAAAAATCTCCGAAAAGCGCTCTAGGCCAACTGCATAACTCCTAAGCAAGTCCTCAAGACTTATACATGAGCTCATTATCACGGGGAGCAGTATTTATTACCTATTTCTATGGAGATCTCAGCAATACAGTTACTGAAATCCCTTGAGATAGAACAAAATGGAGCCATGGAGGTTCGGCTCGCTGAACTGTTGGAAGTACAAGAATAAAAGGCATAATTCCCTAATAGCAATGACAAACCGTCAACAGATGGTCAAACGATGGTTTGACAAGAGGCTTGACCAAGGTCTAAAATGCGGAGACTTAGTACTAAAGTATGATAAAAGGGCTACTAAGCTAGGTCAGCATGGTAAATTTGATAGCCTATGGGAGGGACCCTTTAAAATCATTCGGTGCAAAAAACATAAAACGCTTTTGAGCTGGAAACTATGGAACAAGAGCCATTAGGAATCCCCGTCAATGGGATTCATCTTAAGTTATTCCATTAGGCAAAAAGGGTCTACCATGTACAGTTGTAAATAGCGCTTTTATTTCTTTTCCTATTTTTGGCCTGTTCTCTTGCTAAATCAGTGGTCTTTCTACGCATTTGCTCATTATCGTTGGCGGGTAAAACACCAGAGTTGCTTTACACAAAATATACTCATAAATGGAGAAAAAACATACAAAATTTGCAAACCCAGAAAATTTTAAACACACAAGCAAAAAGGAGCATAGACTTTCCTTAAAAAGAGAAGTATATATTTATGTCTATATGTTCCTAGGCTACAAAATGACTGAGATTGCCGATTTTCAAAATATACAAGTATAAGAGTATATTATATATACAATGGCCTTTTATCAGGCTTATCTGGAGCAGGTGAGTTACATCATCAGGCAGGAAGGAAAGGGAGTTATCTATCCAAAGGAATGGCTGGCAGCAACCGACACATTTACCGCAGCGTCCGCTTCTTCCTCGTCCACGGGCTCCTCGGCGGCACTGGCAGCATCATTCAACGCAGCCGTCGTCGGTGGTGGACACACCAGGTCCCTGAAGTCAGTATACCATTCTACGTCGTAGAAGGGTATCACGTTGTAGCTCCGGAACAGGAAGTGTATGGCTTGAGTAACCCTTTGCTGGTGCTGGCCACGGGTCTACAGGCAGAATCCGCTGAGAAATGGTAGCCAAACAATGACAGCTTCTTCTTCAATAAAGCGACGCAGGTCACTGGCTGTTGGCAGGCCTATCCCATACGTAGCATGTGTAACAACCTCGCCGAGCCCATTCAAGTACTTCTTCGGGAAGATTTCTTTGACCAGCTTCAAGATAAGTGGTCGGGGAACGCAAATGTCCAGCATGGACGCTACAAAGTGCGAGCATACGTCGGTGTTCACCCTATACTTATCTTCATATTCTACGCAATCCTTGCCCAGGACCCACTTAATGGCTACCAGAACCAGCGAGTGCTTGTTCTTCATCATCCTTTTCAGCCTTCTAGTGGAGATCTCACCTACAAACGCTGTCTGTGATTTGAACGAGGTTAGGCAAATTGGGGTATCCATCCCCCTAACACTGTCCCTAAGTCTCCTAAGACAATGCCGAATTTTCTCACCACCTAACCTATGAAAGGACTTGCTTAGCAATCTGCTACTGACCTATCACCTCTCAAACGCTAAGTATGTTTGCTTGCTATCCACTGGCCTATTTATAGAGAAATTGACAAGACATATGCCAATCCACCTCTAAGGAACGTGATGTATGCTGGCTACCATTTTGAAGGCCGAGTCTACGTTTGTTCACATTTTGGGCTGGTACATGCATGATAGCACGGCTCAAGGCATGCTTAATTGAATGAAGTTGATTAATTAGCTTTAAAAAGGTGGCACTTGTTGGTGAAAGGACGTATGGTCGTAGGCTATTGTGTCATATCTCAAGCGCATCCTAGAGCCCAAGGCAATACTCGTATCTTTTTTAATTTCCAAGAAAATCAAGTATCCACATGATCTCTTAAAATAATGATGGCAGAGCCACCTCGAAATAGCAATCGAGTTCATCTTGCACAAGTTGTAGGATTAGGTATATGCCAAATTAAATGCAAAAAGGCTTGCTTTCACCTACCACCTTGGGAAAGGTTGCTATTATTCCATGAAGGGGCTTAAATATTTCAAAGGCTTTTATAAATGCAGAGAAGTGCAAAGTGTTTCCTGTCTATCTATCCAGTGCAAGCGTATTCGCAGGCCAGGAGCTTACAAATTCTGTAGAGAAAGAAAAATGTTGGAATTCTCAGCTCAGCCGATGCAGGAGGAGATTAGCCAGAAACTGTATACGGCTATTTGTTTCTCGGCCGAGGTATACGTGTATGAGGATGTAGCATACGCCACACCTGGTATACCCGCGAAGATGAAAAGAGCCCACACGGAAGAGCTGGATAGACCCAAGGAATGGAGTAACCAAAAAAGGGTTAGAGAAAAATGGGATAATATCTACGACCCAAAGCTTGCAAAGAACCCTAAATCTCTTAGAGAGGCGGTTTGTGCAAGGTTATCAGCAGCAAAGGCAGACCAATCCGCGGCAGGTAGAGTCTGGTTTAGCGGTTTCCCACAATATATGGTCCCATTGGTGCACTATTGCCCGGAGGTGGTCGACGCGACTTTTCAGCGCTATAATCCAGATACCCACTGCATTGAAGGTCGCAATTTAAGGGTTCAAATCAGCCCAGAAGCTATCTGGAATATGTTATGTATCCCTGATCCCAGCAGAAGGAAGGAAACTATCGAGCATTTCCGCCCAAGCAAGGGGGAGAAAATATGGAAGAGAATGAAAACCGGCTCCGATTTCTTGTTAGAGGAGACTAATAAGAAAGGTATCGTGTCCGCTAAGGCACCGAGTATCCCATTATCGCGTGATTCATTCCGCGATGATATCCGGGACCCCATGTCCATGTTGGCATTTGTTTGCGGCCAAGACTCCGATGAGAAGATCGAGCTTTTTAGCTGGGCCCTGCGATACAGTTTCGCAAACAGCATGAACTCTTCTGGTATGATTTCGCTGAGTTCATGGTTGAAGAAATGATACATCAGATGGAGAATTACCAGGCGGAAAAGAAATTTAGATTTCTTTCCTACCTGATCCACATGTTCCTGCACCAAAATCTCGATTTCTTCACCCGATTTATTCCGCTATCAATTTTTTATGAGCAGAATAAAAGAAATCCGGTGTCTACATGGACACCTTTCATTTCCGCAACATATGACTATTATGCGTTCGCGGACTATTTCATAGCCCCGGTCCTAAATGATTTGATCAGAGAAGGTGATATCGTCCGGCTCAACACGGAGCAGACTGGATTTTTGCAAAGCTACACCCCCGCTTGTAACTAGTTCTTGGGCAAGGATTTCACAATCCTTCAAATGCGAGGCTTTATTGGTAATCATTTCCTACTCCCGGCTTGCGTCACCGATAGAGTGCTCATGTTGGAGGTGTTCTGATAGGTGTGTATCATTGATTTCATGTTCTGTAGCTGCGAAAGTGTCAAGAAGAAGGGATTCTTCACCTGCCCGAAGAGTTTCAAGTCAGTAACGCTTGTTAAAAAATAGTCACACAAGCTACTCGAGGAGAAGCTGGCACATCTAGGGTTGGTACTGGTAAATGATAAGTGGGATTACAACCCTTTCAACGACCTGCCAGAGCCACACATGAAGGTTACACATGTTCCCCAACCATACTGGGAGAAGCGGCGTAATAAGCGGACTGATAAAGATGAGGATTTTGTTGAATTAGCACAAATCCCTACACCGGATACCAGAGGTCCATGGCACAAGTTCTACTTTCCTGTGGTCGTGGCCCGGAACAACCTTCCGATAGAGCACGGCATGTATAACAAGTTGAAAGTGGGCGAGGAATGGAGTGATGAAAAAATAAGAGCTTTCTGGAAATATCGCCAAGAAATAGCACAGTTGAAGGCTCCTTATAATCAGATAAAGGACGACCAAGAATTTGATAGATGGTGGGATGAAGGCTATCCCAGCCCGATCTCTAGTGCTGACAAGAGCGAAGAAGCAGAGGGATCCGAGGAGCAGGAAGAAGAAACAGCAGTATCATCCTCTTTAGTGCAAGAAGGCAATGTCTCTGAGCATGCCACCTATGTGGGCACTAATGTACGCTTTAATATATCAAGAGGCTCGCTTACACACACATGGGCCGCTAAACAGGTCAGGCTAATGCCTCAACAGAGGGATCCGACGACTGAAGCTAGTGAGTGTCCACCTACGAAAAGGCAGCGCACAGAAAGTGTTATCGGAGGAGTTCCACATGAAACTGTCGAAGGAGAGGTGCCCGCTGTTGGCCAAATGCCGGATTTTGTAGGCGAATCACGAACGATTCCGGAGCCACTACCGACCGGTCAGCAGGTACATTTTGCTCCTTCTTCTCTCGCATCTCATTCCTTTGTACCTGCCCCTGCTTCGTTAGTAACTCCTGCCATAGGTCCGAGCCCTCCACCTTCCACTTCTGGTCCAGCTTATTCGGTTGGATTTGCCCAGTATTCACAGGCCTCACCGTTTATAATTCCTCCTCTAAGTATGCTCACGCCTACTATTGTCGCTCAGTCTTTCCTCACCTCGCTTTCGGAAGATGTTCCCCCTATCGGCCCCCATTCTTTTTCCGCTATGCTTATTGATCCCCGTCCGTTGCAACAGGCTGACACCCAGTCAGCAAACCCCTTTTTCAGCCAATTAGCCTTACGACTGAATCCCCGATTCAGCCGTTACAAATGCCTAGCCCTACTGACAATTCTTAGGTCAAGTTATGGAACGTGCCACACTTTTCTCTGCAAACTGTCACTCTCCAGAAGAAGCAAATGTGTGCGCCTATGAAAGTTACCTATCGCTATGCCCTGCCTTCTGGTGTTCCTTTCGCAGGTGGGCTAGTTTCATCACCAGCCAAATTCATAGCGCAGATAGATTGTGGAAAGGAAGCGCGTGCAAATAGAATGAGGCGACGCAAGGCAAAGGATGACAATGCTCCCGCCGAGCCAAGAGTATAGGCTTCGTATGATGAGGCCTGACAAGAGTTGAAATTCGCAACCATGTATCCAAGGGTAAGCAAGCCTCAAGGAGAAATGCAACCCGAAGATTATGAGATCTATGCTGTCGGACTTGACATGAAGATAGCCCGGCCACAAGATAAGGTCGAAATCATGGAGGAGACACAACGGGTGGTCACTTCCGACTTCCTCAAAACCGGCCGCCAGTTAAAAAAGAAGGATGAGCAACTCAAGGCAGCCAAGGAAACGGTGATCTTTCTGGAGACAAAGGAGAAATCATTGGAAGCAGATATCACCCGAATGACTGAGAGGGCGCTAACAGCAGAAAATGAGAGGAACAGACTTCAGGGCGAAATTGCGAAGACCCAGGTTGCTGACCAAGGCTTAGTAAAAGAATTGCAGAATCAAAACCAAGCAGCGCAACAGAGCCTACGGTCGATAGAGGAGGAGCTTGAACGCTTCCGCCTTGAGTACAGTCAGAGGATGGCAGAGAAGGGTGAGGAGTTGGAGCGCCTACAAGAGCAGCATCGGCAGAAGGTACAGGAAAAAGAGGCAGAATTCAAAAGCCTGAAAGCTAAGCTAGAAGAAGAGCTCCGAGAAACAAAGGCTTCTCTGGAAGAGCAATCGGCTAACCACTCCCGAGCTGAACAAAATTGGAATAAAGAAATGAGCAACTATGCGGAGCAGTTAGCGTCCGAGAAAAAGAAGAAGGCAGAATTAGCCGAAAACCTCATTTCAAGGGACGTGGAGATTTCTTCGCTTAAAGCCTCTCCGTTACCTACCCCTCCCCAACCTGATGTCATTCTGCTGGTCAGGCAATTGTACATTTCTCACTGGGAGAAAGTCAAGGCTTTCTGCCTAACACTTCAGCCTACCCTCTGATTTATCACCAAGGCATTAAGCCTAAATCAGGAGGCCAACGACACAATAGAACAGTTCCCACGTTTCATCCTAGAAAAGGTTCCTGAGGCAAGGGACTTTCTTAATAAGCTATACTCAGTCTCAGATGAGATCCTTGCCGGGGCAGGTATTGAAGATCGGGACATTGCTACTCAAACAGCAAATAAATTCATTCATTGTCACTCTACCTTCCAGCGCACAAAGGCAGCAGCGGCTTTTCTAGGTAAGGCATTGGATGGCATTCGGGGAAGTTTCTCTGAGTTAGGCAAGTTGGGGCTGCCATCCCCATTCCTCGAGGATGGCTCCATTGCCACAACTACACAGATTGCGGAGATTATTGAGCAGAAAGAGAACGATCCGGAGGCATTCAAGGAGTTCGACAGTTCCCCAACAGCAGCCGACATTGAGATGATCATCCATCCACTCTCTCAGCTGCTTTTCCATATCCAAGCAGGGGTCGGCCTACCTAAGGTGCTGCCTCACAAGGAAGCTATTGATCTCCGCGGGGCACAAGAAAATCTGCGCAACATGGCAAAGCCGTCCGAAAGTGAATGGTCGCTTTTGCAGGCTGCACTTTCCAAACTGTGACTCCATTCGCCCTATGGATGAAGGCTTTGGTCTGCATGACCAGAGAGTTTTTGGGTTCTACGTTCCTTGTCCGAAACGCCCCTGCTAGTCGCCAAAAACTGTTAAAATAAATTTTCGAACAGCTCCCTTTGGGTTTCTTTTTGTGAATGTGTGTGTGTCGGCATGTGCGTCACCGAGTCTGATTGGCTTTCCATCGATTTTTGATCTCCCACTATTCGCATTCTCTCTTCGCAACTTCGGGTGACAGCTTCCCTTTCGACTCTGAAGAGGCTGCGCTGGGCGTCCACGTGTCTCACTTACGGAGGTTTTTATTTCCTTTTTTCCTTGAAGTCCCTTCGAGTTGCGAAAGCCTTCCGCTGAGGCCATCACTTCTAAAGATTGTCAGGGGGACCCACATCTTGCTACGTGGCGGCGTATCGCAAGTTTTTCATGCGGGAATGAAATAAGCAGCTGCAAGCTACGAAGTGCTTCTGCAGGCCTTCTTTTATTGTTGGTCGGCCCCACCTTTTGCTAAGTGGCAACCATTCGCACCTTTTCAACTCGGCAGAGGGGTGAGCAACCGCGGGCTGCGAAACGCTGCCACGCGTCTTTCGCACCCGGTTAATGCGGCTTTATCTCCACTGCAACGAAGACCTCAGCCCATGGGACACGTGTTGCTACTTCGCAATCTCTCGGCAGCGGTAAGGGAAGTTTTCATTCGGGCAGCGACAGGATGCCACGTACCTTATAACTGATCCTTGAGGCGGGCGATAGGTTGGATGGCGAAATTATGTTATTAGATTCCGCTCTTCATGTTTCTTCAAAACGGTTGATAACGCTTGTCGCCTCGGGTATGGCTATGACCACTGCCATCATTACAAAGGGCGGGCCTGCAACTGGATGACCAGATGATGTGTTCTAGCTCATTGCTATTGTAATGGCATTGGAAATCTTTTGATTCTGGCATCATTGCTGTAGATTGTGGGATCTTTTCTGTTTCATCTTTCCAAAGCGATGGGAGTTTTTTCCCCCAGCTATATATACTCTCTCTGTCAACGAGAGGAAGGGAGAAGAAAAAATTCAAGAGATCCAAGAGTAAAAGAAAAAGGATACTAGTTTTTAGCAAGAGAGACCAGGCCTCTTTTACATGTTTATTTGCAAGAAACTTTCAGACTGTGCCCACTGTTCGGCCTTTTTGCTTTTCATATTTTAATCAAACTGTGAACTGTGCCTTTTATTGTCTCAAGCATTTCATTTGACAAGACTTCTATGTATTGAATACAAAGCTTGCTTATCTAAATCATGTCTAAATGACTCTTCTTAGTAATAAAGATGTATGCGATATCATTTTATGTCAATAAATGAACTGTTTATGCTATAGCTTTAAGTTTCCGACGTTTTGGAACGTAATAACACCATTCAGGCCCCTAAGTCTATGATTTATCGTGCCCATCAGCAAACTTTGGCGCATCGCCTTAGATTAGATTTTGCTTCATTATATCTGTTTCTTTTTCCCTTTACAAAAACCATTATAGAAGAAGTCGGCTTCTTTAAAAACTCGGAGGTTACTCAGTTTGGCGCAAAGGGGTCCCCCTTGAACTGAGTTTCCCATAAGGCACTGTTACCTCATCAATTTTTGGCATCAACAGTGTCTAGTTTTCAGTGGATGGAACGTGTCAAATAGAAGTAATGGAAAGTTGCAAAGTGGTACAACTTTCGTTCTGCAACTCGTGTGACCAAACAAATTGTTCCAATGTGTTAAAATAAGTATTTTTACGCTAGGCATGGTCCTCTTTCGCACCCAAACACGCGGAATCACTCCAAGCTACGTTCAATCGGATCAATCCCTTAAGAGTCCAAAGTGCAAAATGGCTGCAAAATTCAACATGCTATTACTCAAATATCGTGATGCTTAGAAATTTATTATCTAATCATATGGGATCATTTTGGGCCCCTCTACAATAACCTCTCTCATTTTTTGTTATCTCGGAGTGGTTTTCCTATGGTTTCCAGTTTTTAATTGATGGAAAAAGTGTCAAATGGAAGCAGTAGAAAGTTGCAAAGTGGTGCAACTTTCGTTCTGCAACTTGTGTGACCAAACGAACTATTTCAACGCATCCAAATATGTATGTTTAAGCTAAGTGTGGTCCTCTTTTGTACACAAACACATGGAATCGCTCTGAGCTACGTTCAACTGCATCGATCCCTTAAGGGTCCAAAGTGCAAAATGGCTGCAAACTTCAGCCTGTTGTTACTCAGATACCATGATGCTTAGAAACTTCTCATCTGATCCTATGGGATCGTGTTTGGCCCCTCTACAATAACCTCTCTCATTTTTTGTTATCTCGGATTTTTTTTCCTGTCATGTCCAGTTTTCAGTTGATGGAAAAAGTGTCAAATGAAAGCAGTGGAAAGTTGCAAAGTGGTGCAACTTTTGTTCTGCAACTCATGTGACCAAAAAAATTGTTATAATGCATCTGAAGAGGTATTTTTACACTATTCATGCTCCTCTTTTGCACCCAAACACATGGAATTTCTATGAGCTATGTTCAATCGAATCAATCCCTTAAGGGTCCAAAGTGCAAAATGGCTACAAACTTCAGCATGCTATTACTCAAATACTATGATGCTTAAAAACTTCTTGTTTGATCCTATGGGATTCTGTTGGGCCCCTATACAATAACCTCTCTCATTTTTTTTATCTCAGAGTTTTTTTCCTGTGGTGTCTAGTTTTCAGTTGATGGAAAAAGTGTCAAATGGAAGCCATGGAAAGTTGCAAAGTGGTGCAACTTTTATTCTGCAACTTGTGTGACCAAATGAATTGTTCCAATGCATCCTAATAGGTATGTTTGCGCTAGGCATGGTCCTCTTTTACACCCAAACACATGGAATCGCTCTGAGCTACATTCAACCGGATCGATCCCTTAAGGGTTTGAGTGTAATATGTTGAAATAGGCCATTTCGTCTATTGTTCAGGTTGTGTCTCAGTGATATGGGCCTGATATAAGTAGGATAGGGAGTATGAATAAGAAAATATCATTGGTAAAGACATTGGAAGAGATTACTAATGCTACCCCTGTTCAAAATTCAAAATTGAGGCCCCTTAAAAGCAAGCCTAAAAGAGGTGAAAAGAAAAAATTGCTTGAAAATAAGTTAGAATAGGTTGGAAATAGGGTGAGGTTGTGGAGTTTGATATGTTCAAAAGTTCTGCAAGGACAGGGGAGGTCAAAAGTATGTTATGCATGATGCCCTACTTGAGAAAATAGGGGTTTTGAATGAAAAAGAGATGTTTGAGGGAGTAAAAGTGGGTAAAGTGAAGAGGCGACATAATTTGGCGGTCAATTAAGTTTGTGCAAGAAAAATGAAGAGTGTTGGAATAGGTTTTGAGGTTCGGTTTCGGGTTTGGGTTCGGGGGTTCGGTTCGCCAGTTAGGCCAAATTTTTTTGGAGGGGGGTTCAGTTCGTTTTGGGTTCGTTGGTACAAAAATCATGTAAAAATATATATATAAATATACATTCAGCCTAGAAGCATGCATTAGGATTAGAATATCACATAACATCATATAAACAACAAAACCACCATAAACTTGATTGTCATTTAAAACATGCATCATAAATATTCATTGTTGAAACTTGAATTGCGGTAGCTTGATATACAGTGTTTATTTATGCTAGGGTTCAATTTGTATGATTTTGAAAAAAGAAGCCAACTAGGTAGAGTTATCAGCGTTCTTCATAAATCATAAGAATTTGTTTACTACACTAGCCATTTTGATGTCTTCTTGCAGTCTCAAACATTATTTTGTATCATTATTACATTGGTCTTGAGAGTGGTAACTTAATATAGCTCCACAATACAAAATTTGGTTTACCTGTACAGTGTAACAATGGCATAGGTAGATATTTCTTTCAAAGAACCAAAGGGTGAGTGCACAATTGAAGTGTATAAACACATATCTTTTTGTGATATCAAGGATACTTTTTGAAACTTCCATGCATTGCTAATCTAAAAGGAAAAGTATTATACATATCCTTTGCTTAATTGAGTTGTTCCAATCAAAGGATTAAATATATTGGAATCTTTTTATCAATCATTTCATAGAATACCAATTGAAAACATGTTTTTTGCTTTTAGATAAAGTTGTTTACCATCAATCAATTAATTTATTCAAGACAAACCATGAAGAACAACAATAATCAATGTTATGGCTGACCAATTAATAAGTATACACATGAATAATTCAAGCATGTACATGTGAATAAGGGAAGCACAAGTAGTCACAAACACATATGCCTTGAAGTATATACACGAATACATGGTATACACAACTTAATACAAAGTATATGCACGAATACAAGGTATACACATGAAAACGCGTAAGTCGCAAAGTATACATTGTAACACACGTAAGTCACAATGAATACACATACGTTGTAAAGTATACACTTGAATACATGTAACTCATATCTATTGAAACATGAATTTATAACATGCAAATATGGACCATCGATAAAAAATATTTGTATTAACCAAATATCCATGTACACATACATCAATATATGTCGATATAAGTATAAAATATAGGTACAAAATAGCCATATAGGCTTACGAGAATGCCATATAGGCATACAATGTCAAATATATCCAATACAAAATATGTACAAAAATGCCATGTAGGCATACAACAAAGGGCTCTGGAATCAAAATTCATTGCTCTCCAGGCTCTCGAAATAAACTCTTGCCCTTTGTTGGTCAATCGGATGGTGATAGGTCTATCACTCATTTCTATTGCACTCAAGGAGTGCTCCTACTACTCCTCCTACTAGCGTTAAGCTCTCGGTGAAGTTTTAACTGTTACAATTTAAGAAGTAAAGACATTAATATATAGAAACTACATTATAAAAATGATATATTTAAAAAAAAATCACTTACGGCCATCTCACGATCACTCTCCATGAGGGAAATATTCACAGGTCGATGTTGAGGTGTGCTCAAGCCCTGTATAAACCATCCAAATAGAAATTAGACTATGAATCAATAATTTGGTTTGATTTTTCACTCAAACTATCATCTGTAACAATGAATGTAAATTGAAATTTAGTAATTTGCCTCATACCTCCCCTGTCAGAGCCATCGAGGATTGTACAGCGAATGAAACACCGATATCCATTGCCCTCGTAACATTTGAAGGTGTTTTTATAACCAACATCTGAAAATAAAACAAAACATTATTTAATTACAAAAAAGTTACAATAGCGATCCACGTCATGACTTATAGTGTATGAGATCTAATGAACAAAGTTTTGAGTACTTATTAAACTATATATTTTTTATTATCATGCTTACTATTTTCCCTATCCATAACTTGTTCGAAAGGATGTGTTTTTAGAATTTTACCCATAGCAATAATCTGTTGAATCGTTTGATTAAATGCTTTCATAGACATGTACGAAAAATGTGGTGGCATAGAGAAGGCAACTTGAATTGTTTGAAAAAATGCCTCAAAAGAAATGGGGTCTCATGGTGATGGAATGCCATTACAAACAAATGCACGTCATGGCATTCCATCACCATAAGAACACATTTCTTTCAAGCATTTTTTTGAAAAGTTCATTGCCTTCTCTATGGTAAATTATTGCTTACTATTATGCTTTGATAGATATTTTTCTGAGCATCCATAGTTTGTTGGAAAGCACCTATTTTAGGCTTTCAACCATAGCAACAAGGAAACACGAGTAGTTTAATAAAATGCTTTGGTGCACATGTATGAAAAATGTGGTACCATAGAAAAGGTGGTGAGCATTTTGAAGAAATGCCTCGAAGAAATGTGGTCTCATGGTGATGGAATGGAATTCCATCATGCCATGAGACTGCATTTCTTCGAGACATTTTTTGAAACTACTAACTGCCTTGTCTATGCTATTGCTTACTATTATGGTTTCATTGATTTTTTCCAAGCATCCATAGTTTTTCGTGCAAGTGCACCTTTGCAAGCACATGCCTCCATGTGAAGAAATTGCATCATGTTGCTTATGTTGACTTTCTAAACAACTATATATTGAAGTTGAAATTTTGTCATCTATCAACATCTAGTTATTAGTTATGGAATGTGAAGTAATGCTTTGAGTTTGAATGATGTGCAATGCAACGTAACCAATGATATGAATATAAACTACACAAATCTATTAAGTACAATTCATTAGTTAAACTCTTTATTCTATTACTTGCATGAAGGTTTGAGTAAATCCACTGGCACTGGGAGTTGTTCCCTCAAAACCTCCAATATTACCCTGTTCAACATCCAAAATCACATATTAAAATATCATTCGTAAAACAATGCTATTAAAATGTAATAAATTTATAATTGTTTACTAGTTACATACCCCGCCGATAGGTGCACTGCAGAAATAAGTAGGTGGAGGGTTGGTGTATCTAGTCTCAACACTATGACCTTGCAATTTTATTAAAATCATAAAACTAAATTAGTTAATCTTGCATTTCAAAATTGAAATTTAATAAATTAAATTCAATGAACGTGCTAACTTTTACCCAAGTATCAATTCCATACGCATCATGCAAAATGTCAACCACCCTCTCCATCTTCATAGCTACATCAAATCTTTTGCAACAACCTCCTGAGTGTCGGTGGGGTCATATGAACAAGTCGCCCTGCAAGATTGACACACATGGGTTCGAAGGCCACCACTTGAAGACTCCCCTGCATGGCGATGTAGAATAGGGCTAGTATGATGGATGACACTCTAGGTCAAAGCGTTGATCGCCTGCAATGTCTCTACGTCATAACTCTCCTTCACGATGGAAGGCCTAACAACGTGCTCATGAGGCAACCTAGCAAGAGCTTGTCTCCCTTGCTGTGTAGGATTCGGCTATGCATCGGGTCTATCTTGATTCACCCCCCACCTCTCCCCTAGAAGTCCCTCATATCAAAATAATTTGGGATTTTGTTCAATATGAACTCACTGTATAGTTTCCTAAGAGAATACTGGGGGACTTCACAATTGTTGCACAGTCGGTCATCAAAGACCATGTACCACCTATCATAAAAACGGTTCCTAATCTCTTGGTGGTGACACCAATGAATAGGAAACCTCTTCACATTGAGGCTAATATTTTGATTTGTGTGTGGGTCAGTGAATAATGAACATAAATCACCTTTTGTAATTTTCAAATCCTTTACTTGTTTATATGATAGTTTATCTGCATAATATGCCCTAGCCACCTGCCTCCTATCTTGCTATCCAATTATTTGTTTGCTAATTGACTCCACATTTTTTAACATATCTTTCAATGAATTTGCGAGGGTCATTCTTTCTGTGGTTGAACCATTTGTATCACTCAACCTATTAATAAAATCCTTAATTTTTTATTTGTTGCTCTCAATCTCACTCATTAAATTTTGTTGAGTGCCAAGAGGGTGTTGAGGGATTGGTGGAGGAGGTTGTTGTTGAGGTTGATTTTCTTGTTCAGGATTTGGTTGCTCTTCTTGTTGAGGATTTTGTGGGTTTGTGGGTTCATTTGCATCTCCTACAAATTCAAAAAATTATATATCAAATATAACCTTAAACTAACAAAATCAACCTAAAACTAAGAAATTCAAAACAAATAGCAAACAATACTTAGCTCTCCCACCTCTTCGTCATCATGGCGCCATCCTTGCAAAGAAATAGCAACCATTGTTGAAGATTTTTGCTCAATCCCTCCTAGAACGCGAGCGCGAAAATGAGGGTTTTTGGCTGTGGGCAGAGCAGAAGAATAGTCGACATCAAATGAATCACTTTCACTTTTTTTTTCTTTTAAATTGTCATAACGCAAGCACGTTATAACACACTTGTGTTATGAGTTTTCAATGTTTTTATTGAAATTGGCCACAAAATTGTAACCCAACTTCATGCACCCGCCCGAATATCCATTCCATTTTTTTGGAAAGATTCTTCCAATGAATCCATCCCACCTATAAGAAGTTCTCAAACAATCATGATGTAAGATTTAATATGGGACTTGGGATCTCCTAAGGCTTTAAACTAATCAAGTTTAGATATTGGTCACAATATAATCACATTATGAATGGTATGGTCTAAAGGATCCTTTAGATACTTGAGGAATTTCCTAGAAAAGGAATCACTTATGAAAGGAGTGATCCATCCAGAAATAAGCCCTATGGGTGGAGCTTGCTAGGTAGATTTCACTTGGAAAGGAATATTTGGTTGTAAATATCTAGGGAAGGCCAAATACTTTTGAAGTGGTGTGCAAAGGGATTAAAAGTCCACTGGATCATTTGATTAATATTTTGAGTTGTAGGAATCTCACCTAGTTCTAGTGTAGGCTCACTATGTTGCACATATAATGAAGGTAATAAAGGCCCATGAAAATCTCATTTCTCACCTTGTATAAGATGAATTTAGAATAGGTGGTATTTGATTTACTCTTCAACTTGGTTTATTTATGCCAACGATGAAAGGATTGATATGAGGCTAGCACCTAAGAAACATCAATTGATCATTCATTTAGATCAAATTTTGGAGCTATCACTTGGTTCCCCCAACCTCAAGCATTCTAATTTATTGTACTAGGGTAGTTATGAGTACCTCTAGGGTTGATCCTTCTCTGTGTCATATTTCACCACCATGAGGTGGGTTTTGTTGTTCATACTATCAATGTTGAGTGTCCCCAACTTTTGTTGATTCTATGCAATGTTTAATTCTTTTTGTTTGCATAGATACTTGGTCATTGAAATATTTCTTATGGGTTATTCATGCCACTCAAGAATAGATACTAAATCCATTTTGAGGTGATCTACATCATTTCCAATCTACACATGGTTGTATCTCTATAAGTGACCAAGCTAGACTCCTATGTCTATTTATGAGCAAACTAGGACTCAAAAAGTTCTTGTTTGATCAAGTTTGGTTAAAAAGCAGATCCTTGATATTGGCCCCATACATGGTTATCAAAGGTTATGAATTCATAGCCCAAATGGGCATTACTATTGGGCTCTAGGTGCTTGCCATATGAATCAATATCCTCATGGCCATTCCTATTTGAAATAGACAACATGGGATAAGAAGGGATATACCAATTGAATGAGGGGATGATAAGTTAATTATAGTGACTCTTTTCTTGAGGGCCTTTTGATCATGACATATTTTAGGGTACCTTAAGTACCATAAAATAAATGATATGATAGAAGAGAAGAGGAAGAAAATAGAATGGAATAAGAAAAGTAATAGAGTGTGTCCTAGAAGGATTTGATCTTCACATTTCATTCACTAAAATACATGTTTCTTGAAATCTACTTACCATGATTGTGCATGAGTCAGACTTGGGACAACACTTTCATGCATTACACAAGGTTGGATCAATTTTTCTCACATGGAAAAAGAAAATGGAGTGGGGAAGTGTCTAAAGGAATACCCTCTTCACAAGGAAGGAGATCCATATGAATGCCAACAATATTCATGCATGGAGTGGATGTTATGCCAACTTAATTTCTTACTTCATGACAAAGGAGCGCTTAATAAAATACAAAAATATTGATACATGTAGAATTATGGTTAGAATGTGCAAGTGTTGCCTAGCAAACCTCTGAAGAGATATGACTATGACAATTCTTGTGTGGCAAGGTGCATTGTTGGCATGGATTAATTCTAGTTCTTGTTAAGCATTAGAAAGAAAGTGTTTAGATGACAATTTTTTTATCTCAATCAATTCTTGAAGGAGGGCTATTTCTCTTTTGTATCTTATTATTTTCATCTTATATTTGTTGCAAGATAATAGCTTGCTCTTGAAATTATTCTAGGTCGAAGGCTTCTTAGTTGGTTAAGAAGTTTCAAGTGAACGTTAAAATTTTACTTTTTTAATTAATTATTTGACAATGGAAAATCAATTTACTATCACATTTGCATCATTCTTCCATCATTAGTTTTAGAGCTACTTGCACCCCTCACCCTCACATTTATTTTTTTATATATTTAATTCAATTATTTGTTCTAGTGGATTAACCTATGCTAATTTATTATTAATCGATTGTATTTATTTAATTAGCCTAAGATAATTTATGATTTTTTTTATTCCCATTATAGTTTTTAATCTAGTATTTGAGCACAATATGGAGGATAATAAAAATATTCAATATGTTTCCATATTCTACATTAAAGATGGAGAATAGTTTGTTGTTGAAAAGGTGAATAGGAGAAAAGGTTATATGAGATTAATTATTTTTAACAATTGGTATTGTTTTGTTCTACTTTTGCTTTATATTATATTGAATTAGGAGTTGGTATGAAGTACTTCCATCTCCTCTATATCTTCTCTACTCCCTATCTCTGTGTTATCAAGTTGTAATAACACATAATTCTATCCCTTTTGTTTTAATAATGTTTGTACATCCATAGTATTATCCTTTGGTTATGATGGTGTCCCTTAGAACCACCAATTCATCCATTATGACTTTGCATATCGTCTTTAACTTATGATATCTAGGAATTATTGGTGGTTGAGGCACCTTTGAGGACTTGCCTTGAGGTCAATTACAATTAAGCCCCACAAAAGATTCAAAAGACTAGATTGTGCTCACCCTTGGGAAATGTATAGAATATTTAGTGGTTGATATCAATGTTTATAGGGGTGTATGCAACAATGACTTCTACCATGTTGTTCTATATTTTTATCTATTGTTGCTTGTTGTATTCAACATTGCGCTCTTGTGTTTGTTGTTGTGTTAATGATAATTACCTCTCTTTTAATACATAGTAATGTGACTATTTTTGTATATTTGGATGCAAGAACTATAGGGATACAAATTGAGATGTGAAAAAGTATATATGTCAAAATTAGAGAAATCAACTTTTAAATGTTGGGGATGCAATTGTTCATGGTATGTCTAGAAAACATAACACTCATCTCATAGCTTCCAAAATGATCAAATGATAAGAAGCTAGAATGAAACTAATATATTTTGACTTTAAAAGATTAAATATGAAACATGTTAAACATCAAAAATAGATTCCATGTCAAATAATCATTAAAAACTATTTATTTTATTAATTAATAAATTAAAAAAACATAACACAGAATTTATTAATACTAATACTAATAATAATAAACCTAGTCAGCTATACGACAGACAAGCTTACAATTTTACAAAAAAGTTTCCTGGGATGTTGATATCCCTTTTCTAAAATTACTATCGTTACAAGCACGGTGGAAGAAGCCTTTGATGGTGGAACCGTAGTCAGTGCTATGTACATAGATTCAAATAACTTGTAGTTTTGCAATTTGGCTTGTTTCATTTTTGAGGTATTTTTCATTGTGTACCTTTAAACACAGTAGTTTTCCCAAGAAGGATTACATAGACAACAGGGATTATTTAATCTTCCATCTTACATCCTTTTTTATTCTTGATGCAATTATCTTGTTTGGTTAGTTAACATCCATTTATTTTTATTCTTACCTAGTCTTTTTGCAACCCCAGTTGGCGTTGCTCCTTCCTCCGCACATATAATTCTTGTTCAATCTTTGGCTCGTCTCAGATCTGTATATTTTGTTTCTTATGGCACCTCCAAGAAAATTTAACAAGAAAAGGAGAAGGGATGGTGGTCTTGCAACAGAAGCCTCCATGAATAATACTGAGTCAGACTGGTGGGACGAGCTCTCCCACAAGCTCTCTAGTACAGGTATTAGTATTTATTATGTATTAGTATTCTTTATCAGCTCCTTTTGTTGAATGGTAGTTTATGAAGAAATGTGTATTGTTTGTTTTCGATGGTTATCTGTGTCTGTGTGGTTTCAAGACTTGTCTCAAATTCAAGCTTGTCTTGGCCGATTCCCTTTGTTGTTTTAATTCTTAAAAATGATTTATCGGTAAAGATGATTTTAGTATTCCCAGAGAAAGAGATACGATGGATGAAGTTTAGAAATGTTTCATTCCTTTGAACATAAATGGTACAATGGAATGCTCCCTTCCCCTCTAATAGAATTGATAATTTCTGTATTGTTCAAAATCTGGGTCCATCTTTTCTTGCACATTGAATATTTGGATCAATTGGTAAAGAGACGACCAGCTTACAAATTCTCCCCATGTAGTAAGTATATGGTCTATTTTGTATTTTGTAAATTCTTCCCCCTGTTTTCTATTCGATTTTTGCTTAGTGTGGTTTATAATTGAGTATTGTTTACTTGTAATGGAAGAAATCAAATGTTCTAAACATGTTAGTCGCGTTGCAAATGTATGCATATCTTCATTGGGTATTTGAGTTCGTATTTAGGATTTTTCCCTATTTTCTATCCAACTTTTCTTATACTGCTCTGTAATTCCATGGTATTTTGATTTGTTTCTTAGGGAAAAGGTGATTTGATTGGAACCAAGTAGTCATATTTTTAATGTAACCATAGTTGGGACACACATTATAGCATAAGATTTTTCATTTGTGACTTTCAAAATCACGCCCAGACTATTGTTCCAAATTTACTAATCTTTTAGATTTAGTATTGTGGAATGGAGTTGAACTGGCAACGATCCTCTGTCAGAGAAACTGCTCTCAAATAAATTCTCAAATGAATTGGCCAATGTCCAATTTTTTCAAACAAATCTGGTTTTCAAGGAATTCCAAATCTTGGCAGCAAAGTAAGAAAATTGAAGTTCATATACACTGTGCAAGAGCAGAAACACAATAGAAGTGAGACATTGGTTTTTGAACAAATAAAAAGATTAGAATGTTAAGTCCTACTAAAAGGAAAGGTATCCCTTTAGGGGAACTGGATGCTAAAATGCCAGGTTGCTCCCTCAAAGAACACCGTCATCCAAAATCAGAGCTAAGTTTCTGTATCTATTGATATGATGGGGTGGAAATTGATATGATAGAGTGGATAGAATTTGAACCGTCAAATTAGGATTGATTATTACTATGTCATACTTTACATACTAATTATTATGATATGATTTCTTACCATATAAGCATGTACTGCATTGACAAGAACTCTTGGCATTTTTGTTGGTCATATGTGGACATATTGCCAACTCGGCAAAAACCCAGCAAGACAAAAGAAATATGCCACCAAAACTGTTGTGTTTACACTCCTCATTAGTGTGAATTAAAAAGATGTTAAATGATAAGGGTCTGTGCTGGTTGGGTACGTTCTAGCACATACAAAGAGCAAAAAGCTTTAAAATTGATAAACAGAAATATTTACACCTATGAATCTCGTCCATATTACATATTGGATTATGGTATGTGCCATCCATGTACATCATGTATCACATCAGAAGACAATTCTGTTAGGATAGTTCCTTTTCTGTCATCATTAAATTTGGATGGCAATTGCAAATATTTTTTTAAGTGCAAGACATCTAGAGCTGTGATTTATACTCCTTAGAAATCAAGAGAAAGAAGCATTTTAGGTTTTCTTTTCTGGTCTATCATGAACTAGAGGAACTCACAAAGGTTTCATTAGATTTTAATAAGTGTCTGTTATCTTAGCACACTTTTTTTTTTTGTAGTTCTGCTTTACAGAAGGATATCTTGGCAGGTGTCATACAAGAGCCATTATTTCTAGAACAAGTGACAAGATCCATGGGGTCAATATGAGATAAGGACTGTTTTAACAGCTCTTAATGCATTTATGCAACTACAATTGCACATTATGGTTATATACATGTACTGCTGCATCGCTAGGCATGAGATATTACATGTCTTGTGGAGCACTATGGTGCATTTTTTCAGTGTCAAAAAATTTGACTCTTCAAGACAAATTTTAGCTGTCAAAGAATTAAGTCTTTGGGTTGCCAAATAGGTTCAAACAACTGCCTCTTAAATGCATATTCTTGCTTTCAAACAAATACCCTTTGGCTCCCTTATATTAGTTATTGTTGGATACCAGTAGCAGTAGATAATCCAAGCATTAGAGGGTGCCAATATTAAAAAAATATCGAACTATGAGAAGTGCTTTCTTATACACATCACTGTTATGAAAGAAATGTACTAGAGGCATTTGATTTGTTCTTCGCTTTTCTTTTGTTTGAATTTTAAGATATACAAACTAGTTAGATTTCTGCATTTGATTATGCTTTTCTGTGTATTTATTTAAACTAAGGGAATATAATTTCCTTCAATATGTGTCCCTTATTCAACTAAAAACATGGAATCAAAACCAATTCTTATGCAGCACATTCATTTTAATGGGAAGTGCTATTGTTCATCTCTTATTCTTATGCAGTCAAACGCAGAGGATCAAAAACAGTCCTAAATTTTGCTTTATATCTCTGGGCATGTGATGGAGATGCAGCAATAGTTCAAGGTCGGTTGAGAAGGAATTGTATATTTACTACAAGCGTATTCCATCATAAGTGAGCCTTAGAGTTGAGGAAATTGCTGAGGATGAAATATGTACTGCCCATTGAAAAGCACACCTTTCATTGATGGATATATACTAAAGTGATATTAAAATGTTTTTTAGGCTTCTTTGAGCAGAATATAGATAGTTTGTGCTCATAAACTGTAGACAAGACTTCTGTGAAGATAATCCATTCTACAAGGATTCACTTTTCAATTGGAAAGTGTCTATACATGTTTTGGCAGGCCAATGAATTGTTTGCTGCACCGTTAGCAAAATATCATAGAATTTGCATCCAGTATTATCATTAGAATGCTTGTATCAAGTATGGACCTCTGGCAAATAATTGACAGACATATGGAGTATAGATCATTACAGCACTTGCTGGAGTTGAACCACCTAGGTATGGACAGAGGTTCAGGCATAGAAGTGCAATGTTTCCAAGTAAATTGTCACCATGAAATGACGCATCTAATCATGTATAGTAAAATTTACTATTCTGAACTCCTGCTTTATTCCTACATCATGGTATTATGTATTGGCAATGTAATGGAAATTGACAGTCTCTTTTTATGGCAGCTAGAAACACTTCAACTACTTATCTTCCTATCAATCTTAGAACAAATGTGGAAAACACAAACTTTAGCACTGCTCTGCCAAAAAATGTTTTCCTGAATGAAGAACTTATTCTTCTGAACAAGGACCTTTATTCCTCTGACACACAAAAAAAAGATATATTTCTTTTCATGTGACTTGAAGAACACTTCATTGTAGTTATACTACATGCTGGTGCACAATTAACTTCATAAATACCTTTTACAAGTAATAATGTGTAACCCTTGAATGATTATCTGTTGGCATTTCAAATCTCAACCCTCAATTCAAAAATGGACAAATATACCCTAGTTAACATGGTATGTGTTTTATTAACAAGATAGACATTTTGTGTGTTCTGTTATCCACTGAGAAATAGCTTTTGAAATAACCAATAAGAACCATTCTAGAAGCTGAAATTGTCCCACATTATTTCAGAGAAAAATTATAAGGTGTCTTTTGGGTTCTGCTAATCCTAGCGTTGGTATGCTTGGCGAGACAATAAAAATGTCACATTTGCACATAGATAATGTCATTAAGGGCAGAAATTCTTTTTAGTGCATTTAGATGTCAGAACTCAAAACAGATTGCATTACTATGATACAAACAGTTTTCATAATTGAAAGTAAAAACATCTGAATTTTCTAATGATCATAAGAGGTGCAGACACAAAATTAAGTTCTGTTCCAGTTTGCACTATTTTCATAGATCATCTGACTGACTTAATTTTTTCAGTTTATGTTGTATTCTATTTTAATTTGAAATTCTTATCTCTTTCCACCAAAAAGGGTTTATATCTTGCCAATACTGGATCCTCACAATGCATTTCATTTTGAAGTTTTGTTCTATCCTTAATTTGCCGTTTGGATTCACTCTATAGTAAATTAAAATAGCAAAGACTGTTTGACTACTCTTGGCTATTATGAAGTCAAAAAAAGCCATCAATGCCTTTTGCTTCTCTCTATACGGTTTTTCTATGATTCCTTCTATTCCATCTATAAAGTGTGATCTCTTATTTACATGAGTGAAGAAGTGAAATATCCAGTAACATTGACACTTTTAGTTGCTCTAAACATGAGTTATCTGGAAATGTTATGAGGTATTTCTTGTGTCTTTATTTGCAAAATAACTTGTTTCAGAAGATACATTTTTTAATATGATACAGAAAATCCCACTATAGTCTCTTTCCAATGGAAATACTCTGTTTTTAGATTCTAATATATTTATGACATTAGAAGATAATTAATTTCAGAGAATTACAATATTTAACAAGCGCTCTTTACTTCTGGCCCCTAGAGGTGTGGGGGTATGGGTACCACTAGAGAGACAAGGATGCCAATCAAATTAGGGCATGTGAGTAAATGAATAAAGATACAGTATGTTATATATAAATATAGTCACCAGAAACTGTCGGTATAGAGACAGGGAAGCAGTCCACGTTCCTATAATGGAATTTCCTAGTAATTGTGGCTCTCCCACATTCATGAAGGTAAGAGTATTTAAGCTTTCTTTGAGGTAGTTTCAGCCTTCAGGCATTTACCTCAATTTACTGCTTTTATTAACACTGATATCCATTGACACTTTTTCTACTAACAGTTCCATTTTGAACTCTTTAAATATATCGATTTAATAAGTAACAAGAAGCCACCCTTTTGTACCAATCTTCACATGATGTTCCAATTCACGAATCTAATACAGAAGCTCTTACCTAAATTTAAAAATAGTCTGTGAAAAAAAAATATGTAAAAGGGAACTTTAACTCTAAAGGTCTTTATACAAATTATAATGATAGAATTGAATGTAATATTTAAGGCTCATCATACTCATACCAGTAAGGGTATGTGATTTCAATATTCATTTGTGAAATCATGCATCAAATAATACTTAATCAAGATAGGTAAGTCACAGGAATGTTGTATCTGTGATATACCTCCCATGAAGATGAGGAGAGCCAGCATCTCCACTTTTACACCAACCTACACAACTTCTAAATTTTTCTTTGAAAAACTTAGTTCTAGATATAATGTGGTTTGCTAAGCCAATACTTAGAAACACATCTTCACCATGACGGATTGATTGAGATAGATATTAGTTCGTATCTTGACCTTATTTTCTTTGTTTCGCTTAGATTTCCACTTAGCCTCCTATTATGTCAGGTTCTACTCCTGATTTATGTTATTTTCTCTTGCCAGAATGCTACTAGAATATGTTGTCTACTATATTTCTAACTTTCTTGATGTAGAACACTAAGTTTGAAATCAGATCAGAATTCCTAGCCTTATTAGGGATTTCCGGTACTCATGGGTCTTCCATTTGTTTCCTTGATGATACTTGCAAACATTTCATACCAAATGGTATAACATTGATGCCAGATGGTACCAGGTAAATTTCTTTTTTGTTTGTTTTTCTTATGGTCTGATATAAATTATGTTTCAATAATCCCTTGGCATCTTCATGACTCCTCCCTCAAAGCTATCCATTTCTAATTTGCACTTTCTCTTTCTGGAAATGTTAGATGATAAAAGACAATAGACAAAAAAGCAGTCATAGCAAGTGGAATTGCAATAGGTTATTTAATATTTTGAGAAGATACATGCCTTCATGGGAATAAGAATGCATCATCATACAGACATTACTTGCAAACATGGTAGTAAATAACTCATTGGTTGAACTCTAAACGTCCAGTGCTTGGAAAGCATGGTCTGGAGTCCGAATTAACCCCTTCCCAATTCCTTTATTTCCAGAAAAGAATTATTGTATCACAGAAAGATAGGTTTAAGTAAATGCAATAAGATTTACTTAATCGTCAAGATTTCTTTCAATTTTGTAATATATACTGGAATGACAGGATCGGAAAACCCTTGTACAGCAGTGTTTCATATCCCAAAATAATTACTTCGGAAATAGTATCGTTGGAAAGATCAACAATAGTCTTTCAATATTTACTCTGAAAGCTGCATATTTTGACTGCCCATGCTTGTGTATGTTTTCCCAGGTAGCTCAACTATCTGTAATAGATATGACATCTGTAACAAACCAACTTGTTTGCAAATTTAAAAGTCATTACAAAAGATATATTATTATATAAGACCTTACAATGTATATCCAGTATAGGAATTATTTTATGTTTACTCTGAATAAAATAAAAATTTCAATCTTTCTTTATTAGTCTGTCACTTGATAGTAATTCATAAACCAATGGGTTGCAAATGATGCAGGACAAGCATTTGCAGATAATGAAGAAGAGAAATTCAAATCATTTTTCAGGGTCTCTAGGAAAACCTTTGACTATATCTGTACTCTGGTGGGGTCTGACTTGGCAGCAAGGTCGTCATCATCAGGCATAATTGACGCAGAAGGGAGAGTGGTAACAATTGGAAAACAAGTAGCGATTGCTTTGAGAAGGTTGGCTTCAGGTGAGTCACAGCTCAGTGTAGGAGAGTCATTTGATGTGGGGCAGTCAACAGTTTCTCAAGTGTCATGGAAGTTTGTAGAAGTTATGGAAGAACGAGGCATGCATCACTTGAAGTGGCCCTATGAGATTCAAATGGAGGAAATTAAGGTCAAGTTTGAAAAGATTCAAGGTTTACCCAACTGTTGTGGAGCCATTGATACTACCCACATTGTCATGAGTTTGCCATCAGGAGAAGCTTCAAATATCTGGCATGACTCTGAGGAAAACTACAGTATGATTATGCAGGCAATTGTGGACCCAGAATTGAGGTTTCTTGATATTCTAACCGGATGGCCTGGTAGCATGAATGATTATGGCATCCTGAAAACCTCAGGATTTTTCAAGCTATGCAAAAATGGTCAGAGGCTGAATGGCCCTGTGAAGGATCTGCAAGATGGTAGTCAAGTAAGAGAATACATAGTGGGTGATGAGGCTTATCCTCTATTACCTTGGCTTCTCACGCCTTACCAAGGTAAAGATCTTTCTCCTATGAAAAAGCAGTTCAATGTAAAGCACAAAAACACAAAATTGGTTGCTGAACGGGCACTAGCACGGTTCAAAGGAACATGGAAAATTATTGATGGGGTAATGTGGCGACCAGACAAGCATAAATTGCCTCGCATAATCCTCGTGTGTTGTATTTTGCATAACATCATAATTGATCAGGGAGATGAGCTGCACACAGATGTTCCTTTATCTCATCATCACGATAAAGGCTACAACCAACAATTCTGTCAATTTGCAGATAGAAATGCCCAAATGCTTAGAGACCATCTATCCAAGAGCTTATCATGGAGAGTACATGAATGAATTCCATGGCCCGCAGCTTTCAACTGTTTAATGCTATTTTTTTCTTTCTAATCGTTTATTTCTGTTTATTGACGATGTTAGTCTCCCTTTATGTGTCTTAATCTGTTTTATATTGATTAAAGTTATGAAGCCACACTCGGACCTCATCCCCATGGCTGAAGGGACTTGAGCACAGCACCTCAGATGTACAAATTAGGGCAACTTGCGGCTACAGAGCAGTGACATTGGTTGTGTCTTTATCTATTGCAACAGGGCAATGAGATGATTTGTACATGTTTTGAGCCTCATATTGAAGATAAATGAGAACTATTCAGTAATTTACCATATAATAGTAGTGGCATGCTTATTACAAAGTATAACCAGTAAATAAGCGACTACAATCAGAACAAAACCTATGGAACTATGAGTACAGGCTGGGAACATGCTTGGCATATCATTGATTGTAACCGTGGGTATCATATGTTGTTTCTCTCTATGCTTCCATGTTAAAAGCCCGACTGCATTCCCTGTTCCAGTCCTGCCCTATTTTCCAACAAAACTTATCAAATTAAAACAGGGATACCGCAATGGACTAACTTGTGTGTCATCATGTTTCTGATAATAATTGTCCGTGTTATCCTCCTCCCCAATGCTCGGAATTACAATCCATTCGAAGGACAGTTCTTCAGGATATCAGTCGGGTTTTAGTGAGTTCTTATTTAAAAGATAATTTTCTAAACGTATTTCAATTTGTAAGTGTTGTTTACTTAGCATGCTGATGTGGCATCATATTTAATGATGTGGCCTCAAACCTTAGTTAAAAGCAGGGGACTTGCTAAGTAAGCTGTTGTAAAAAATTGGGAGTGATTTCAAATTTCCACACAAGATAATTAGAAGCACGAAGTTAGGCTACGAGGTCCTCTCACCTAATAACTAAAATTATATCAAACTACATTGGTAATTTATAAGAAAATTAATCAATATTCAAAATGAATATTGGAATCATATATGTATGGGGATAAAATGTGTATTTTGTATTTCTACATAATTTTTACATATATCTATTGTAGTAGTGCTACTTCCTTAATTTTAAAAGTGTATTAGATTATGAATAGTCAATTTGTGCCTACCTTAACTCTTAATTAAGTTATATAATCATTAATATAGTCTTATATAGATAGCTAAGTGAGTTTAGGTGTCATTCAAGGCATAAATATGGTATATATAGGAGGTGGAGATTAGTTATTATCACCATATTGAGTATTGTCTTCTTATTGAATACTATTGGAGGTTGCCCCCTTCAAAAGTGACATACTATTATCAATTATTTGTAGCATGTTTTCAATCATATTCTTGTACTCTGCACTTTGTTTCATTACAAGTAGTTCCCAATTCAACTTAGTTGATGCATTAATTGATTGCCACTTATTTTTTTGGTTCAAGAATGTCAATTCAAAACCTTTCCCACTAGGTCACATGACATGACCTAGTCCATCTCATACAAAATTTAAATATCCCATTCTTATAGCGACCCTTCCAAATACAATTATTATTCTATAAACTTGTATACCAAAAATATTGAATTGAACAACTAATGATATGTATTTATAGACATGCCTAGGGCATTAGCAAAGACAAAGTAATATGATGCTCCATCTCCAAGTAATATTAAGGAATTGTGAGAATCACACAAGCACTCAAGTATAGAGTATTGAAAGTCATATGTTTGCATCACACATCACCTAATCAAGTCGTTTGCATCTTTCACTTTTTGGATGGCATGTTCGTGATTTTGTATATTAGCAACATTCTAGGGGCTTGACTTGCAACTATAAAAAATATAGGTCTTCACCTCTTCCCTCAAAGTAATTCCCATTGTATTTTTCAATAAAACCCATTTTTAGAAAAAGAGTCAACATAGGCATAACAATTTTTATAGGTCACATCACCACAAGTCTAGACTACATAGTAGAGACTAGGCCACATAGCAAGGACTAGATTGCATGACATGAATCCTATCATAGACTAAGTTGTACAATCAAGCCTTGTCTTCATCAAATCAATTTCTAGTTGATCTCTTTTATAGATTCCATATATCGTGCTCATAACCAAATTCTAGATTTTGATCTTTAGTTGTAGCAAGCCAAAAATTCAATATTAAACAAACTACCACATAATCTAAAAATTCTACACACTCTTTTATCTCCCCAACTATTCATTTATCAACTCTTATAATTTATATATGATTGTTATATTTCTTGATATTAGAATTAGATCAAAGTGTCACATCCCTTGTGGAAGGAAGTTTGTACATGGGACCTACATGAGAAAAAGACTATATTAAAGCATGTATAGAAAATGGACGAAAGGGACATGATGGACGGTGTAGGTATAGGCTCCCTAACATAAGGTAAGAGTGTCCATAATGTATTGTCCCCTATCTTGATTTTCCTTAGAATTCTCCTATTGATTACAAATTGCAACAAACTAGGGTTAGGGATTTCACCTTATTAAATAAACCTCTCTTTAATAATGCAATCTTGGATTGAATCCTCAATTCACCACATGAACAACATTCACAAATATGTATGCATGCTTGTTAGGGTTAGACAATTGCATCACATTCATAGATTATCAATAATGCAACAGATTTGGAAGTTGGGAGAAGGGACACGATGGGTTTGCTCGAAGCCATATTCCAAGCCTAAGAGGGTGTATACCACAACCCTCCCCCTTGGCGACTTGTACCTACTTTCCCCATCAATGTCTCAACCCTTGAAGATGCTTGCCATCTTGTGGGATTGGTAGAGGTCACAAGTGGGCTTTCTTGGCTCCTACCACTTCACCTCAGGCCCTTCCCTCATGAGGAGTCGTGTGGAGATCATAAGTGGGCTTCTAGCCCCTATCACTGCACATCAATCCCTTCCCACAAGGTGGGTTTCAAACAGTTAATATAATTATGTTTCAACATAGCATTCCTACTTTATTATCTTATAAATAACATGCATACATAGGTAAATGATTGTGTGCAACAATACATTTAATATTCCTTTCTTATGCAAGACTATACTTATAGAGGCAATACAATAAAGGGCAAAAATACACTTGAATATAGGATAGATCTGATATACTCCTGTTTATGTATATATATCCAATAATAGGAATATGTTGCGATACACAGGTCTGATTCTCTTCTCTTTTTGATTTATATGTCTCTTAACTTTGATCAATGATGTATCCTCCTAAGGTTCGATCTACCCTTAATGTTCAAAAGATATTGTTAGTGTAAATCAAGCACATAAGAATCTACTATTCATATTCGTATTAAAGAAACATAACTTATAAGGCTCAATAATTGATGTAAGCATCATTATTGCATATTCATATAATACATACATATGTGTGTGTATTTCATACAGATATATATATTAATTTCCCTAATAATCATTCTTGCATGAATATATATATGTATATGTATATATATTAATAATTATATTTAATTTTACTTTCCTAATTATCTTCCTCTCATTGAGACTTATTCCAATATATAAAATCCCTCTACTATAGTTTCCAAATTTCACTAAATAAGAATGTATTTCTCCATCTCTCTCCATCTGCTCTTCTTTTAGCTATGTATATCCTCTTAAATTTGCATATTATATCTTTGTTCTATCTCTCCTTATAAATAGAAATCTTCGATATTTGTCTTCTGGTCGATTTGCACATTTTTTGTCTTTTTCCAATTCCTAATTCATGCCCATCTATTTTGAAGTGATCATGTTTTTATAGTTCAATCTGCAGTAGACATGCCCTTTCATTAGTCAGTGCCTTTTGGTATCTTTTGCCACTTTGGAGGGTTGTGTCTTTTGTAAGGTCATTGACATTGGAGTTAAATGTTAATCAAAGTTTTGGATGGATCGTTGCATATTAGTATTTTTAGAAATCACTGCTTCTTAGGAATCGGTGCCTTTCATAATTGTTTGGGAATCAGTAGCCTTTGTAATTCCTATTTACTTATTTAATTAAAACTTAGTTATTAAAGGATTTTACTTATTTTCTTGTGGCTATTATTATTATAATAATTACAATTGATAATATTGTTTCATTTCATATTATGATAGTTATATTATAATTATACTATTATCTATGATAATTATAATTATAATAATATTTATATTGTAATTACTTATGTGTATCTTTTTTTATATTTATTTGAATTAGTTATTTGTATTTCAATACTTAATATCTAGTGTTACAACTTTGGGGGCATGATAGTCCACCCCGCCTAAGATTGCTTGTCCTTAAACAATCACAATTCCAAATATCTTTTCACATATATCATCTTGTCGCAATTCATATGTAACTAGTGACAAATTATATCCTTATATATTTTCCAGATAGTTCTCAAGTGCAAGTTAGAAGGTAAAAAGTGATTATCACCCATAATCATTTGATTTAAATTCATAGGTTTACACTAGAGCATTCAATTCTTGTCACATCTTCCAAATCAATTGGACGTTATTACCCTTCTTGTCATATCCTCATGTTAGGTGCTAAATTCATCTTCATATCTTGGGAAAGTGTCTAATTTATTTAAACAGTAGCAATTTATCCCCAGGTTTGAAAGGTGAGGATGATCCTGGGATTTGTGGGTTATGGACCCGTAAGATAACTTAGCATAGGCTTTTGTAATAATTTTGTTGTATCTCAATTTTATCTCAGATATCAAATGTTTTTAGGAGTACGTTTACTAAATCTTATTTGTTTGCATGAAATTTGTACCTTAACAAAATTTATGATTTTGACTATTCAATATTCATAAAGAGCTTGACATAATGAACATTCATGTTTGTACTTAGGTTTTAATACCTAGTTCAGTCTTGCTTTTGGGTTTACTTCCCTCTCTTTGGTATATGTTGGTGGTGGGGTGAATCCTTTTGGATAGATTTATTCCTTTATATCCATTGAAAGGAGTCACCACCCTTCATGATAAATGAGTCACCCCTTCATGTTTACCTTTGAGACTCCAAGTTGATTGAAATAATTTCTTCATAAGGAATTGTTTCCCTTTTTATATCTTATTGTTGAAGGATCACAACTTTTTGCATTTGGAGTTATATCCTAATTTAAATCTCTTGTGAATTTACTTAAGGCTCTATTTTGGATGGTATGGATGAATGCTCTCCCTTTTATATCACAAGTTTGAGTTAGTCATACCTTTCCATTTCAGTAATTACAAATTTTCATTATTGCATTTGGATACTAATAATAATTCAGATAAGTTAGTTTATTAGTGTTTCTCAACTTAGACAAGGTTTTAACATTTTCATAAGGTAATCATAAACACCCTCATTGAAGATACATTTGGTATGACACAAACACATGGATACACTTGATACATGTAGCATGCATGTAAAAGACACATAAATACATATATGATATGAAGTACACACATAAATACATGTAAATCATGAACTATATGTTGGAATACATGTGGGTTACAAAGTATACCCATAAATACACATAAGTCACAAAGTGTGAATGCATGCAAGTTGCAAGATATACACACAAATACAAGTATGACACAAGGTATACGCATGAATACACATAAGTCATAAAGTATGAAAGTATTTGCATGAACATATGTTGCAAAGTAGATACTTGAATACACGTAAGTCACAGGGTATACACTTGAATACATATAAGTCACAAAGTATACACTTGAATACACATAAGTCGTAAAGTATACACTTGAATACACATAAGTCACAAGGTATACACTTGAGTAAACATAAGTCACAAAGTATACACTTGAATACACATAAGTCACAAGGTATACACATGAATACATGTAATACATAAAGTATGCAATGAAAGCATGAGGCATACACATGAATACATTTAATACATGAAGTATACACAGGAAGCATGAAGCATACATGTCAATACATGTAATACATGAAGTATACACAAGAAGCATAAGGTATATGCATGAATACATGTAATACATGAAGTATACATAGGAAGCATGAAGCGTACATGTGAATACACGTAATACATGAAGTATACATAGGAAGCATGAAGCATATACGTGAATACACATAATACATGAAGTATACATAGGAAGCATGAGGCATATGTGTGAATACACACAATACATGAAGTATACACTGGAAGCAAGAGGCATACTCGTTAGTACATGTAATACATTAAGTATACATAGAATGGCATGAAAGATGCTCTAATACCACTATAATGTCCCCTATCTTAATTTTCCTTAGAATTCGCCTATTGATCACAAATTGCAAAAAAATAGGGTTAGGGTTTTCGCCTTATTAAATAAACCTCTCTTTAATGATGTAATCTTGGATTGAATCCTCAATTCACCACATTAACAACATTCAAAAATATATATGTATGCTTGTTAGGGTTAGAAAATTGCATCACATTCATAGATTATCAATAATGCAACAGATTTGGAAGTTGGGAGAAGGGACATGATAGTTCTACCTAAAGCCATATGTCAAGCCTAAGATGGTGTATACCACAACCCTCCCCCTTGGTGACTTTTACATGCTTTCCCCATCAATATCTCAATCACTGAAGTCACTTGTCATCTTGTGGGATTGGGTGGAGGTCACAAGTGGGCTTTCTTGGCTCCTACCACTTCACCTCAAGCCTTTCCCTCATGAGCAGTTGGGTGGAGGTCGTATGTGGGATTCTAGCCCTTACCATTGCATCTTAGGCCCTTCCCACAGGGTGGGTTTTAGACAGCTAACATAATTTTGTTTCAACGTAAAAATCCTACTTTATCGTCTTATAAATAACATGCATACATAGGTAAAATGATTATGTGCAGCAATGTATTTAATATTCCTTTCTTATGCAAGACTACACTTGTAGAGGCAATACAATAAAGGGTAGAAATACTTTTGAATATAGGATAGATTTGATAAACTCTTGTTTGTGTGTGTGTGTGTGTGTGTGTGTGTGTGTGTGTGTGTGTATATATATATATCCAATAATAGGAATTTGTTGTGATACATGGGTCTAATTGTCTTCTCTTTCAATATGTATGTCTCTTCTCTTTGATCGATGATGTATCCTCCTAAGGTTTGATCTGCCCTTAATTTTTAGAGGATATTGTTAGTGTAAATCAAGCACATAAAAATCTACCATTCATATCCATATTAGAGAACCATAACAACTTATAAGACTCAATAATTTTTGCAAGCATCATTATTGCATATTCATATAATATATATATTCATTCAAGAACAATTATTAGGAAAACTAATATATATATGTATGAAGTATATATATATATATATATATATGTATATTATATGTATTTCATACAGATATATATTAGTTTTCCTAATAATCATTCTTGCGTGAATATGTATATATATTAATAATTATATTTAATTTTACTTTCCTAATTATCTTCTTGACAATGAGACTTATTTCAATATATACATTTCCTCTATTGTAGTTTCACAATTTCACTAAATGCAGATGTATTTCTCCATCTCTCTCCATCTGCTCTTCTTTTATATTTGTTATCTCCTTAAATTTGTATATTATATCATTTTTATATCTCTCCTTATAAATACAAATCTTTGACATGTGTTTGTTGTTTGATCTGCACTTTTTTGTCTTTTTCCAATTCCTAATCCATGCCCATCTAGTTTGAGGTGATCCTCTTTTTATAGTTCAATCTACTAGCAAACATGCCCTTTCATTAGTCAATGCCTTTTGGTATCTTTTGCCACTTTGGAGGGTCATGGCTTTTGTAAGGTTGTTGAAACTGGAGTTAAATGCTAATCGAAGCTTTTGATGGATCATTGTATATTAGTCTTTTTAGGAATCGTTGCTTGTTAGGAATCAGTGCCTTTCATAATTGTTTGGGAATCGATTCATAAGCCTTTGTAATTATTATTTACTTATTTAATTAAAACTCAATTATTAACAGATTTTACTTATTTTCTTGTGGCTATTATTATTATAATAATTGCAATTGATAATATTGTTTCATTTCATATTATGATAGTTGTATTATAATTATAATAATATTTATATTGTAATTACTTATATTTGTTTTTTATTTTTTATTTTTTATTTGAATTAACATTAACCAAAGAAAATTTTGACAAAGATGTGGAGGAAAAAATTGATTCACAATTACAGGGGGCCACCCTTCGGATCCAATGGTACTTTTTTGAAAAATTATGGTCGTTCTATGAGATCAAGGGTCTCCATTGGGAACTTGGGTCTCCATAAGCACCCTTTCTCTAACTCTACTACTTTTTTTGGCCCGTATCCTACTTCAAGCATTCCACAAAGATATTTTCTAGGGAAAACCAAGAAATTTTTTATGTTTGTGACTCAGATTCGGCATCCTTGGGGAAGTCTTTGGATTCCTCTCATTTTAGGCAATGGTCGGAAGTTGTTTCAAGTGTGTACTCCCTTTCCACTTTTCCTAATTCCATTTTGTTTAATGGTGGAACTCCCTTCAGTCCAAATCCTTCGGGTTTGCATCCAGCTTCTTTTCATAACTCTATCCCTATTTCACACCTGCGGCCCTTCAAAACGAAGCCATTGGTTTCAAATCGGGCATCCTTCTCAAACTCTATCCCTATTAAGAATCCCAAGTACTCTTCTCAATCTGGGGTTATTTCAGACATGAAGGCTCCAGTGTTTCATTTAATCCCGATTCAAAACTGGATTACTCATCGGTTTGAGAAAGAAAATAGGGTTTTCTTAGATATGAAGGTTCCTAGATTTGGTAAAGATCATAAGGTTCTGCATGACAAGATATGGGTTCCCAAGATGCGTAGAGGTTCATCTAGAAGTAGTGGGGACCCTCTTGTTACCCCCAATGATGAATTAGTGCAACCTCAAGTTCATGATCTTCAGGAGCTCTCTCTTGTCTGTAAGTTTTGGAAATTCTCCCCTTATGCTAATTTCTTGCAAAACTGGGTTTTTCAAACTTGGGCGAGAGAAAATTAGATTTTTTATCTTGACAAAGGGGAAGGTTTTTTTGTTGTCATTTTTGCTTCCGAAGATGATAGAAATGTTGTATTTAGAAATAAATTTTGGATGTGTGAAGGATATGGTTTGTTCACTTCTCTATGGACTCTAAACTTTGATCCCTCACAAAATATGATTAAGTTTATACCAATTTGGATTCAACTTCAAGGCTTTCCTCTTGAATAGAGAGAAACTCATCTTATTGGGTTATTGAGTAATCAATTGGGTATCTTCCTTCATCGAGAATTACAGTTTTTACAAATCCCTTGTTACTAGTTAGGGTTTGTATACTTCTTGTTGTTTCTAAACCTCTTCTCTCAGTTTTGAATATCAAGTCTAGGCATGGACTTTGGAAACAATCTCTCGTCATTGAGGATCTACTTTTATTTTGTTCTAAATGTCACTGTCTTGTTCATCCTCAATCTGCTTGTGAGGTAGGTATGGATGAAGGTATTTATTCTTCATCTCAACCTCCCTCTCTGAAATGAAAATCCTATGATCACTCAATTAATCCTATTAAGGATTCTTATCAAATTGTTGGTCATTGTAAATCTGGTAACAAGATGGTTATCTTTGATGGAAGGGATGGTATTGCAATGGAGGAGATCCCTAAGGTTGTGTTTAAGCACTCCTTGGCTACTAGTATTCAGTCAAGGGCCCCAATTGTTCCACTTTGTATTAATTGGTCAGTTGTGTTTGACTTGTTAACTACAAAGGATTCTCATACTACTCATGGTATGATCATGTCTCCTTTAAAGGATTATGAGATTTCAGTTCCTTCTCTGAGCCTTCAAAGATATAGGCCTTTAAATATTTCATTGGCTCCTGGTTGGGAAAAGAGGTTTCTTTCTCTGATTTTCTTGTTTCAAAATTCTCTCAACTTACTTGTTCCTAAATTCAAGTTTGATATTGTTCATTAACTAAATCATTGTACTTCTTTGTTAACAATGGGTTCCTCAACTCCATTTGTTGATAAACAAAGTGTTGATCTGGTTTATTCCATGGGCTTTCAATCTATGTTAGAAGAGGGAAATTTAAAATGTATAGAAGGTCAGATAACTTCAATGGTTGGGTCAAAATTAATTGATGAAATTGTAGAGGCAGTTGAGAGAGAGTTTGAGGGGACTAAAATTTCAGATTCCTTGTCTTCAAATGCAGAGTTAAAGGATTCCATTGTTGTTGACAAAACATTAGTTACACAATTTTCTAATGCTATCAATGCAAGTTCATAACGGGAACTGGGTTTTGAGGATTTTGGTTTCTCCACTTCTTTATCCATTGCCTAGTCACCCTTTTTGTCTCCCTCATCTCAAAAATCACCAGGCAAAAGAAGTCGTAAGTCAAATGATGTTAACCTTCAAGAGGAGATATTAGCAGGTAAACAATCCACTTTGGATGGTAATATTAAAAAAAGGTTGAGGAGAGCTTGTTGCTCTCTGAATACCGTATGAAAATACCATCCTGGAATGTTAGGGGCTTAAATGCTCCTAGCAAGAAAGCCCAGATCAAACAAAAAATTGATTCTTGTGGGGTTGATATTTTTCTTTAACAAGAAACCAAGTTTTCTTAGGAAAACTTTACCTTAATTATTACTAAATGTTCAAAGTGAAAGTCTTGTCAATCAAAGGCACAAGGTGCTTCTGGAGGGTTAATAGTATTATGGAACTCAAAAACTATTGTTCTAGAGTCTATTTCAAGCGAAACAAACTGCCAACTACTAAAGATAACACATTTTAATTTGCAGTTCTTGTTGTTTAATGTGTATGCCCCCAACTCTACTTTTGGCAAGAAGTTGGTATGGGATGCGATGTCACAAGCACTTAAGAAGTTTGGTGATGACAAGGTCATTCTGGCTAGTGATTTCAACGCTCTATTATCTTTGGATGAAAATAAAGGGGGTATCATTCTCCACCTAAAACAATTGAGGACTTTAGTATTTTTGTTTAGGATAATGCTCTTATTGACATTCTTCCTGGAAATGGAAAGTTCACATGGAAAAATAAAAGGAATTTTTTTTGTCAGATATTTGAGCGTCTTGATAGGTTCCTCATCACACCTACTTGGTTGTCTAATAATTATGGTTTACAATCTGTAATTTTACCTTGGATTGGTTTCGATCATTATCAAATCTCTATGGGAATTCATACTAAATAATTTGCAGCATCTTGTAAATCTTCCTTCAAGTTTGAAAGGATGTGGTTTCATCATCTACAATTCTTAAGTCTCCTAAAAGACTGGTGGATGGTACTTTAATGTACATATTTTGCATGAAACTAGGGTTCCTTAAAGACAAAATTAAGCATTGGAATACTTCTATTTTTTTAAATGTTTTTCAATCCAAGGCTGAAGTTTTCAAGAAGCTTGAGGAAGCTAATGCACAAGTTATAGCTAATGTGTTAAGTATGAATCTATTTGATCGATAATCACAACTGCAAGCAAAATGGGAAGAATTGGCTGCTCGTGAAGAAATCTATTGGAGACGGAAGTCTCAGGAGCTTTGGTTAAAAAAGGGTGATAAGAATACTAAATTCTTTCACATGTCAGCACAAATAAAAAAGGCTAAAAGCTCCATTTTTTCAATTCAAGATAGTGTCACAGGAAATGTGTTAACAAAAGAGGCTAATATACAAGTTGAAGGTGTCAAATTTTTCACTAATCTGCTTTCTACACCCATTCTTCAACCTTTGCAAGTGGGAAGGGAGAGAGATGAATTGTTGGAAGCAATACCAATGATTGTTTCAAAAAGGGACAATGATATGTTACTTAAGCCATTCATGCTTGAGGAACTTATGGTTGTGTTTTTTATGCCTCTGGATAAAGCTCCAGGTCCGGATGAATTTACAGTTTTCTTCTTCCAAAAATGTTGGGATTTCATTGCTTATGATCTCCTTCAAGCTCTAGAAGAGTCTCAGACTTCAAGTACAATGTTAAAGCAATTTAATGTTACCCATATAGCTCTCATTCCTAAAACATCCTCTCTGAAATCCTTTTCTAAATTCAGTCCATTTTCATTGTGTAATGTGATTTACAAAATTTTCACAAAAGCAATTTATTTCTTTTAGTGCCTATTATTCCTAATTTAATTTATGAAGAGCAAGGACGTTTTGTTCCTAGGAGGGAAACTGTGGAAGGAGCTTTAGTAGCTCATGAGGTCCTACATTCTATCACAACAAATTTCATACCATCATTGATAATCAAATTGGACACGATGAAAGTGTATGACAAGGTGGATTGGTCCTTCCTTTTGCAATTTTTACTGAAGTTTAGCTTTCATCCAAAATTGTGTAAATGTATAATGTCTTGTTTGAAGGGAGAAAATTTTTTTGTTCTTGTCAATGGTTCGTTGGTGGGATTTTTTAGTTCAACTCAAGGTGTAAGGTAGGGAGATCCATTGTCTCCTTTTCTTTTTACTATTTTGGTTGAGGCTTTGAGTAGGTTTGTACACAAGGTTCACAATCAAGGGAATTGGAAGGGAATCTTAATTCCTCCTACAAATATCACAACTACTCACTCTTTGTTTGTAGATGATACCTTATTATTTTGTAGGGAAACAATTTTGGAAGCCAATCAAATCAAGTTTCTTCTTGATAAATATGCCTTTGCCTCGGGTCAAAAGATCAATCCAGCAAAATCAAAGATATATGTTTTTAATGTCTCATTAGTTCTAAAGGAGCCAATTGTCAATATTTTAGGATTCCAAGAAGCAAAATTGCCAAGTAAGTACTTAGGCATTCCTTTTTTTACTAGTGCAAATAGGGTCTCCTACTAGGACAAGGTTATAAAAAGCTTGCAAGCAAGAATTGTAGGATGGAGGGGAAGATGGTTATCAATTTTAGGAAGGATTTTAATGATCAAATCAGTTCTCTCTGCAATTCCAAATTACTATATGGCTATTTTGAAAGCTCCTAGAACTATTATTGTGCAAATTGAAAAGTTGATCAGGAACTTTCTTTGGAAAGGTAACATGGATGAGAAAAAGAAAATTCCTTTAGTTTCTATAGATAACTTATGCAAAGAAAAATTGAAAGGAGGGGTTGGAATTCATAACTTAACTGCAAGAAACATTTCACTAGGTGTTAAGCTTGTTTGACATGTATATTCCAAGCCTCACACTAAATGGTGTAAAATTATACAGAAAAAATACTTAGATTCGAGTGCTCCTGACCGAATATTTTCAAGTTTTAACCCTCCACAAGGCTTTGTTATGTGGATTTTTTTGCTAACCTGCAGAAAAGTTATAATTCCATACATTACCTGGGAGATTAATAATGGTGACGAGGAAAATTTTTTATTAGATTCTTGGAAAGGGAACCTACCTTTGAATACAATGCAAGAATTTCATCAAATACAATAGCATATAACTCCAATTTGGGGATCAAAAGTAAGTGATTATTTTCAAGAATCAGATATTCCAATAGGAAGAGTGATTTGGAAAAGATTTGCAGCTCCCTTACTACCTTAGGCTCAACAAACAAATCTAAATAACTTATTAGTTGATAGAATTTTATTTTTCCATAATGCTACTAATAAGCTTATTTGGGCTCCCTCTAAATTAGGCCATTATACAGTAAGATTGGGTTATAAAGCATTAATGAATAGAGAGGTACATTCAATTCCATAGAGAGCCTTGACTTTTTGTTGGGATTTTGCAGTATTACCAAAAGCAGGTTGTTTCACTTGGATGGCCTTAACAAATAAGATCCTAACAAGCTCAAGATTACATAGTTTAGGAATTGTATATCCTTTTAATTGTTTATTATGTGTATCAACTTTGGAGGACCTTAATCAACTTTTCCTACAATGCTCATTTGCAAATGCTTGTTGGAAATACATTCAAGCAAAGTTAAGTTGGTGCGCTCCTCTTCTAGCCACACTTTGGGATCTTATAGATCAAGTTGGCCCCTTTTGTATCAATCATCTTTGTTTGCAACTATTTGGAGAATTATACCTTTTGTTGTCTTATGGTGCATATGGTGGGAGTGAAATAAAAGGATATTTCGTAAACAAACGAAAAATATTGAACAAGTGCTTCATAAATTGGAAACTTCAATTTGTGAAATAGTTAATTCCTTTGTGCATAATGTTAAACATGTTGGTTCAATTTTCACAAATTGGGATTCAACACAATTAAAGATTTGGAAAAACTTGGCCATTCGTTTTAGAGGCATTTTTCAAGTTCCTATTATCAATAAAGTTGATAGAAAAAAGGTAATATGGAAACCAGCTTCAACTGGGTTTGTTAAGTTGAATTTTAATGGGACCTCTAAAGGTAACCATGGGAAATCAGATGCAGGAGTTGTGTTGAGAAATTCATAAGGTATGCTAATTAGTGCAAAATCAATAAAGTTACCTTTAGGAACAAATAATGTTGCAGAAGTGCCAGGTCTTTTGTTAGGATTACAAATGGCATTAAAACTAAATTGTTTAAAGCATCATGTAGAAGGTGACTATCAAGTTATCATCAATGCTTGTAGAGATAGGAAGTATTGTAGTTGGAAAATCAAATATTTTCTTGTTTAGGTTTGGGGATTGCTAGATTCCTTGGATTCCTTTCAAATTACACATACTTATAGAGAAGGTAACCAATTAGCAGATCAATTTACAAATTTGGGGTGTGAGAAACATCGGGTGGAGATTACTTATGAGGATGGGTTAAACAACATCACTCAAGATTTGCATCTCATTATAAACAATGAAAAGATTATTCCAAAGGTGTAAAAGAGACAATGTCATAAAAAGATAGTATGTGAAGCTGGATAATCATAGAACAACCCATATTGCCTTCTCAAAGGACCAAGTAGACTAGTCAGGCTTTATTGTCAGCCTTGGTTGTGATCAACAGAAATTTTGAAATTTTGAAATGCCTTGATTGTGATCAACGAAAATTTAAAAATTTTGAAATGTAAATTTTAAAACTAATGTTTATTGTTTATGTAGGATTTCTTCCATCAGTATCATTGCATTTGGTGTTACATCCTAATGGTTGATCTCAAATAACAAATTGTTTTCTATTTGCTCACGATGAAGATATTGGGGGGATCTAGCACTTGTTGCAATGATTGTCCATTGTTCACATTACATCTGATGCCTATGTCATCAAATGATCGTTCACTAATCCGTTGGTACAAGTAAGTGCTAATATGTTGCCAGATGTGTGAGGTGGAATCACACAAGGTACTTACCAAGCAACGGAAGTATTCATCACTTGAACTTGGTGAGAATCATTCTCAAATGCATTATTTTTTTGTGCATGGCAAGGTCTTTTCAAATTTTGTTGTGGGTGGGATTTCAACAGATGGCGCATGTTTTAAAAGGAGTAATCAAATTATATGTTTTTTTTTTTAAAACAACAAGCGGCAATTATTTGCATGGTTATTAATCTTAATTACTACAAGTGTTATACGTAGTTGATCAAGCATATTAACTACACACCACTTGTAATAATTAAGAATATCTATCAAAATAGAGAAAAGATTTGTTATGTGCAACGTGAGGGAGATTTTTGTCTCAAAAAATCAAGTTTCATGTGTTTTGTGTATTCCTCATGATGATGATCACCTTTCATCGTACAAAAATATCGTCTTATAAGGTGAGATGCTCTTCATTACAAGTATTATGGTTCTCCAAAGGTTTGGGTTTTCTTGGTCACACATGAGTTTGGAAATGGCGCAAGCTTCTGCTAGTTGGAGGTCTCTATATAACGAGTAATTTTATCTCTTTCTATGTTCCTTGGGAATTGGTTTCTCTGCCCTCATTTTGTTCGGTCTGTTGGTTAAATATGGTCTTCAGCTTTGATATTATGGTGGGATATTTTGGCTTACATTGTGAGAATTCTATTTGGTTTCATTTAATTTTGGGTTGAAGTTGTTTAATCTACAAAAATATTTGGTTTGTGGCATATAAAATGGAATATTTGCACAAAAATATAAGAATTGAAGTGTAAATTAGGGAGGGTGAATTACCTTTTTCAGAAGAGGTAACAAATTTTCAGTTATCTAAATTTTTTCGAGTGTCTTGTTCGAGTCTATTAGATAGTATAAAAACTATTCTATGCCATGAAATATTATGCCCGGATTCCCCTAGGTTGCTATTCCCCACTCAAGTGCTCTCGATATTCATGTCGAATGTTGATGGACCTGGTGTAGTCTTTTGATTTTCTTTCAATTGTGGCATGAGTCAGTTTCTTTAATTTACCTCTATGATGATGAGTTCCTTCAGGTTACTCAAGCATAAAATTGGAGAAAGGAAAGGCTCACATTGGAGGTCTCTTTCCTAAGAATTATATTAGGAAAAAGTGGCATACAGAGAGGTTTATGAATCCATTAAAAAAGGTCTCCATAATGATGACCCTTGGACACTGTATAGGGTTCTCAACACCCATGCTCATGAGCTTGGTCCTCAGATGGTGGATAAGTGTAAAGAAAAATACTTTGCAATTTTATTTCTTCTTTCTCACCATATTCGTCATGGCCCTAGAGCAATGGCATTAACTAGGGACATTCAAGTTTCTCCAATTATTGATGAATTGGGTGAAGGATGAGGAAACAATGATCTTAATCATATCACCTATAGGGTTGATGCTTCTACAAACACTGGTGCTATGGAGGTTGGTGAAGGACAGTGGGACAATGCTCTCAATATTAACACTAGTAGGATGGATACCTATGCTAATATAGGTTCAATGGGGGAATGATGTTCAAACTTTACTCCCATCTCATATATAATGCAACATGTATAATCTACTTTTTTGGTTTTTCATTATCTTGGGGTATACAATGAATATCAAGCAATAGGCCTTTTTTGATACAAACATGCCAATGTTACAAATGGTGGTTTTTTGGTTTATATGAATCAGAAAAATGAATGCTAGTACTATAATTTTGGCTTATGTAATCCTTTAATTTCAGCTATGTAATATACTATAGGCAATATCCTTTTATCAAAAAAAAAAATTATTTGAATTAGTTATTTGTATTTCAAGACTTCATATTAGTGTTACAATTTTGGAGGCATGATAGTCCACCCCACCTAAGATTGCTTGTCCTCAAGCAATCACAATTCCAAACATCTTTTCACATATATCATCTTGTCATAATTCATATGTAACTAGTGACATATTATATCCTTATATATTTCCCAGATAGTTCTCAAGTGCAAGTTATAAGGTGAAAAGTGATTACCACCCATAATCATTTGATTTAAATTCATAGGTTTACACTAGCATTTAATTCTTGTTACATCTTCCAAATCAATTGGGCATTATTACCCTTCTTGTCATATCCTCATGTTTAGTGCTAAATTCATCTTCATATCTTGGGAAAGTGTCTAATTTATTTAAACAATATCAATTTATCCCCAGGTTTGAAAGGTGAGGATGATTTTGGGATTTGTGGGTTATGGACCCATAAGATAACTTAGCATAGGATTTTGTAATAATTTTTTTGTATCTCAATTTTATCTCAGATACCTAATGTTGTTAGGAGTACGTTTAATAAATATTATTTGTTTGTATGAAAGTTGTATCTTAACAAAATTTATGATTTCGATAATTCAATATTCATAAAAAGCTTGACATAGTGACCATTCATGTTTGTACTTAGGTTCTAATGCATGTTGCAGTCTTTCTTTTGGGTTTACTTTCCTCTCTTTGGCATATATTGGTAGTGGGTTGAATCCTTTTGGATATATTTATTCCTTTATATCCACTGGAATGAGTCACTACCGTTCACGATAAATGAGTCACCCCCCTTCATATTTACCTTTGAGGATCCAAGCTAATTGAAATAATTTATTCATAAGGAATTGTTTCCCTTTTTATATCTTATTGTTGAAGGGTCACAACTTTTCACATTTGGAGTTATATCCTAATTTAAATCTCTTGTGAATTTACTTAAGGCTCCATTCTAGATGGTATGGATGAAATGCTCTCCCTTTTATATCACAAGTTTGAGGGAGTCATACATTTCCATTTCAGTAATTACAATTCTTCATTATTTCATTTGGATACTAATATTAATTTAGATAAGTTAGTTTGTTAGTGTTTCTCAACTCAGACAAGGTTTTAACATTTTCATAAGGTAATCATAAACACCTTCGTTGAAGATACTTTTGGTATGACACAAACACATGGATACACTTGATACATGTAGAATGCATGTAAAAGACACATAAATACATATAAGATATGAAGCACACACATAAATTCACGTAAGTCATGAAGCATATGCCAGAATATATGCGGGTTAGAAAGTATACCCATAAATACATATAAGTCACAAAATGTGAATGCACACAAGTTGCAAGATATACACATGAATACAAGTATGACACAAGGTATACGCATGAATACACATAAGTCATAAAGTATGAAATTATTCTCATGAATGTATGTTGCAAAGTATATACTTGAATACACGTAAGTCACAAGGTATACACTTGAATACATATAAGTCACAACGTATACACATGAATACACATAAGTCACAAAGTATACACTTGAATACACGTAAGTCACAAGGTATACACTTGAATACATATAAGTCACAAAGTATACACTTGAATACACATAAGTCACAAAGTATACACTTGAATACACATAAGTCCCAAGGTATACACCTGAATACAAGGTATGCAAAGTATTCACATGAATACATGTAATACATAAAGTATGCACTGAAAGCATGAGGCATACTTGTGAATACACGCAATACATGAAGTATACACAAGAAGCTTGAAGCATACACATAATACATGATGTATACATAGAAAGCATCAAGCATACCCGTGAATACATGTAATACATGAAGTATACATAGGAAGCATGAATACATATGTCACAAAGTATGCACTTGAATACACTTGAATACATATGTCACAAAGTATGCACTTGAATACACATAAGTCGCAAAGTATACACTTGAATACACATAAGTCACAAGGTATACACCTGAATACAAGGTATGCAAAGTATTCACATGAATACACGTAATACATAAAGTATGCAGTGGAAGCATGAGGCATACACATGAATACACATAATACGTGAAGTATACACAGGAAGCATGAAGGATACATGTGAATACACATAATACATGAATTATACATAGGAAGCATAAGTCATACACGTGAATACACGTAATACAAAAATTATACATAGGAAGCATGAAGCATACACATAATACATTAAGTATACACAAGAACCATGAAGCACACACATGAATACATGTATACATGAAGTATACATAGGAAGCATATGAGGCATACAAAATATACATGTAGTATACATAAGAAGCATGAGGCATACACATGAATATACGTAATACATGAAGTATACACAAGATGGTAGGAAAGATGCTCTGATACCACTGTAATGTCCCCTATCCTAATTTTCCCTAGAATTTGTCTATTGATCACAAATTACAACAAATTAGGATTAGTGGTTTTATCTTATTAAATAAACCTCTCTTCAATGGTGTAATCTTTGTTTGAATCCTTAATTCACCACATGAATAATATTTGCAAATATGTATATATGCTTGTTAGGGTTAGACAATTACATCACATTCATAGATTATCAATAATGCAACAGATTTGGAAGTTGGGAGAAGGGACATGATAGGTCTACCTAAAGCCATATGTCAAACCTAAGAGGGTGTATACCACAACCCTCCACATGAGTGACTTGTACCTGATTTCCCCATTAATGTCTCAACCCTTGAAGACACTTTCCATCCTATGGGATTGGGCAAAGGTCACAAGTGGGCTTTCTTGGATCCTACCACTTCACCTCAAGCCCTTCCCTTGTTAGGAGTCATACGGAGGTTGTAATTGGGCTTTTGGCCCCTACCATTGCACCTCAGGCCCTTCCCATAGGGTGGATTTTAGATAGTTAACATAATTATGTTTTAACATAGAAATCTTAATTTATTATCTTATAAATAACATGCATACATAGGTAAATGATTATGTGCAACATTACATTTAATATTCCTTTCTTATGGAAGAATAAACTTGTAGAGGCAATACAATAAACGGAAAAAATACACTTGAATATAGGATAGATCTAATATACTCCTATTTATGTATATATATCTGATATAATAGGAATTTGTTGTGATACACGAGTTCAATTCTCTTCTCTTTCTGATCTAGATGTCTCTTATCTTTGATCGATGATGTATCCTCCTGAGGTTTGATCTACCCTTAATGTTTAGAGGATATTGTTAGTGTGAAACAAGCATATAAGAATCTACTATTCATATTCATATTAAAGAAATATAACAAATTATAAGGCTCAATAATTGTTATAAGCATCATTATTGAATATTCGTATAATGCATATATGTGTGTGTGTATTTCATACAGGTATATTAGTTTTCCTAATAATCATTCGTGCATGAATATATGAATATATATATATATAAATAATATATATATATATATATATATATAAATAAGACTTATAATAATATATACATTCCCTCTATTGTAGTTTCCATATTTCACTAAATGCAAATGTATTTCTCCATCTCTCTCCATTTTCTCTTCTTTTAGATCTATATATCTCCTTATATCTGTACATTATATCTTTTTTCTATCTCTCCTTATAAATATAAATCTCTGATGTGTCTGTTGGTTGATTTGCACTTTTTTGTCTTTTTCCAATTCCTAATCCATGCCCATCTAGTTTGAAGTGATCCTCTTTTTATAGTTTGATCTACCAGAAGACATGCCCTTTCATTAGTCAATGCCTTTTGGTATCTTTTGCCACTTTGGAAGGTTGTAGATTTTGTAAGGTCCCTGACATTGGATTTAAATGCTAATCGAAGATTTCCAAGGATGGATCATTGCATATTAATCTTTTTAGGAATTTTTGCTTGTTAGGAATCAATTCCTTTCATAATTGTTTGGGAATCGATTCATAAGCCTTTGTAATTATTATTTACTTATTTAATTAAAACTTAGTTATTAACAGATTTTACTTATTTTCTTGTGGCTATTATTATTATAATGATAATATTGTTTCATTTCATATTATGATAGTTGTATTATTATTATAATATTATCTATATGATAATTATAATTATAACAATATTTATATTGTAATTACTTATATTTATTTTTTTGATATTTATTTGAATTAGTTATTTTTATTTCAATACTTCATATTTAGTGTTACAATTTTGAGGGAATGACACATAAACTATTAAAAGATAAAGTAATTTCATAAGATAGGATGAAGGGAAATGTAAAAGAAAGGATGAAGAAGCTAGAAATTTGTAGGTCTTTTTGGGAATCAATTCTTGCAATGGTATGAAACAACAACATGAGAAATATAACAAAAAAATGTTCAATAGACAAACTAATAGATTAGGAAAATCTCTAAGACTAGTAACCAATTATTACACTTTCTTTTTTGATGAAACTTATTACAAACTATCTCTTGTTAGTAGCCAATTAGTAGAGGTCATTTCCTACTAGTTATGGGATGTATAGTAATTCCAATAAATAAAGGGGGTCATGGGTAGGGAATAGTCTTGGGCATTGTAAAAAATAGAAACAACCTCCCTCTCTCTTCCTAAGAAAATACTATATAAAAGACCAAAAGAAGGGAAGTGTGAACTAGGCACATGAGTTGTTTGTCAAAATTCCTAATAGTAACAAGGCTTTAGGAAATGCCTTGGTAGTAGAGTAAGTTCAAAATGGGCCTATTGAAAAAGCTTTAGAAAAATTTATTTAAATATAAGTAATGACTTATTTGCCTACACTTAATATGGAGCTTGGGAAAATGATAGGGATACCTAGTCGAAGCGTAGTTGAAAATGGGTTTCTATTAGATGTATTTGCAAATGCCATTTCTTATCAACAAAAACTTCACGAAAAACTTATCAGAATAATTCAATAAAAAAAATTATGCACAAACTCCCTCTTGAATGATTCTAAAATGTGATTATTTCTCATTGTAGATTATATTGTGTGCATAGGTTGAAGTTCCTTATAATTTCATAGCACTCATGTGAGGGTGAAACTCAAACTCCAATAGATTGTTGAGATCTATTTAGTTTCATGTTCATTAATCATGATAAAATTTATATGCATAGCTATATGGTCATTTATATTGATGAAATTCATATACTTAAGGTTATACTATTGTATTGATTGATAAAAATCCTTTTAATTACTATGATTGTATGAGGTTTGAAACACTTGAAAGTAGGGGAAATTGGAGTGTAACATGAACATGATATCTATTATACTTGAAATCAAGGACCTAGTATTTGGCTTTGTATGATGGTATAAACTACCTCTTTTTATTTTGTGTATATTTTGATTATGTTTTACATAGAAATATTTTCCTTAAGAGGCCATTTTAGCGTTTTGGATATTAATCAATCCCACAAGTGTGAGTGTGTGTGTGTAAAGTTTTTAATTCTATGTCTAAGTCAAAAGTAATGACCTAGGGTCATATCTATGAGGAAGGATACATATGTAAATAAGATGATTGGATCAAGAAAGAGGAACATAGAGCCTCTAAATGACATGTTTGCTAACTACTACTACACCTATATTAATTCTTTGTGCTATTAAGATCCACATGGGGATGAATTACATTTTGTTATGATTTAGATAAGTCAACTCCTTTATAATGATAAAAAATATGCTAAGATTGTGGAGCATAATTATTTGATATTATTTATACCCTAAGGTCTCATGATGATACTTACAATTAGAGTATCACCATTTTTATTGATAATTGTATTTCATTATGCCTAATAAGGTCAATACTCAATATTTTATATGAAGGATATAATAATACCAATATTTATTTTCTATGGGTGGATGTGGTATGATCATGTAAATATGGAGTTTCTTGGAGGTGGTAGTAGATCTCACTAATATGATATGTTGTTTAGATGGTACTACCTCTTATCATATGGTGGAGTGGATTTGAATATTAGCACACCTTGTAAGATGGTATATATGTACTATATCATTGTATATAGGATAATGTTATTATTAGTTTGGGTCAAGTATGTTGTTCATGGTGCCTCTACATCTATGGCTAATAGATAGGTTTTGGTTGACTATAGATGTCATTACAGAGCTAACACCCCTCAACCCTAGTTGCATGAAGAACATTTGTATGAATTCCATTGTGGTTATGATTAGAGAATTGTTATTCAATGGAATTTTCCTAAAGTTACAATCATTAATCTTCATGATTAAATATTTATTGGAAAGATGTATGTATTACTATGAAGCTCTCTTCTAGTGAATTTTATGAAATGGTCATGGTATGGTTGTTTCTTATTTATAATAAATCAACCTATCATATGCTTAAATAGAATGAGCCAATAAGGGTTTTAGCATGTCTATGCTAAAATACAAATCAATATCTTGGTGTTCTTTGAAGTTACTTAGTACATTTTTTCTAAAGGGTGAGCTTAGTTGGATTTTCCCTACTTATTGCTAGGCATTATTAATTGATGGGAATCATTAAGTGGAATCTTGTTGGGATATGCAATAATAATCAATGAAACTATATGAGCTATTAATTTATTTTAGAATGGGTATTGGTACATGGTGTTTTACTACAATATTGGTTTTTAATCCTTTCCATGGTTTCTCTTCTATAGTATTCTTTCTATTTCACTTTTATGAGGAAAGTTACTCAAGTGATTATCAAACCTTGGGTATAGGAACTTATATGCATGTTCCTTGAGAGATTTTATGAGGAGAATTATATGGGACTTTGATCCCATTTGGAAACAAGTATGGAGGAAATCTTTAGGTGAAGGATTCCCTTGTGACCCAACTTCGTAGAGAGGGGTTTGAGGAAACACTTCAAGCTTTAGGATGTTCCTAAAATTGATCAATCTTTTTTCTTCAATATGTTTAAGTAGAGGATGAATCATGCATTAAATGGTTGTGAATCCACCTTTATAATTAATTTTACCACACTATATAGTTTTAAGCCTATGAAAGGTAATCAATTATCATAAAATCTTACATGATTTAAGCTTTGTGGTAGTTATCTTTCCAAATTCTGCTCCAATCTTAGATTATTATTTTTTTATGAATAGGCATATATCTATATTAATAATAAAGAAGGTGGATGGTAAAAAGGAACACCCTGAGAGTCACATGGGAAAAGCCTTGAAGTCTAGAGTCACATGGGCCGAGCCAAGAAAGCAAGAAATATTACAAACACAATAAAATAAATGGCCATCAGGAGACCATTGTAGTGCCAACAGAGGGAGAAGCATCCATGCCATCCAATTTCTTCCCCCATACATCATCAAGGTCAGAAGTGATGTCAGGGGGAGCCCAACTATCATCATCTTTTTCTTTATATTTATCCTCATGGTGAGGTGAGATTGCTAAATCCAACTATGGGAACCATTTAGTAATATCTAGCCAACTAGAACCACCACTACGACCATTACCAGTACGCCACCCAAAAGTGCCACCACCACCCGTTGTCATCCCTCCAAAAGGCCACCCCAAGTTATCTCATGGAGGAGGAGAAGGTGACCATCCAATATGGCAAGAGGCATGCTGAGGAGGAGCCTGAGAGTAGGGGAAAGAGTCCCTGGAAAAGCCACTTCATCATTGGCCTCATGAAGGAAACCAACCCCAGGAAGAAGTGGGCGAGGGAAGCACATGCACCACAGTGCAAGTGGAATTTCCCTAGTGGTCCAAGATCTCATGAAGGTGAGCAACTTCAAGCACAACCTTATTTTCTTGCACTTGAATCTGTAAAAGAACATTAGAGAAAATAATTTCTTTAGAATATAAAGAAATAAATTTATCAATCTGGTTGTGAGAAAATATGTAGGCTTTTCTATCTTTCCAAATAGTAAAGAGGATTTCCAACCTGAAAGTGAGCCAAATTTGGGTATACTTAGTGGGAAGCCTAGGAGAGTCACCCAACAAAATCATATGCTAGGAAAAAGGCTTTGGCTTGAACGGTTGAAAGAATTCATGAATTTAATTCCACAGTTGTTGAGCTCTGGTACAAAACCAAAAGAGATGCTCAAAATACTTAGCCTATCCAAAAAAAAGGAAACGAGGGTCTTGGACCCCCAAGTGGACAAGCTAAGACCCCACAAGTAAGCCTTGAAAAAGAACACACCAAGAAAAGTGGGTGAGTTTTGGCTCAACACTTGCAGACCAAATAGCAAAAAATCTTTTACACCAAACAAAAACTGAAGATTGGAGATGCCATCTCTAGTTCAATCTATCAATCATAGGAAAATGTAGTGATAGCCATAGATAACCAAGCCAAGGCTTGTAATTTTTGAACGAGGTGTTTGGTTACCACTTTAAGTCCTTCCACCAGGGATTGGTGGCACAAATACCCACCTTATGAAGCATTTCAGCCAAAATGGCATTCACCAAGTCATCATAGGTTTCACAGTCATGGTTTTGAAAATCATATTGAGCACAAAAAGCCCCTATGGAAAAATGTGCATTGTGGGTCTGTGAAATAATTGTTGAAGGGTTTGGATACCCTTCTTGTGAAACTTGAGAGCCTTAAGCCAACAAATCTTGGCCAAAGGTTGACCAACACTAGCAAACAAAGGTGACCACCACATATTTTGTTGGTTAAGCAAGAGCCCATCATAAAATCTTGAGCTAGACTAGCAGAGCTAGGGATTAACTGCCTCCTAGGCTCTCCAAATGCTCTTGGCCACAAGATTTCCCATAATCTAGATTGGCTCCCTCATAACCAGAAGGGTTTGAAAGACAATTCCCTTCCAAGAAGTCTTGTGCATGAAAAAGACGGACTGAATACAATGCCTAAGGAGGATTTTTTAGGCCTCATCATTAGTAAGCACTTAGATAATCCACTTGACGCAAAGAGCAATCCATTTCCAGTAAGTGGAGAGAAGGCCAAGCCCACCAGAGTCTCTTGGTAGGCAGCAAAACTCCTAGGCAATGTGGTTAAACCCTCGGTGAGTCTCAAAAGAGGCCCAAAGAAAATCATGCAACAGCTTTTCTAATTTAGCATATGAGGCATTCGAAGGGGATCAACAAGAAGAATAATACACATGATTCACTGCTAGCACCTTTGAGAAAATATAGAATTTACCAGCCAAAGAAAGTGGCTTGGTAATCCATAAAGTAAGTTTTTTCTGAATCCAAGAAAGAACAGCTTGCCAAAGATTAGTGAGAGAAGCCTGAAAGGAAAAAGGAGTGCCCAAAAATCAAAATATTTCGCTAAGAGCATTCCACTTCCAGCCATAATGTTGAATCTAGTGAGGACTGGCAAGAAGAACTATCTATAGCACAAGGTTTTTTGTCATTGAATGGCGAAACCATAGGCTAGGCAGAAACTATCAAGGTAGTCAAGAGCAGCTTTGACATTATTTTCCTCTTCCAATAATGTGAAAAGTGTCTGCCTCCTACAATGATTTCATAATTGGGCTTCTACGGCCACAATTCAGAGATTGGACATCTAACTTGAATAGTCATTCAACCACTATGAAGGTGCATTTAACTTGTCAACCCAGGGATGTGAACTTGAAATGGGTCAGCACTATATGTACACTAGGGGCTCAATTAGTCATTGCGTCCTATAGCTAAGAAACACAGTACCGAAAATAAACTACTAAAAAGGAAGTAAAGTGAATACTAAGCATCAACCAACAACTATGTTGAACTGAAATGCAAAGTGAGAATGAAAGATCTGAGCAACAAATAGGAACTACTTTGTCTACATTGGTTGTAGGAACAAACACAAAATGGACTTCTAGTGGCTACAAGAACAGTTAATGCCAGATTTCAAACTAAGCATCAAACGACAAGTAATACTAACTCACTACTAAACTAAGAGAACGGATTACTCACCAAGTGGGCCCCCTTGGATAAGTATCTTCTAAACTAACAACAACTCAGATGTTCAAACTCAAAAATTTATTTTCATTCACTATAAATTGTGCATACAAAGAGTGGTGTATCTATATCACTGAAATGAGAGTACAATGTAGAATCATGCAGCCTCTTGAAGAAGGAGCATCAAATTATTATTTATACTACAGCTAACAAGGAAATCAACTCCACGGCTGTGAGGATGCCATTTAGGGAAAGCAAGGAAAAGTGGAGTGACGACAGTTATGCGTGCATGGAATCCGGGCAGACATGTGAGTCAAGCACAGATTCAACAAAGTATTCAAGCCCATGCATGCTCAATCATTAAGGTCCACTGCAAGGTGGTTACATTTGGTTGCATGAAGAATCTCTGCTATCAACTGTCTTTGACCTGGAGTGGCTCCTCAGCTGGATGTTATTGTGCATGCCCAACTAGCGGTTTCCTCCATAACTTGATGTATTAAGTTTGCAGTCCAAGATTAGTACGCACAATAATTGCACATCAATAACCACTCTAAGAAACACTCATTAATTGCATGCACAATCAACATAGATGACCCATATATTATGCCAAATATCATTAAAGCCTGCAGAGATAAGGTAATGTCAAATGTTAATGGTTTGAAACATTATTCCAATACCAACACTTAAGCATCAAAATCCATGACATCAATGAGCAAATAGACTATAGATTTTACCCAAACTAGACAAAAAACTAGGCTCATCACTCCCCCAACCTAACGTTTTGTTGGTCCTCCAGCAGGGGAAGAGTTATTCTTTTGCTTGGTCAAAGCTTTGAAATTTGCAACTGAGAGTTGTCCAACATTAGTGGCTATAGTACATGAGTTAGGATCCCAATAGAATCCCCCCAATCTGTTAAATCTATCCCATCTCTACCTTTTTGTAGCAATATCACTCTAGTAAAATCTAAAATTTGGAACAAGATGAGCATGGGTGGCTGAAAATTCAAGGGAAGCCAATGTCGTCCCTGAGTTCTTCCAATCTAAATATGTCTCTTAATTATTTTCAATGTTGCAACATAATTGTGGATGGAATGAGGCTCAGCCTACTTTAGCTCATCGGTCAAACTATTCTATCTTTGGGATAAACATCTCCTAATGGTTTCCTCTTTTTCCATTATTTTTACCTCATACTCAATGTAAGTTGCCTCAATCCAAGGCATAATCCTATTGTTATAGCTCGGTCTGAGTAGCATTCTATGCCATTCTCTGTAAATATCCCTTGGGTTACTTGATTCATCTCTAACATGCAAGGGGATATCAGACTCCAACTACTTATAAACATCATGTTGTTTTCCCCAACTAATTTCATTTTGCACCCAAGACATGAATGCTCTCAATTGAACATCTCCAACAAACAGCAGTGGGATCCATTCATGGTCTTTTGTGACAGCATAATTATGTAAATAAAATTCACATAACAAATTCTTCATTTCAAGAGAGGCAATCCTATAAGCATTGAAAAATTCCATAGGGGTATTAATAGAAGGATTCAAACCTGAGGCAAGTCTTGACATCTTAAAAGAGAGATACTTCTCTTTCAAGAGAAGAGCATAGACCCTCGAGGATTCTCTACATTCTAGAATCTTTGGTGCCAAAACTGCCATATCATCTACCCTTTGCTTCAAGGTAGCAATTTCTACATTTTTCTCCTCAATTTCTTCATCCTTCCCTTGAATTTCTTCCTTTAACTTCCGTTTTTCCCTTTTCCATTCTTCCTCCTTTGTTTTTTTGTCCAAAGATTCAAAATTGTTGTATGTACTAAAAAATCTAGAGGATTATGAATACCTACTAGTCTTTTAGTATATGGTGTTATTTGCATAGACTTAGGCATTCCAGTTATCCCCTGTTGTAAAGGTGTTGTTTCTTCTTCCCTTCACTGCAGGGACTCTTACTCTTATTGCAACTGCAGGAACTCCTGCTCTAGTTCTGGTTATTGTTGTAGAACCCTTTGTTCATGTTGAAGGAAGTTCTAATTTTCTTCCAATTCCTCTGCAGTGCTAGCAAGATTATCTAGTGTTATGTTTGTTTCTCCCTTAAATATGCCTTCTCCTTCTTCTTTGCCACACACCTACTCCATTGGAGCTTCAAGGTCTTCATGTGGGGTCTCATCAGTTTTAGGGCTTTCCTAGACAAGCCTAGCTGGTCTTGATTTACTGGTAGGTCCTTCACGTCTTCCTTTGGCTATAGGAGGAATAGTATCAGGTTTCCTCTTTTCCAAACTTCATACTTTTATTTCCACAAGTTATATTTTAGCCTTTCCTTTTCTTGTTTCTACCTCCCTCTATCGTGCCCTAGTTTTCATGAGGGTTTCAAGTGGAACTTCACCATCATCAAATTCTAAGGAAGAGCTTTCTTTTTCTGAGTGCTCTTTTCCAGAAGAATTAATTTTAATGATTTCCTCAACTACAAGAGGATTCATGCCAGAGCCAACGCCAAGGGTTGAAGCACTACGAATGGCTTTTGTCGTGCTTACCCTCCTACAGAACCTACGAGATTGAGGTATAGCCCTAGGTGGAATATGTTCAACATTGGAAAACTCCTCCTAGCGATAATCTTGATCAACCTTAATAAACTCTTCCCAATTCATTCCAAAAACATCATGTAGAGATTTTTCAACTAGCAATTTAATCAAGCAATGGTGGGAAACAAAATTATCTCTACCTTTTTGGGTCTTAGCCATCGTGATTGAGAGAAGATTGTACAACACATTGGGCACATTCATCCTCCTCCTGTGCCTCATGTGGTTCAAAAGCTTGAAGTGGACGGAATGCAAGTTTGACTGGCGGCCGTCGCAAGTAATGTATTTGGTGACATACATAGCTATCTACTTACATGGCTCAGGCAGAGACATTACGTTTGCACCTTACTTGTCTATGGTCAATGGAGGATCATTTGGCTTTGTGAATTCAGCCCTAGGTGTCTTGGTGTCTCTGGAAATAGGGTAATTTTCACCATCAGCAGGTAACCCTGCGACTTCTGCAATTGTTTCCTCTGTTGCTACAACTTCTAACCCTGTCGCTTTTCCTTCTGAAAATGTCTAGGAAAATTCAAGGGCAATGCCTTCATCAAAACCATCCAGTTTCAAAAAGTAGTCTATCCATCCATGGTTTTGAAATCCAGCTAGGCATTGTGCATCCTATAGTAAGATATCATGCACCATGGGTTCATTTCGAACTAACCCACCTCCCATTGTCTACAATCAAGCAAATGCTCTGCAACTCCTTTCAACTTTTGTGCTTCCCTGTAATATCTATATCAACTGTATTTCCTTTCTTTTGTTTTATCTTCTTGCTTGCAACTCACGGTTAGGACAGGGCAATAATAACAAGAAAAGAAGTGATAGAGGGAAGTTATGATAGGAAGAATTGGCGGTTGCAGTAACTGTCATCTCACTCATGCAATCAACTCATTTTAAAATTATAACGCAGCCTAATATGGTTTGACACATGGGCAATAAAATATTTGTATCTTTTTCATTTCCCTCCCCCCAACCTAAATTTGGACATGTGTCCACACATGTGAGATGGGGAGTGGTGATTGAAAAGCAATAATGGCATTTATGTGAATACCTATGCTAACGTACAATGATTAAATGAATGTACTTAAAAGATGATTAAAGATAGCAATTAATGCGCACATACCTGAATGTGTGGAAGATTTACTACAAAGATCGTGGATAAGTAATGCTCACTTTGTTGGGAAATGGATTGAACAATGAATGAAGATGGGGTGGAATGGAATGAGATGGAATGAAGTGATGGAAGAGAGAGAAAGGTGGTACGGATGAGTGGATGGGTGGATAACAGAGAAATGGACTTCCACATAAGTGAAAGTCTTTATTATGAAAAGTGTGTACCTCAATTAGGCCGAAGGAGGGACACTAGGTCCACTTTCTTCTTTAGAAGATGGCTTATGATATAACCTAAGGCGATGACCATTGACAAGTAATTTAAACCTAATAGGGTCAATGGTGGTAAGTTGGACAGCTCCATTGGGAAACACCTCAGCAATCTCATAGGGTCCTAGCCATCTTGTCTGCAATTTTCCTGCATTGTCCTAGTATTTGGAATTGTAGAGCAAGGCCCAATCTCCTAGTTTGAACTTCTTTTCTTTGATAAATCTATCATGCCACTTGATCCTCTAGTTCTGCACTACTTCAGTATGTTGTAGGGTTGCTCTCCTTATTTCATCCAAAGCATTTAGCTACATGATTCTTTCTCTTTGTGCTTCAAAAATGTCCATCCCTAAATCCACTACAGTCCACAAATTTTTTTGTTCAAATTCAATTGGCATCATGGTAGTCTTTCCATATAGCAACTCAAATGGGGTGAAGCCTGTAGTTGTTTTCCATGTTGTCATATAGGCCCAAATAGCTTTGGGAAATTTGTTTGCCCAATCTTTCCTATGAATAGCCACCGTTTTGGTCAGAATAGCTTCAATTTCTTGGTTTGTCACCTCAACTTGGCCATTATCCTAGGGGTGATAAGGAGTAGACTTTTTGTGCCTGATGTTATATTCATTCACCAGTGTTGCAACAAGGGTTGATGTGAATCATGGCCCTTGATCAATCACTATTTCTCTTAGAACTGCATATCTTGTGAAAATATCCTCATAAAGAAACTCTACAACTTTATTATCCTTTGCATGCTTCATGGCCTTGACTTCTACCCATTTTGTTACGTAATCAATGCATACCAATATATAAGACTTACCATTTGATGGAGGGTCAATTAGTCCCACAAAACCTAATCCCCATTTGTCAAAAGGAGTGATCACTATTTGAGGGCACAATGGCATCTCATCAGATCTAGTTGGTTTTTACATCCTCTAACATCTCACATTTTTTGGTATACTTGCCTGCATCTCTATGGAGTGTTGGCCAATAGTACCATGTGTTCAAGATTTTTATTGTCGTCCTTTTGGCCGCAAAGTGTCCTCCACATGGCTCATTATGACATGCATGCAAAATTTCATAAGTCTCATCTTCTCCCATTCATCTTCTCATAACATGGTTAGGTCTCGTGTAAAACAAACATCTAGCAATCCAAGAGAAATGAAAATATTTTTCAATGAGTGTCATTTTCTCTTTTTGGGAGAAATGAGAAGGAACTCTACCTGTGACCAAGCAGTTGGCTATGTTAGCATACCAGGGTATTTTCACACTGAGGGAGAATAGATGCTCATTAGGAAAAGAGTCATCTATGGGCTGGTTGTCTTCTGATGTAGTCAGCCTTGAAAGAAAATCTGCAACAACATTAGCTCTGCTTGGCTTATCTACAATAGTTATATCAAACTCCTGCATCAATAATAACCATCTCGCCAACCTCCCTTTGATCAAAGGTTTATTCATGAGATATCTAATGGTTGCATGATTAGTGTGTACAAAGATTTGATAGCTTGTTATGTAATGTCTAAATTTATTCAGTGCATAAACTACGACCAACATTTCCTTCTCTGTCACAGTATAATTGAATTCAGCTCCCTGCAAGTTTTTGCTGACAAAGTATATAGCATGTTCAACAACTCCCTCTTTTTGTCCTAGGACTGCTCCTATGGCATAATCTGATGCATCAGTGTGAATGTGGAAAGGAAGTTCCCAATTGGGTCCCTTAAGTATAGGAGCATTTGTCAAAGTTGTCTTCATAGCAAAAAATGCCTTGTCACAAACTTCAGTCCACTGAAATTCGGCATCCTTAGTGAGAAGGGTATACAATGGTGTTGCTACCTTGTTGAAGTCTTTGATGAATCGCCTATAATATCCTGCATGACCCAAGAAACTTCTAACATCTTTCTATTTTGCAGGTGTAGGAAGATTTGTGATTACCTCTATTTCTGCAGGATCTACTTGAATTCCCTTATGGGAGATGTAGTGGCCAATAACTACACCCTCTTGCATCATCATAAAGCATTTTTCACTATTTAAGGACAAGTTTTGATCCTCACATCTTTGTATGACCCTTTTGAGATTCTCCAATGCTTGATCAAAGTCAACACCATAAGTGGTTAAGTCGTCTATATAAATCTTGATGCAATCATGAGAAATGTCTAAAAATATACCAATGACTACCCTCTGGAAGGTTGCAGGTGCATTCCACAAGCCGAATAGGAGTACCAAGTAAGCATAGGTCCCCCATGGACAAGTGAATGTGGTCTTTTCCTAGTCCTCTAGTGCAATTTGGATCTAGTTGTAGTTGTTGAATCCATCTAGAAAAGAGAAGTATTGCTTTCCTGCAAGTGTATCTAAGACTTGATCAATGAATGGTAAAGGAAAGTGATATTTCTTGGTGGCAGCATTAAGTTCTCTATAATCAACATAGAATCACCACTTCCCTCCTTTCTTGGGTACAATCACCAATGGAGACACCCACTGACTATCTGAAATGTGATAGATAAATCTTGCATCTAGCAATTTTTGTAGTTCTCCTTTCACAATTTCTCTTAGTGTAGGGTTAATCCTCCTTTTTGGCTATCTTACTAGAGTGAAATCATTCCTGATATAAATTTTATGGGTACAAATTTTAGGATTCAATCCCTTCATGTCATGATAATTCCATACAAATGCATGTTGATGGGATCTTAATAGATTTTCCAACAACAGTTGTTGCATTTCACTTAGTTTATTATTAACATTCAAATATCTTCCTTTTGATACCTGTATTTGAGTAGTTAATTCTACCATGGTTGCTTCATTAATGTATGATACCTTTAGTTCACATAGCAATAATGTATGGAATGCACATGTTGTTGTAGGAAGTCTATCTGCAGGAAAAGCGTCTGCAGGAATAGTGGTTGCAGGAAGAACAGACATAAGTGTACTGACTGAAGTAGAAGATGATGTGTCCTCTGCTCCATAATGATTATGAATGATGTTAACCAATACCTCATCCTCGTCTTGGAGCTGCATGAAAGATCTTCTACCTAGCATCATAAGTTGTGCCACAGAATTAACTTCTTTGTCCTCTTCACCAACTTGTGGCCATACATAATCTTCTTCATCATGATATGGCTGAGCAGGTGGATAAAGAACAAAAATTTTAGTACTCCTTCCATTTGAAATGATCATTTCACCTTACCCACATCCAATGTAGGCATCTGCAGTTTCCAACCAAAGTCTTCCAAGGATAATGGGATACCCACCTAATGTGGCTTTAGGAGAAAGAATCATAAAATTTGTTGGATATTCGCAAGAGTCTAACACTACCACAAGATCCTCCACTACACCATCAAGCTTAATAGTAGATTCGTCTGCAAGCTGCAAGACGGTAGGAGTAGATCTCATGCGTGCAATATTTAGTTGTTGCAGGATGTCTTTGGTCATTACATTGATTGTTGCCCCTAAATCAATTAGAGCATTCTTCACTTGAAACCCATTTATGACAACTACTACCACAGGACTGCCCAGGTCATTATACTTGGGAATAGTCACTTTTCCCAATATGATATCAGCTAGCTGGCCTACCACATGAACTGTAGTTGGGTCTTTCTTCTTCCTTCTTGGCTTCTTAAGACAAGCTTCCTTAATGGATTTGGCATATATTGGAACATATTTTATAGCCTAAAACATGGGTATTTGAACGCATATATGCTTTAGCTAATCCAGGATGTCAAAAGTATCATCCTCCTTCTCTTCCTTCTTCTTAGTAACTTCCAGTTTATGAGGGAATGGTGGTTCTTGCTCGGTCCATTTGGCTTGGACTAGCTCAGAGCCTTTAGGTGCATTTGGCTAGATAGGATCATTCAGAGGATCCTCCTCTTCCATCAGAAGCTCAATAATGATGGGCTTGGAAGGGGTTGGTAACTTGGTTACTGAACACAAATGGATATCAATTACACTCACAACATATGCAGGAAATTAGTTTGAATCAACAGAATATATAGGATGTTGTTGTGGTTTATTTTTAGAATTGGGTGTGGGTTAAGCTGGTAGATGGGTTGGTTTAGGTGCATTAGGATTTGGGTTAGCAGGTTGTTGGGGCTAAGAAGGTGGTTGCATGTAGGTGGTATTTTGGGTAGGCCATTGCTGCCCTCCTCTCCATTGGTTTGTTTGTTTCCAATTTCCTGAAGGTGGTTGCCAATGCCCTTGAAATTGCTACCAATTCCCCTAAGGTTGTTGCCACTGAGGTGGAGGAATCTGGTGGGTCACTCCAAGCCTATGGTGGATATGGGGGCTACCATTGGTTTCCAGATGAATAAGAATTAAAATATGGTCCAGCATAGGATAGTGGATCTGGTGGCATACCTTATCTTAGAGCCCAAGGCTTTCTCTCTGCAACATAGTAGACCTGGTCTTCTTCAATCTGAATTGGATTGAACTCTAGTGGAATTTGTTTACTTTCCATATTAGCGACCATCTTACATCTATAGTCCCTCTTCTTTTGTCTGTAGTGAGGACAATATTCTGTCAACATCATTTTTGCCTCCTCTTGCTTCTTTTTGGCTTGAAGTGTATCTAGCTGAGTAGCTAGATTGTTACTAATATCTTGCTTGAAGTCTGCCAGCAAATTAGTGATCTACATTCTTGAAACTCCGCCGGTAGTTGACTTACCCATGGATGATTGATAAGCTCTCCCTTTTTTTGAAGCTTCCCTGGAGTAATTCTGGCATATCTTCTTGATTTCTTCCCAAGGAAATTGGGAGATATCTCCTCCTGCCATGAGATCCAAAGCATCATGAGTACAACCTCCATTGATTCCTCATAGGAAAAGCAACTTTTGTGAGTCCTCATTAAGTGCATGGCGTTTTTGTAGGAAAAAAAATCTTGCAATGTAGTCTTCCAAGCTCTCATCCTCCTTCTGCTACATTCTGAAAATGTCTCCTCCTCTTATATCACTACCCCTATAGTATTCCTTGTACTTCTCAAGGAATTTTGTCTTCATATATTCCCAAGTTTCCACAGTATCTTTGCCTAGGCTCATGAACCATCTTAATGTAGCCTCTTTCAAAGTGGTGGGAGTTAACTTGAGCCTCTGGGCATTCGTAGTATAATCATAACTCCTGCAGAGTATGTCAAATTCAAATAAGAAGGTATCAAGATCTTTTGTCACAAGTCCATAGAACCTGGGGAGTTCTGAGGAAGGGATGTTCTTAATGTTGTCAACTTCATTCTAATGGGTAATGGGAAAAGGAAAAGTTGATATGTTTTGTCTATTCCCATCTGCATCACCCATGCCTGCTTGATGTGGTTCAAGGACAAAGGGGTTCTCAAGCTGATTTTGATTTTCTGAGGAGACTTCAAAACTAGTCAAATTAGGATATGCATCTACAAAGGGGTGTGGATCTCCTTCTTCTTCTAATAATTTATGGTACTCAACTAACTAGAATGGATGAGGATTGTTAGGAAGAAATTTCCCATAATCATCCCTTCTCCTTCCTCTATGCATGTGGTATCACCCACTATCAGTTAGCTCACACAAAAAATTGGTAAAGAATCGGGACGGTCATTACTTCCTACACGAGATTATGCTAAGAACAACTTCCAAAAATACTACAACAAAACTACCAATGACTCCAAAAACTTCCTAGCTTGACACCATCCTCAGCAACAGTGCCAAAAATGTCTACCTCCTACAATGATTTCATAACTAGGCTTCTACAGCCACAATTCGGAGATTGGACATCTAACTTGAATAGTCATTCAACCAATATGAAGGTGCATTTAACTTGTCAACCCAGAGATGTGAACTTGAAATGGGTCAGCACTATATGTGCACTAGGGGCTCAAGTAGTCATTGCGTCCTACAGCTAAGAAACACGGTACCGAAAGTAAACTACTAAAAAGGAAGTAAAGTGAATACTAAGCATCAACCAACAACTATGTTGAACTAAAATTCAAATTGAGAATGAAAGATCTGAGCAACAAATAGGAACTACTTTGTTTGCATTGGTTGTAGGAACAAACACATAATGGACTTCTAGTGGCTATAGGAACAGTCAATGCCAGATTTCAAACTAAGCATCAAATGACAAGTAATACTAACCCACTACTAAACTAAGAGAATAGATTACTCACCAAGTGGGCCCCTTAGATAAGTATCTTCTAAACTAACAACTCAGATGTTCAAACTCAGAAATTTATTTTCATTCACTATAAATTGTGCATACAAAGAGTGATGTATCTATATCATTGAAATGAAAGTACAATGTAGAATCATGTAGCCTCTTGAAGAAGGAGCATCGAATTATTATTTATACTACAACTAACAAGGAAATCAACTCCACGACTGTGAGGACGCCATTTAGGGAAAGCAGGGAAAAGTGGAGTGACGACAGTTATGCGTGCATGGAATCTAGGCAGACATGCGAGTCAAGCACATATTCAACAAAGTAGTAAAGCCCATGCATGCTCAATCATTAAGGTCCACTACAAGGTGGTTACATTCGGTTGCATGAAGAATCTATGTTATCAACTGCCTTTGACCTAGAGCGGCTCCTCAGCTGGATGTTATGGTGCATGCCCAACTAGCGGTGTCCTCCATAACTTGATGTATTAAGTCTGCAATCCAAGATTAGTACACACAATAATTGCACATCAATAACCACTCTAAGAAACACTCATTAATTGCATGAAAAATCAACATAGATGACCCATATATTATGCTAAATATCATTAAATCCTGCAGAGATAAGGTAATGTCAAATGTTAAAGGTTTGAGGGAAACATTATGCCAATACCAACACTTAAGCATCAAAATCCATGACATCAATGAGCAAATAGACTATAGATTTTACCCAAACTAGACCAAAAACTAGGCTCATCAAAAAGAATCATCGGCGAAGTGGCCATTGATCAACATGAGCTAGCAAATACCCAAACCCCTCAGCAGTAAGAACATAAAGCAAGGGGGCAAGTGGGAAACCCTGGTGAATTGAATGGAACAGACCAAAGGAAGGGGACTAGAGGCCATAAATGGTGATGCAAGTGGAGGTGTCAAAAAATAACATTTGCATAGCCTATATGAATTGAGAACCAAAACCCATGGTAGACAACATAGCAAGTAGGAAAGGTCATTCAATATGATCATAAGCTTTAGCAAAATCAATTTTAATAAAGATAGTTTTTTTATTAGAGCATCTCACCCATTCTATACCTTCCTAAACAACAATAATATTGTCTAAGATGAACTTGGACTTAATGAATCCAATTTTCTCTAGGCGTATAATCTAAGGAAAAAGATGGTAGATTTTCAAGGAAATGTCTTTGGCAATGATTTTATAATAGACATTGAGGAGAGTGATAGGCCTCCAAATATAGATATCCTCGAGATACCAGATTTAGGTATGAATTTAATATTTCCTTTATTAAAAATATTTCCTAAAGTTTTAGAATGAAAAGCTTCAAGGTAAACCTTATATTGATCTTTCCCAACACAGTCCCAACGGGATTTGTAAAATTCACATGGGAAACCATCAATGCCTGGGGCCTTATCATTAGCCATAGTTTTCATAGCTTCTTTGAGATCTTCAATTGTGAGAAATTGCTCACAAAAGGATTTCTAGGCTAAGGAGAGAATATTTGGTACAACAACAACGCAATCTTAAAGTGCTTGATGTTGCTCTGAAGTGTACTCTTTAGATGTGAACACCTACTCATAATGCCTAACAAAATCCTAGAGAATGTCAGGCAATTCAGAAAGCACAGTATTACATTATTTGATCCATTTGATACCAAGAGATGAGTTTCAGGCTTGAAGATCTAGGAAGAATTCTTTTGAGGCACGATCTCCAATTTTAAGCTAGTGAAGTCTAGCCTTGATTTGCACTCCTCTGGCAACGTAATTGTAAAAAAAAAAGAATTATGCCTTAACTATTGAACCTTGACTTGCAAGGAAGGGGAAAAGGGGTTATTTTCCAAGTCCTCAGTGTCAACATGGAGGTCAGATATGGCCGCCTCATAAGACCGTCTACAAAAGATGGCTAGTTGGCACCCATAAATATGTAGAAACCTCGTGGTGCAAGTGATAGCATCATTCCACCAAATAATCCAGCCTCTATTGTGAGGTGGCCTGCATTCTAAATTCCAAATAGTGTAGATGTGGGCCAGTGTGGGCTGGTGACTCAGTAAGGAAGTGTTCAAAAAGAACTAGGTGTTGTTGGCATGAGGTTGCTTTAATTCCCATTCAATGTAGAATGTAATGGGAAAGTGGTTTGACAATGTCATATCCATTAATGACTTTACCAGAAGTGGAGAAGAGCTGGAAAAAGAGAAAATATTTAGCTGAGATCATAGCAAAATCAAGGCATTTAAATATCCTGTCAAACCTAGCTCAATAATTGCACCAAGTGTGCCAGAGAGAATGAGAGTGGTGGCAGCCAATATTGGGGTCGAAAAGACTCAATTTATTGGGCATGTAGTACTATGCTTCTCTTTTGCTAGCTGCCCATCAGAATGGTAGAGTACCATCCTTGTCGTACACCACCTCAACCATATTAAAATCCCCACATAGCAGCTAAGTTGCAACTAGAAGTGAATCAACAATCCATCCCCAAAGAAGAGATATTTCAGCAACATCATTTGAGGCATAGACATTAATAATCCCAAAGGAATAATTATCAATGTTAAGAAGAATCCAAACAAGTCGATGTTTGGGGTCAAGACAATGATTTGCACTACATGTTGTTCTTTAGCTAATTTGGAGTTTGGTTCAAACTATGAGTTGACTGAAGCCATTCCATCTACGATAGAATTTTGAGACCTCGGGATTCCTTTTGATTAGGTCCCATACTCTGTGTTGGTAGTATTTCATTCTCACATTTTTGGCAGCCACCTGTCCTCAGATCTAGCTTACAACCAGCTCAGAATCTTCAAGCACTTGTATTTCTTTTATTCCCATCTACTTTACAAGCATTATCCCATGAACCAATCTTTCGTATTTTGCATCATTGTTTGAACATGGGAACTAAAAGTAGAAAGCTCTTAGGGTCTTTGACCTAGTTGGAGATACAATATGGATGTCTCCCAAGACAGTTTTGCATTTGGCACTATCAAAGTGTAAATTCCATAAGTCATTGTTATCAGGTAGGTTCGAGCTCTCATGTTCCTTGACTAATTTGGGGAGGGCTTGCTCTTTATTGAATATCACATAGGTTCATAAGCCTGTGGCATGGAAATTTTTGAAAGGATCAGAATCAATGAATTGATTTAATAGGACCTCTTCTTGCAGGCTTTGATTGCTTATGGCCTCTTCATCTTCTAACATCTCAACGCAATACATCTCTCTTTTTCAAATGGAGGTATGTGCAGCCTCAAAACTCATTACTTTGTCTTACATGATATGTTTGGAATGTAAAGGCTCAAATAAAATATTCATCTTTATCCCATGCTTGTCTTCAGGATCAAATGAGACCAATCTAGGGCCAAGTATCCACCAACTTTTTGTTGTAAATTCCCTTGATAGGCACATGTCAAAAACAGGGGGAATGTCAATTATGACCACTTCCTAGGTAACTGTCTAGCTAAGGTAGGAAAACAAGGTCAAACGAAGGTCCTTAATGTGACCTATGGTCAAGACCCTTTTCTCATCTAGCTGCATTATTTCCTTCTCTAAGGGTTCATATTTTAAATTTAGGGCATCAACCACTAGCTTGGGCATGACCATAGTACTAGCCCTCGAATCTATCATGTTTTTATGTAACACCTTATCCCCTATCATAAGAGTTAAGAAAAAAGGGGTGGGCTCTAGCTTACATACCCCTTTTTCATTTGTTCTATCTCCAGAATTCACAAATGTTGTGGGTCTTGATGATTTCAGGTCCAACTCGAGCCTCTTGCCTTTGTCCTGGTTATGTAGTGGGATTGTATCTACCCACAGAATCTACTCTTCATTATTCAATACCTCTTGAAGCAAAGTCTTTTGCTCTGGTATTGATAGGATCATATCCCATAGAGATACGTTGGTGGGAGATTTCTTCAATTGTTCCACCACATTGAGTGTTCCAATCAGTGGGGCCTTTGGTTTAAATGGGGGTGTTTCCCTTTCCTTGGGGAAGGTTTGGTCTATCATTGGCAGGCTCAGGAACTTATCCATGTCTTTTTTCAGAACTAGTTGAGCTTGTGACCATTGTAGTTGCAGCCATTGGGGAGCTTGTTGCATATATTCCCTAGTAAGTCTTCTTTTTTACCGGGTATTCTAATCTGACTGTACCTATAGGCTACTAGTTGTTGAAACATCATTTATGAATACTAAACCTTCCTCCTCCATCCAAGAGAAGAGTGCTTGCTCAAGGGAGATGTCTAATTCCTATTCTAAGGATATGCCTTGTGTCTGCACACTGAACCGATAATTCTCAATTATGGGGACTGATAGTCTTCTATATCTGAAAATATGCCTTGGATCCTCTATTTTGTGATCCTCTATTGAAGATTCCCTCTTGGAAAATTTCAGGGCATGTGAGCATCATTGCATGGGAAGCACGATGCATTTATATCATTTTCTAGATTATTCTATCCCAGGACCAAGTCCTTGCTCGAGCTATTCTTGATGGTCTAGAGTGGTGTGGTGACTAGGACTATCTAGCCCGTAGATGCTTGTTGTTGATTGCCTTCTCTTGGAACTCCCTGGTATGTATTATTATGGTAAGGTGGTTTCCCTCCTTGATAATTCTAAAAGGGAGGCTTCGAAGGTGCCACCTACTATCGTTTGATAATGATGTGCTCATTTGCAAAATTTTACATTAAATTCTTTATTTCATTGAAATCCACAGCCAATGAGGAAGAACCCAATGTGCTTGGTTATGCACTCAAATACACATACATTGAGGACGACGGAGATGCTGACATGTTGGGGAGTAGAGTGGATGTACTAGGGTTTGATTCTTCTCGGGTGCCACTCAGTATTTCAATGAACATGGGAATTGGCAATCATGGCAGAAGCTTCCTGACATCAATCAAATTGTTTTTTTCTCTTACGACTAGATCATATGTGGCAGGTAGAGTGTCACCTCTAAGCAACTATATCATAACTATGATGTCCGAATTGATATCCTTCAAGTAAAATGTAAATGTCATATATGTTGGTGGTCTGGCTAACGTAGGGATTCTTTGCCAGGTTTTGTGAAACCTAGTGTTAAAATCTGTCATAGCCTCTTGTGCAGTTCTTTTGATAGTTCTCAATTATTGAAACAAAGATGAGAGATCTCCCTTCTCTACAAAGCGCTCGAATATTTTTTACCTAAGTTCATCCCATGAGAGGATAGAGTTGGGGGCTAAAGACCTATACCAATCCTGAGCCTTCCCTTTAAAAGATGCAACTAATAACCTAAGGGAAATATTTTTCTCTACAATGTTTTGTAACCTACAAGCATCAACAATGTCTTGGAGATGTTCGGATGGTGTTTTAAAATCTTCCCTAGTGAGCCTTGAGATTGCTTTGAGAGCATTAGCGGGGATCGCGGGCCACACATCTGGAGTGGGTAGAGATAGCAGACTGTCGTCATCCCAGGTCACAAATTTTCTTGGGGCTCCTTAGAGAGACATATGGAATAGTCCTCTATGAATATGGTAGACATGGATTTTGATTTGAAAGGTTATGCCATCCAGGGGGTAGATAGGGCTCTAGCTTTAGGGCTTCTACTTTTGGCTCTATCCCTTCTTACAGGTGATATAGAACTTGTCACATGTCTCCTTTTAGGTGCAAAAGAGGGTATTGAAAATTACCTCTTGAGGATGCTCTTGTTTGGACCCTAGGCATGGGTTTACCAACCTCTCCTTCTGATCTAAATTAAATTCCTCTTCTAAGCTGACAATCAAATCCTGTGATAGATCTTGGTCCCACTAGGCGTTCCAAAAAAGTATTTTTTGATCATGAAAGCTTGTGCTTCTCCCAAACAACCGTATGGGAAATTTAGTGAATGGGGGACCTTTTGCGTTTCACTAAATGACCTTCGAGATTTTTACAAAAGTCGGCTCTTCCTTATATTTTGGGGAAAAGGGATAAAGAAATGCAAAAAAGAAACTAACTAATGCAATGTGCTACAAATATTTTTAGAACATTTCAAACCCTAGTGGGCTCTTATTTCTGATGGAATTGACACAAAATGCCACAGACCCTTCATTTTTAGAAAGAGAATGAACAACTAAGGCCCATAGATCACAAAGCATTCATTCAAATCTCTTCGCAGGAAGCACCCATTAAGGTCTAACAGAAATGAGAAACCCAATATTAAGAGAAATACCTTGGATCTTTACAAAACCATTTTACTATCACAACATAATATGAAAGTTAGCATAATCTTTGCAAAAAAATTAAAGAGTACTACAAACATGATTCAATTTTTTAAAGATAGCATATTTAAACATAGAAGCTAGTGGCATAGAAAGCAATTACCAAGACTATACTTGAATGAGTTGACACATAGCATTCAACATACACAAAATAGAGAAAGAAAACATGTGACAGGGGTTGTAGATGCACAATCTCATGTATGTCTTCCTTCTATTACTTGTTCTTACAAAAATAACAAAAATGAAAAGGTTGAATACCAATCCAAGCAAACGTCTTGATAATATTTTAACATGTCATAGAGCAAAACAATTTTTTGTAAAAATCCTTCCTATCTCCTCCTTTTTATGATAAAAACCTCATCCTTTTATAGGACCAAAAAGATGCACCGGCACTAAGTATTCATTGCTAATAGAGATGAATTCCTAATAGGTGTCCTCACTTAATAACTCTGCAATCCGATAAAGGATCCAATCTAATCATGAAAATCTTTGCTAATGAAAGTTGAGCTGCTTCAAAAATGGCTATTCATGAAATGGGATGTCATAGGAGCCTTGCAAAGATATTTCTATCAGAAGACAATATGAATTCATAACTGCTTAGAAAAATCTAATCTGATCAGTTGTAAGTAATAATAGTGTCGCCCAAAAAAGACTAATCCGGAAAGTATAAAATTCACCATGTTGCCTAACAAACTTCGCAAAAGAAATAATATGCTCGCGAGTGAAACAACCCATCTGACAAAAGATGAGTGACATGGCACACTGGCGGGCGATTTTCAAGTCCATAAGAGTAGCTTATAGAAAATTATTGCAATGCAGCCACATGTCCTACTTCAGGCCCGAAAAGGAAATGATATGAAAAATCCACGCAGCCACTACGTGGTGCATTACGCACCTTTTTGCGAGAGTAACTATAACCTTCGAGAAAAGGTACCATCAAAATGCACAAAAAGAGAAAGGGTCAAAAAAAGAACTATGGGGACCAAATCCAAAAGAAAATATACTTAGAGAAAAATTGTTCCATAGGTACATCTACATATGTATACTCATGTATGTATTCACTCACATGTATGAGTTTACCGTAGACACGTACATATATACATATATACATTTTATGCATATATCTCATCTATATAACAATAAACACACAAGGAAGGACTTCCACTTAACATCAAGACTTCATCACATTCCTCATTCCAAACATTTATAAAACAAGATCATAAATCAATATAAACATTTATAATCAAGACTGAAGATCACTTACCCTTTACCCAAACTGAATTGACTCAACTAATACCAACTAGTGCATGAGTGTGTGAATGCTCAGTAAGGTCGAATTAAAGGTTACTAAACCAAGTTCTTCTCCCGAGTGATACTTCCCCTCTCTTCTGAAGGTTTGAACATGTTCCTGCATTAGTTCATCATAATAGTAGTTAGCCAAATCAATACATTCATATGCATCACATATATTTCATATACAAAATCATTATAAAACATAAAATTAAATCAAACATTCATTCATCATATTTCCATCGTAATTCATAAAAACACATTCACATATATTAAAGTAATTTACCAAACTAGGTAATAGTAAATAGGTAATATCACTTGGGGTGTAACAGGGAAGTACTTAAGGGCTTATGTGTTAGTGAATCAAGGAAAAAAAAGATGCTTGCAAGGTCACAACCACTTCCTTTCTACTAACTAGTCTCCAAGGAAACATGTGATGCTTAAGTTATTCACATTTTTGTGTGTTGGGTCATTGAGCTAATCGCACTATGTATAAGTGGCATGTGTCTGAGCTAACCACTATGTGTACTTGAGATGTGTGTGTGAGCTACTCATCCTATGTATATGTGAATAATTCTTGAGATAATCACCATGTCTATTTATGAGGTGTATAAGGGATAGTCACATTATATATATATATAGAGAGAGAGAGAAAGAGAGCTAGCCATGTGTATAGATAACATGTATTAATCATTATATGGTTTTGTGTGTATTCATAAATAAATGTTGGTTTGATCTAAGATTTTAATAGAATGAATTTTCTATCATACTATTATGAATGGATGTAATTGGAAGCATAAGAATAACTAATGGCTATGATTTAAAATCAAGATCATAAATCTCATATCAAAGGAGAAGATGAATTATCTCTATTATTTTTGTATGAACTATGAAGCCTCTAATTCCAAAAGGGATATGTAGGCATGGACTTTACTAAAGAACCCTCAAGGTATGGGTCTAGGTCTAGGTATGAACCTAATGATTTTGGGAGCTTACCACATTTTAGTGTAATTTTATGAGTTGTAGCATAGAGCTGTCATCATGAATATGGTTAGAAAATTTATGAAGTTCGTAGTTCTAACTTAGATGGAAGATGATTTCTCATTTAAGATATTAATTGAAGTATAATGATAATAATATAGTGAAAAATAGTAGTAACCAAGGGGTGGTTATTACACTTAGGCTAACATTTTAGGGATCAAAGCTTTGTAGCTTTTTAAGAAAGACATTTGCATGATGAGTAATTGTGACTCTTCTAGAGATGATCTCTTCATCTTCTTTACAACAAAAATACAAACTTGTTAGTCTACGATTACCTTGTATTTGTAAAATTCAAGGTCTTATTCCTAATGTTGTATTACATAAGCTTGAATTGCAACCTCTTGTGCTTGGTGGAAAGATTTACATTAGAATCATGATAAAACTTTTAGAAATTATACTCCTAGATTGATCTACTAAATTCTTAGTTTGTTCTCTCCAACTCTTTCTAAGCTCAATCTATGATGGTGTCTTTACTCTTCCCCTTCAACTTGGATTTTTAGGCTTCAAAGGATTTGGTAAACTCAAGTTGGGCCTCTTGTGCACTTTTTGCACACATGCCCCACCATTGGAAGGGGCCCTCTTTTGGTTTCTTTTGTTTCTTGTTTTTCTTTAGGTTTGAACTTTTCCCCTTAAGGGATGAGTTCCTCTATTTTGAGTCTACTTCACCTAGATGAATCAATGTTCTATCTGCACTTTAGGTGCTCCTATTTTGCAACATCTTGGTCCCTAGTAATCTCTTGGTGCCCCACTATCCATGAAAAGTATGTTGAGGTCTCAAATTGTGTAAATTAGGTAGGGTTTTGGTAAATCCATCCCATGTTGAATTTTTCGAAGGGATGTACTTTCAAAGAATTTTCCTGCCATTAGGCGGATTCCTCAAAAGTTTGTTCGTTCAAAGAATCTGCCACAAGCCGGATTCCCCGAAGGTTTGTTTGCTCGGAGAATCCGGACCTTGCCGGATTCTTTGAATCCATCTTCCCATCACATTTTTGAGCTCTGAGGGGTCATGTCACTGCATTTATTGCTCGATGGTCATCCTACTTGAAGTGAATTTATTTCCATTTTGGGGGTTTTAAGTTACGATTTCGCCTTTCATTTCTTATTTTGCATTGTGCTCTAATTTAGAAACCTCTGGTATTCTTGGTGTTTGGAGTTTGCGACTTAGGAATTCACATTTTAGGGCTTCTCATCAATTTATCGGCTACATTTGGTTTGTTGGTGTGTCCTCTTTGGCTAAAAGGTAAGAACTTCGAATCATTCATGATTTTGGCTTGACTTTGTGATGGTTTTAGTGATTCAATGGTGCATATACCTATTGTTGGTTTCTCATCATTGATAAATCCTAGAGGTATTGTTGTGTTGGTTTGAGTGCATTCGATTCACTTCAATTATGTTGTTAATGATGGATTTTCGAAGTGGTTTATGCTTCCCTTTGAGTTTTCTAGTTGATTATTTGAATTTACACAAGCTAGGGCATCATTCTCCCATTAGGATTCCTCTTTTCGGGTCTGTTGTTGTTAGGGCATGCCAATTTCTATGAGGCTAGGGTTTAACATCTAAGTCTTTGATGGTGATTGTGATGGTTAGTTTGGCATGCGCATTATGAAACCCTAGCTGTGTTTATTTTCCCTATTTTGGGCTCTTGATGATTTGATGATTGAGTTTGCATGACGAGTTTCAAATGGGAAATCACTTTGCATTATGAATTTATGCTTGAATTATGACCTAAGAAAATGTTATAAGACCTGGGTTTTTTAAAGATTGAGGCCAATGAAGAACTTCAAAAAATTCATCCTCAGGTGAATTATCTAAAATTTAGTTCCTTCAGAAAATCTGCCCTCAAGCGGATTCTCCGAAGGACATTTCCTTCAAAAATTCCCACCCCCACGGATTCTCTGGGTCCGCTAACCATCCAAATTTCTGAAATTGTTTTAAACAAGAGCGATGCATTAGGAAGACTTCAAAGATGATTGAGGGGTGGTCTCATGACATGAATAAAGCATTCTAAGTTAGATTCTAATTGATCCCCCATTCTTCAAAAAAACTGCCTGCCCGTGGATACTTCGAAAATCCTCCAGGACTTGAAATTTCTAAAATTTGTGAATAATTGTGGTGTGAATGCATGAATTTGACCTAATTATTCAAGTGAACGTGGTTGCATGAAGTTAATAAGTGAGAGATGACTTGGGTTTGCATTGAATTGAAATTTTCAAAAAAATTGTTGCACTCTAGATTCTCGTATGTTGAGGCATTTGAAAAATCTGCCTACTCCCAAATTCTTCCAAATCCTTTGAGACCCTAAATTTTTGAACTTGGCTAGATGAAGATGAATATTTAAGTTTGATCTTTGTATGGGAGTCTTGATGATTTCATGATGATTGTGAAGAGATTTCAACTTGAATTGGGCTAGATTATTTTAATTTGGAAAATTTGTTTCCTTGGAGATTCCCCAAGTGTCTGAACCTTCTGAAAATCCACCTAGGGGCAGATTCTCTGAAATCCCTTTATGACCAAAATCCTCAAGAAGGTGAAAATCCTAAAGTTTAACAGTGTTTCATTCCAAGGTTTTGTATAGGGATTTTGTGGTTTCCATGATGTTTTGAAGGTCAATTACATAATGTTCATGGGTTTTCTTGGTAATCTTGATAATATAGTTAGATTAAATGTTTGATTATGCTTCATACCATATTGATTATTGTCTGTCTCCAACAAATGCAAGTTGAGACTAGTCTAGCCAAGGGATCTAAGGTGAAGACATTAGAAGTTGGTCCTGAGGAACCCCCAGAGCTGAAAAGATGAAGTATGACTTCAAGGGAATCTGGCTCGAGTCCAAGATCATTTCAACATGGAGCAAGATTGGTGATACAAACATGGGGCATGTGGATTATGATGACTTTAAGCAGAGAATGTTTGGGGATGCACCTACTTAGTTGGCACAAATCATTACCAATACAAGGTTGGCCTAGGCAGTAGGATTTCCACCCACCTTGCAGTATCTAGAACTAGTATTGGAGTGTGCTAAGCACTATGACTCGGACAAGAGAGCTATGATTGGGCCCCAAGGGAGAATCATGGTCAACTTGATAGAGGAGTCCATTACAGAGACTTTCAACATTGGGTCGCATCAAAAGTTGGTGAAGATTAACATCAAAGATGTTGAGGACTTTTATACAAAGGATCCTGACAAGGCTTTGTTAATGATGAACAATAATTGGATGGCCAAGCCTAAATCACATTACTCAAAGTTTCCCAAACAATTACACAAGAGTGATTTTAAGCTAGAATATAATGATATGATTACCCTCCTAGGTAGAGTAATGGGGTTAGAAGATGCTTTCATATTCAAGAACTGAATGTTTTATGTCATTTCTCAGATTTTGAAAGGAATTCATTACCATTGGGAAGGTGTTATAAGTAAAAATTTGGATGAGAAATTAAGGAATATGCAAGATAAAAAGCGATTCACTATGACATCCTACCTGGTGTACATGTTGGCCAGGAAAAATAAGTATGAAGGGTTGAGTTGCAGAGGAGCCCTAGGCCATAATAGAATTTGTGATGTTTTCCCTCAGCTTCAATTCAACACAACAAATTATAGTCCAGGGTAAATGATACCTTTTACGTGTACATCACAAGGATGTTGCAAGATGAACTACATGTGAGAATTTCAGCAAAGGCCATGGAGTTGATAATAAAATATGGCCAATGGTTTATTCAATTCCAGAAGTTTTCTTGTATCAGGATACAAGGATCACTAGTAGTGCCATTGAGATTACCTAGATACCCAACTAATAAACTTATCCTGCTAGAAGTAGCTAGGTAACTAGTGGATTTTGACACAGTGGTAAAGGATATACGCAAACCAGGACTTGGAATTGAAATCCCTTTAAGAATTGAATTATTGGAGGCCTTCCCTTCCATCCAAAGTGCCCATTATTCTGAAAAGGAGATGGTACATTTTGATTTGTATTCACACACAAGCAGGGACAAGTTTGACCCCTATGGTGTTGGTTAGAAATAGGCCAACAAGGAATACATGCATAAAATCCACATAGAGGACTATTGGGCTAATTGTAGGGATGAGTTTGAAGTGATTAGAAGAAAGTGCTCAAGGTTATCCTTGAAAATGATCAAATTGCATAGAATTGCCAATGTCCCCGACCAGGTAGTTGATGATGGAGACCTCTTACAGTACCATGACTATGAGCAGTAAAAGGATAAGCCACTTCCCCCTGCCAACTGATATGAGGAGGAGGTTGTAGATCTTAATGTGATTAATGCTCCTATTTTGAGATATTCCAAGTTATGGGTAAAGCATAAGATCCTAGAGTTGGAAGTAGATGGAACAAAATTCACCTATGACTTTATGGGAGACCTTGAGTCTCATTTAGAAGAAGAAGAAGAAGAAGCTACTAAATATGATGCAGTAGAGCTCCCTTCAAAAGAGGAAGGGGATAAATCACAGTTTATTATCAAAAGGAGAACCAGAAGTTAGGCTAAAGGCAAAGAAAAGAGGTAGCTAGTAGCAAAGGAAAGGAAGCCTTCAAAGGAGACTATTGAAGAAGATATTGAGGAGCCACAACCCTCCAAGAAAAGAAACATAATCACCAAAGGCCAAAAGTTGGCAAAAGCTAAGAGGACCAAGGTCACTAATGAAGGTACTACTTGGGCCCATGTGATTGACATTGAAAGTTCTGGAGAAAAACCACAAGTATATGTGAGGAGAAGTTCTCCTAAGTAGAAGGCAACTCTAGAGGAGGAAGTGAATAAAGAGCAAAGGGTAGCCACTGAAGAGGCACCTACTGATGATCTTATGAAAAATATGGAGAAGGAAACTACAGGAGATAATTCTCCTATCACATCTTCGGTTCACAATGTACAAGTCAATGAAGAGGGTAATACATCTAGTGCTCTTGGACAACAACATGAAAAGGGAAGAATATTCCTATTAATCCTGAAGAGAAATGCCAGATGAAGAGGTCCCTACACCAAAGGGAGGACAACTGAATGGTTTTGAGAAGCATCTAGAAGAGGAAGAGGCACAAAACAAAGAGACTACTTTAGAGGTGACTGTTGAAATGCCTTCTCAGCCCTCAGTCCAAGAGCACCTTGATATACCATCAACTGAGATTGGAGGTGAGGACAAACTTGATGAAGATTAGGAAAAACCAAATCAAGGGAAAGATGGTGTAAATGTAGAGAATGTTGAGGATAGTCCTTCCCATGATCAATCAAAACAAGATACTTCTCAGAAGGATGCAGAAACTAAGCAACCAACTGCCCCAGAATGGTTGTAAAAGAGATTGAAGCAAAAAGCAATAATTGTGGAGGATGAAACTCTAGACTAGGACAAGTTATTGGAGAGTTGGGGATAGCCCAAGGAAAAGAGCAAGAATAGTTTCCAAGTTCTCCAAGGATGAGTTCAATATCAGGTTTATCTATGTTGCCACTCCTATATAGAATAAGTATAAGGATGAGGGAAGACCCTCATATTACAAAGTTCAAACAATCAATTTGGGTCCCACCACAAAGGAGTAGGAAAAGGAAGAGTTTCAAGAGTCATCTTGGGCCATCTTGAGAAGATTGGATAAGGAAACTAAGGAGAAGGAGAAATTGCAAAGGCAATTGAAAGAAGTATACAAGTATGTTCAACATCTAGTCAAGCCACTACAAGCACAAAGTAGTGAGGGGTCCTCATTCTCCGAAGGTTTGTTATCAAAGGAGGCAGTATCAAAAATTGAAAGGTTGAAGTCCTCTGTGAGAGACAAATGTGAATGGTTGCACAGTGTGAGTGAAAGAGGTGATACCATGATTGAAAAAGTGTTGTAGATGCATGAAAAGGAATCATCTCTTTCTGAGAACATGGTCCAATTTCTTAATGAGTGTCAAAATCAAGATGATATTGTTATCAGAGAACTTGAGAAAGTGTTTGAAGTACCCACAGATGTATTAATCAAGGAGGGTATTCTTATAGTGGAAAGCACTGGAAATGCCATGGAATGGATAGAGGCTTTCAACTTCATAAATGAGTTGTGAATGAAAGCACCAAAAAAATATTAAAGGCTCAATGGATAGAGACTTTCAACTTCATAAATGAGCTGTGAATGAAAGCACCAAAAAAGATCTTAAAGGCTCAAAACAAAGTAAAGGAAAAAATTTATAGTTGTATTGCTTTCTTAGAGATTGTTACTGGAAGGAAGAAGCTTGGGAAGAAGAACTTAAATGTTGGATAGCTACAAAAATGGTGGCATGAGATCTATTCACTTGGAGACAATGGGCCAATAGTGAAAGATCAACTGGAAGATGCTACAATTTACATATCCAACTTGGATAGATATTAGGGTCTTTATTGTGATTGGGAGAAAACTTTAGTTAAACATGAAAAAGATCTAAATTCAATTAAATCCAGGATTAATTTAATCTCTATCCCAACTCAGGCCAACCTAGACTTAGTGCTTGAAAATGTTAAAGAAATTTCTAGAAGAAAGGAAGGAGAAAAGGATAAAGGGGACAACCAAGCTGGACAATCTTGAAAAGTGTGTCATCTACATCAAGCTAGGCAAAGATACAAGTCAGTTGCTCCTTGAACTTTGTGCCTAGACTTTATTTAATCTTAAAATTGACTTTGGGAGTTGACCTAGTATTTTATTGTAAATTTAAATTAGGGAAATTTTTAAAAGTGTCATGGCTGACCTAACTTGAGATTGCTATAAATGGAGGTCTCCTCATTTGTAAGATTAGTAGTTGATATTGGATGGTGGGCAAGTGAATAGTTAATAGTTCTTAAGTTGTTACATTCTGAAGAACTCGAATTGTTGCAAATTTTGGTGAAGTTAATGTAGTTGAAGGCATTGATCTATGGTGTTCTTCTATGCATTATTCATCTGTGCATGGTTCTTGTGACTCTTATCTATTTTATTTTAAGTAAGTTGGTTTATAGTTAATCTTAGAACCAGTTGCAATTCATTTATGTTTATGATAAATTGTTTAAGGTGTTGAGGAATCTTCATGTCCAACTTTTAGTGATCTGTTGATTGTGGATTGTTGTGTAAAGTTAGCCTGGGCCTAATATATTTTGCACTTAAAATTTAGTTGTGAATGTTTGGATGAATGTTTGAATATTTGCAATCTGAAAATCATTTGATTCCTTTGGAGATTGCATTGTCTTTGTGATACTGTTGATTCAATCTTGGTTAAGCAAAGATTGATTTTTTGGGAAGATTGGTCCATCTTGAACACTCTATTATCTACATAATTGATCTTAGGTTTTAAATTAGATAACTCTCTCTCAAACCCTTATCTTTTTCTATTTCTTTTAATCATTGTTAGAGTAAGATCCACAAAGCATCACCCTTATTACCATATTTGATGAATATTAAAGCTTCAACACTTAATTTGTAGGGCCCCTTGTGATTACCCGCATTTTCACATTTATCACTAAGTTGTTTGTTGTGTTGTCAAGACCTGACATTAGAGACCTTGAGGTTGTTTCTTGAGGCTTGCTGATAGAAACTTACCTTTCAAGAGAGATAGGATACTTGTATTTTTTCTAAGTTGTTGTAGTGCTAAAAACACCATCAATAGGGCCTAATATTATTTTTTTGGTGTTAGCATTATCAAGTTTTTCCTCTTGGCTAGCATCTCATCCATCTTGGGAATTCCTAGCCCAAGGGCCTTTCCTATTATAGAATTAATATAGTTAAGTATTCTTTTTGGACCTACCCTAGGGCCAACCTACCTAGTTATGGATTCATAGCCTCTTTGTCATTTTTTATTAAAATTCATTCCCCTAATGTTTTGGAATACAATCATTTGGCTTGCTTGCATTGCTAGACTTTAGAAATTTTCATATCTACTATTTATTTCCACCTCTTAACGTATATATATATAGAAATAAAACCATCTTTTATAATAATAATATCGATTACAATTTTTCACTAATCAATAAAGTGAATGTAGTTTCTTATATTTTACTATTAGATTTAGGAATAGGCTAAAATGTTAGGAAAAGTCGTGTTATTCACCTTGCATAATGTTATAATGTAATTTAATATTATTTGTGGTGCATCTAGGGGATCTAGGGATGTGTGCATCACATTGGGTTAGCATTCTCGGGGCCACTTTATGTGGGGTAAGATCATGGCATTAGTCACATAGTTTTATGTAATAACACTTGGCAATTTTGTGCAAGCTTATTTCCATAAAAGCAAGTACATGGGTACTTGTCTAAGGTTGGCTATTTTAGCTAAGGGGTTGAGATCATATCTTTTTATGGCATGGGATGTGTGGTTACATTCTTGTTCACATGGAGTGCTTGTAGAGATCTTAATGTTTCAAAGTTGTTCGTGGAGACTCTGAAGATGTATTATAATGATTTCATTGTTGAATAATTCACGAGTGATGGATGATTTTAGAGGTTGGGTTTTTCCCTCTTGAGGGTTTTCCTAGGGTATATCTTGTGTCATCTTTGATGGTATGTTGTCTATTATTTTGCATACGGATTTTGAATACTAGTATGCATGAATTTTTCTATTGGGTTATGTGGAAATTGTCTTGGGTGGCTGAAAGTTTCCTTTCATATAAATGTAGCTTTAGAATTTTAACAGTTTGAAGACTTTCTCAACCACTAAGGAAGAAACATATGCACCATGAGCTAGATTTCTCTAGATGACACTATTCTCACACCACACCTCCTCCAACTATTTATAGATACATCCATGTTTATTTCTCACCATTACCAATGTAGCATGGGTGTTTTTCCTCCCCTTGTGGAAAGGTGTCTAGCTCTAGGAAAGTCATGGCCATGCATTCACCTCCTATGATAAACCCACCACCTAATTGAGTATTTTGGTCCTCCTCACTATGCAAGATGAGTTGGCTTCTCAAGATGGATAGGTGACTCTAGATGTGGTTGATGACATGTCCAAGGGTGGTTCCTAGGAGTGATGATCTTCCTTTGTCATTGTGTAGTGTAGCTATGTGCGATAAGGTATTTCTATGTGCTTTTGTGATTGGGTTTCTCTAAAAATTTAGGATCATTTGGTTTTTAAGCCATAAATATCAACCAACCACTTTTGTATTATAAACCTTGTAAATATTTTGAAACATTTTTAATAATTAATATGATATATTATAAGTGCTTCCAATAAAAATATATAATTTTATGGACAATAAAATATTATGTCATGTGGAAGAGATTTCAAAAAAATAATGCATCATTAAAGATGAAAGATAAACTAAAGAAATAAAGTTTTAAATAGGATGTGAATTTGAGAGTAAGACCATAGACGTGTAAGAGATTTCAAAAAGAGAACAAGTCATTAAAGATGTAAGATAAATGAAAGAAATAAACTTCTAAAGAGGATAGAATTTCAAGAGAGTAGGACTATAAGAAGGGGGGAAATCCTTCTTAAGCATTTATAAAATTCTTTTTTAAAATCTCGTTTCTTGGAATTTGAATGTTCTAATATTTTAGAACATAGGTTGGACATATTAAAGATGTCCATGAATTGGTCATGCTACATAAATTACACTAGACACATTATGAACATTAATTTTAATAATTAGTTTTGACATTATTTAAATAATTTATTTTGTTCTATGGAAATGGAAAATTAGTTTTTAGCTAATTCTTAGAGTCTAAGGTAACACTAAGGTTAGAGACACTCCTACAAAATAATGTCTAATTTGGTGTTAGGAAGGATGTAAGTTTAGAATGAGCAAAGCTACAATTAATCTTATTATCATGGTGTAGTATATATATTTAAAAGTAAATATAAAATAAAATTTAGAAATTATATATGGGTAAGTGCAAGTTAATGGGTCTATTTTTTCACATAAAATTCAATGTTTGTTATAGTAAAAGTAAAAATATGAGATAAAAATATGAAATGTAAGATTTTGTTTCTAGCTTTCAAATATATATATTTTTTCAATACTCAGATGATAAAAGTTGGTTAAGGATGTACAAAAATGAACTTTTAAAAAATTTGTTGGAAGCCAAAACATGTACGTGTATGGTTGAATCTTTTGACATAAATTTAAAAGCCTATACAACCCACATAATGTGACCTAAAATAAAAATAACTTAATATAAATTTGTTTTAGTGTGATTAATATAAATAACCCTCAATGTGAACTCATTATCGTACATTTATCCATATTTAAAGTTCTAAGGGTCTAATTCATAATCTATTCACACTGATCTCTTCTCATTTGAAAAATTATATCAAAATTTAAAAAAAAAAAAATCATTAAAAAAATACTAGCTGAGGTTTCCCTAAATAATTATAATTATATATATAGTCAAGAGGCCCTTGGTCTGTTGGTGAACTTCAATGGTTTTGAATGAGCCCACCAGGGATAGTCTTGCTTAGTGCAAGGCCTTAACACTATAAGGGATGAGATTGGGATTGTTCCCCAAACGAATTTGAGAATGGATATCTCTCAATATTTGACTCTTAGCCAAAGAGATCTCAGCCTAAAGCTCGTGCTCTATGCTCTAATATGAAATAGATAAAATGATCTCATGAATGATATAAAATCCTTGAAAAAAAAAATGAATATATAAAAATGAAAGACACAATAAAACATTGATTACAACAACAAAAGTTCAACAAGGTCTTAACTCTGGCCTTGAAAATCATGAATGTATTCTCTCTGATAAATACCTGGACAGATTATCTCTTAGCATTTGACAATTGTTATCTGCAAATTGACAAAGTTGTTGGTGGTAGCCTTTATCGTGATCATAAGATAAGGGCACATGTCTCTGCAACTCATCGCCTCTGTCGATTATGATGTTATGCAACATACAACACACTAGGATTGTGCGTGGCAATTTATGTTTGTCTGGTCGCCACATTACCCCATCAATGATTCTCCATGTTTCTTTGAACAGTGTTAGTGCCCGCTCTACAACCAATCTTGTGTTGTTGTGCTTTGCATTGAATTGCATTTTTATGGGAGAAAGATCTTTACCTTGGTAAGGGGTGAGAAGCCATGGTAATAAAGGATAACCCTCATCACCCAATACATACTCTCTTATTTGACTGCCATCTTCCAACTCCTTCATGGGACCATTCAGCCTCTGACCATTTGCACATAACTGGAAAAACCCTGAATTTTTCAGGATGCCATAATCATTGATGCTACCAGGCCATCCAGTTAGAATATCACGAAACCTCATATTGTGGTCCACAATTGCCTGCATAATCATACTGCAGTTTTCCTCAGGGTCATGCCAGACACTTGAAGTTTCTCCTGAAGGCAAATTCATTACAATGTGGGTAGTATCAATGGCTCCACAACAGTTGGGAAGCCCTTCCATCTTTTCAAAATGGGTCTTAATTTCCTCCATTTCATTCAAATGGGGCCACTTCAAGTGATGCCTGCCTCGTTCTTCCATAGCTTCTACAAACTTCCATGTCAGTTGAGAGACTGTTGACTGCCCCACATCAAATGACTCCCCTACACTGAGCTGTGACTCACCTGAAGCCAACCTTCTCAAAGCAATAGCTACTTGTTTTTCAATTGTTACCACTCTTCCTTCAGCATCAATTATACCTGACAATGACGACCTAGCTTCCAAGTCAGACCTCACCAAAGAGCAGATATACTCAAATGTTTTCCTAGATACCCTGAAAAATGACTTGAATTTCTCCTCTTCATTATCTGTACATGATTCTCCTGCATCAGTGGCAATTAGTCAGTCTGGATATTACTACCAAGCAAGGATATGATAAAGAAGATAAACACCCTATTTAGGAAAAAAAACATAAACAATTCCTATACTAGGTTCACATGGTAAGTAGGTCCCATAGAAATTTTGGAATGGCTTTTAAATTTACAGACAAATTGATTTGTTACAGACTGTTTAGCTGCCTGTATACACATACTGTTTGAAACAAAGCATGAGCAACTACAATGACTAAAGGAAAACATCTTAGAAAGATAGATCTCATAGTATAATATCGAAAGGCCATTGTTGATCTTGGCAATAATAAGATTTTTAGTATACTTATTGTCAATCAAAGAGACTGTTATACAAAGTTTTTAAGATATTGCCAATCTAATTTATAGAACTGAATTGGAAAAGATCTTGATTGAGTAAAACTTATTCCTTTCACTCAAAGTTTTATTTCTATAATACAATAGTTCTTTCCTCTGGTATACATAAATCAAGAGAAGGGATGAATCAGGCAAGGGTTTCTGGCATGTACTGAGAATATAGAATTCATTTATATTAGTAACCCCTATCTTTTTTCTTCGTATTTCTGTTATGGTGATGTTTTCTTAGTTCTCCTAAGATGTATGTACAGAGTCAGACTATGTAACTGCACCTATTGCAATTCCACTTCGTATGACTAATTTCTATTGCCAATTCTTTTTATCATACATTTTAAAACAGTATGTGTAAATCAGGCATGGATGACTTCGATATTGGAGTCTCTAGCCTTGGTGCCATGAGATTATAGAAATCAATCCATGACAGAACCAGGAATCCTGGTCTGATTTAAAAATCTGCATTCTAGGTCTTAAACAAAAGAAAATTAAAAATACTGTAGAAAGCAGTATGTTATTTGAAGAATTTTGGTAAGAGAACCAGGTCAAAAAATGGACTACTAATAGGATCTGGCAAGAGGAGCTCAACACATCGCAAATCAGAAGTGGAATCTAGCAAAACATGAGGTTAAGTGGAAACCTAAATATAATTTTAGAAACAAATCGAGGTCAATCTTAAACAATCCATCCCGGTCAAGTTGGATCTTTTAGACTTACTTTACTTTACCATATCATGTCAGGAAGTGAGATTTTCAATAAAGATGTTAACTCTTCGCATGTTCATACAAAAGCACAGATGCTATCTCTACCCGCCCTTGAGGGGAAATGTTACCTCCGTGTAACTCATCTGTTTTGATATGTAATACATGATTCATGATTTCCATTGAAAAGGGCTCAAATCACAGGTACTTGGTGATGATATTAGGAGTACAGCAAGCCCTAAAAAAGGATTCAGTTTTATACAGAGCTGCTTGAAGTCAGACTGACTTCAAACCTCATGATCCATTATCAAGAAGTAGAAAGCAAAGAGAAGAAAAATGGCATAGATTATTGGACCATAGAAACAAATTCGATAACTAAATTTTATACATATTTTCTCAGGGACAGCATTTTCTGAAAATTTAGGTTTAGAAATTAACCTCTGCATAGATATATGAGTTGGATATGTTGAGTTCTTTGAAAATAGTGGCCTGAAGTTTTACGGAGATGAATTGAAACTAAAAGAATCAAAGTACTTACAGCGTCCAAGATGCTACTGCTATTATTAGGAAAAATGACAAAATATCTTTGTTGAGAAAAGTCAAGACTGAGCTCAATATATTCAGTTACCTCTCAGATGATCTCACATGCAAAAATAGTATAATCATGAATGTGGGATATAAGCAATGACTTTATATTGTAGAAAATATTACAAATTCTTTAAACTTAAATTTTAGACTCTAAAAGCAAAGGCCTTCAATTGCATAGAGCCTCTTATTGTAATGTCTACCATTTTCGGAACAACAAAAAGTGCTAATGTTGTTGTGTAATTGTTTTGTTCACTAATGTAGATTGAATATCAGATAAAAGAGAAAAAATTTTAAAAAAGTATTGCCCTCATGGTTCCCATCACTTGTTCTAGCAGATGGCTCTTGTTTGTCTACAGCCGAAACTACCTTCTATAAACAAAAAACTCTCAGAAAAAAAAAAGTGACTTAAAAGGGTAGAGTGACTCTTCACTGAGTCAAGGTGTCTAACTTTTACACCAAATCACAAAGGAAAACCTAAAATGTTCATTTATCTTGATTTCAAGGAGTATACTTGAAAGAATATAAGTATAGCTTTATTAACGAAGTGTTTGAACTTGATGTACCAGTTTGAGGACAGCAAAATTTGGGTCACAGCACTGAGATCATCTTGCCATGTGATACACATGGAGATGCATATAGCTAGGCTGCTAGCATCTCCCGTTAGCAAATATGGGATTCAAGGAAAATGTTCAAAGGAGTGGAATTTGGAGGAACAGTAGAGATAATGAAATCAAGGTATACACTTGATAAATTTTCATATATTCAAATTTTTTACAGTACTTTCTGATCAAGAATCAATGGGCATAGCAAGAAGCATGAGCTATGGTGAAAGAAACAGGCTATTGATAGATGTAATACAATTCTCTGCAAATAAAAAATGATGAAATATGCCATTTAAACCAACATTGCAGAGAGATCATTTATTTATAATATTCTTTGATATCAAATTTGCTAGGTCTTGCTAGATCAACTGCAACATAGGCCAACAAAAATGCCCAGATCACTTTTGAATGCAGCGCATGCTTATCTACTAAGGTAAAGGCTGACATAGTATTATAGTAACAATCATTGCTAAATTTGACAGTTCAAGTTCTACCGATTCTACCACAATTAAATAGGAACAACAAATTACCTATGTTTTTGCATCAGGGTGTTGTTCGATGAGATGCTTTAGCATCCAATTACCCTATTGTTTTTAGCTTTCCTTTTGGTATGACTACATTCTGATTTCTTTCAGTCATCAGTATATGTCTCCTGCTGCATTTTTACCCTTCAAACAGTTTTTCAAACATGCAGGGGTTTACTACCAAACATCGAGAATCCTCAGACAACCAGATTTGCCGGTGACAAATTCAATATTGGCTAAATCATTTGAGAACTTATTACACAGAAGACATTCTTTCCAGGGGTTAGTAACCACTTCAATTCCCAAAAAGTCTTTGATACAACCCATAATAGTGGATTTACAAAAGAAGTTAACTTGGACAAAAAGTTCTTGGTCCAAGCAATATTTCAACTCACAATTGACCAATCTTTCACCACTAATTGTTCTCCTCCATGCAGACATTTCTAATATGACTGATAGGCTACCAGGTTTCACTTATATAGTTTTTTCCTGTCTTTATGCTGCTGCTTAAGTCTATTAGTATTTTCTGCTTAAAATTAAGCGGTTAAGTGTTCCCATGAAATTTTGTATTTATGGGAATAGGATAATTTGGAATCTTGTCTTATTTTTCTGGAGTAGGAACTAACCTCATGTCCCCATGCAGCTGCTTAACTCCATTTTCTGCGTAAATTTAAGCAGCAGGGGTGTTCCCATCAATATTTTTTATTGTTGGGAAAGGATATTTTGGAATCTTTTCCTATTTTAATGGAGCAGCTACTGTTTAGGAATTGAAAATAAGCTGTGGAAAAAGGGGGGGGCTGGAAATAAGCAGCAACTACATATTGCTAAAAATCCACTTGGCTCCACAAATTTTTTTCCCTCTTTTTTAATATTTGATTTCATTTTTCTTTTTCTAATTTTTTATTGTACAAATTATTATTAATTCTATTAATACAAATTTAAGCTAGCTGCTTAAAAATAAGCACAAAAATTAAGCATTCATGGGGCCATTAGCTCCACAAATAACTCATAAACAAGTTGAGCAGTGGCTGCTACCCAAAATAAGTTAGGTAGCCGCATGAGAACCTGCCCTAATTCTTAAAAATTGAAAATAGGCTATGCAAAAATTGGGTGGCTGAAAATAAACAGTTGTTGTAAATGGAAAAAAAAGTCATATGGCTCCACAAATTACTTTACCTCCTTTTTTATATATACTTCATTTTTTTCTCTCTAATTTTATATTTACTTTACCTCCTTTTTTATATTTAAGCGGAAAAAATAAATAGTTATGGGGCCACCCACTCTACAAAACTCATTAAAATGGCAGTAGCTGCTAGTAAAAATAAGCTAAGCAGTCACATGGGACTTGCCCTAACCCATGTCCCCATACTACTGCTTAAAGATGTTTTCTGCTTAAATTTAAACAGTTAAAGTGTTCCCATGCAAAAATCCAAACACAAACTAGAGTCTAAAATACAGAAACGAGACCTGCAACGTGGCTAGCCTGTTCAGACTTCAGATCACCTCACTTCATCCACTAGTAATCTGAAAAAGCATTCTTAGAAAAAATTGGGATAGAAAACAGAAAAAAATCCTACACTCAAAATCAAACCAAGAACCCATTTTATTGATGATTAAACTGGTCGCATATGGGCAATTTTTAAGCTGGTTGTCCGTTTGTCCATTGACCCATATGCTCAATGTTAGAAAAAACATGAACCCAGAATTTCAGCAACACAAAAATCGTCTCTTCTGTAACAGGGGATAAGAACACTAATAGAACCTTTTAGTTAAGGGAAACAAATATTTATAACCTTCACGGATCCTATTCTTTTCATCGAACGATCTTGACTGAAGATCATCACATTGACCACCATTTTTTGAAAGAAAACTCATTCATCCTTACGTACACTGATAAGCAGAGAAGGCGGATTATACACATTGTTTTAGAGCCAAAATATTTTCATAAAGTTAAGCTACAAATTTATACCTTTAGTAGAGAGCTTGTTAGAGAGTTCATGCCACCAGTTTGATTCATTACCATTTGTTGAGGCTTCTGCAGCAACACCACCATCTCTTCTCTTCTTTTTGTTAAGTTTCTTTGGAGGTGCCATCTTCACAAAATATACAGATCTGAGGACTGTTCTTAAAATATGTTTTTAAAATATGATTCAGTTTAAAAGTCAAAAGTTAATTTTGACCACTAAAAGTAGGATAATATAACACATAAAATTATTATAGATCGTTTGGTTTTACCATTAAATTTAATAGTATTTAAATAGAATAAAATTTGAGTTAATCTATATAAAAATAAATAAAGATAATTGAAGTTGCAACAAAAGTAATAGATAAATTTGGACTGGAAAAAAGTTTCAAAATTAATTTAAATAGAATAAAATTTGAGTTAATAAAAAAATAAATAAAGATCAACAATAAAAGAAGCATGACCCATCACTCCCCGTTACTCTTCTCTGGAGGAGATAAAGAAGCATGATCTTGGATCTCAGTTCCAATCAGGTCAAGAAGGATGTTTTCAAATTCCTCATGGAGGAATGGGAAAACATATCTAAGTAGGGGTCTAGGGGTTAGCTCTTGCGTGCTCCCTTTAGTGGTTTTTGGTATTTCTTTTGTTGTTAGTTTGTTGTTTCTGTTGTCAGTTTTTTGTTAGTCATGTTCTGTTAAACTTCTTCCCTTGTGGGGTTTTGTGTTAAGAGTACAGCACCCTGAAAATGCCCCTTATACAATAAAAAACAATTAAGAGAGGTACCCAAGATTTGGGTTGTTGTGCCCTTGGGTTGGGTCGCGGGGACACCCCTCTAGTATCAAAAAAAAAAAGAGTACAAATTTTGAAAACACAACCATCATAAGCTCATGTAACTTTGAGCAATACTATAACATGTAACCTGAAAACGACCATCATTAGAATAGTCAAAATTGTTATAAGAGAATAGTTTTGGCAAATTCAAAAATATTAAGAGTTAAAAAAATTTGATAAAAGTAAAACTGGATTTTTAAAAGGACCTATGTCTTTTAACAAGAGAGATATAGATATAGGAATATAGTTGAATCAAAAATCATGAAACTAATGCGCGTCCAAGTGCATTTGTAAAAAGTTATCAACTATAAAACCAAATAAATAGTCTTAATTAAATAGATGAGTCATGACATACATAAAAGAAAACCATTCGAGATGACTTGAATCTAGAATGGATCTTCCTTTAATAACATTATTACTAGATTTATCACGATCACTATTATAAAATAAATTTTATTTAATGTAAACATCTCATATAGTTAAAAAGAAAGATTAAAATTTTATAAGACTAATTTAATAATTAACCCACCTCTTAAACTTTAACTCTAAACTAAAATAAACAATAATTCATATATTTAATATTATAATTATAAAACTAACATTATAAAATATTTTAGTACCTCCAATTAAAAAAGACAACCATATCCACAATCATGGATACATTTAAGATTTACTCTTGTACTTGAAACATGAAGTACCCTTGTCTCTCAAAAAAAATCTTATTTATAACAAACATAAAGAATGTAACGTTCAATTTTAAAAAAATAAATAGTAATAGAGAGGAAAATGCTTTACTAGATATCTAAAGATCATAAATTGTGTTAACCCACCTCTTAAACTTTAACTCTAAATTAAAAGAAACAATAAATCATATATCTAATATTATAATTATAAAACTAACATTATAAAATATTTTAGAACCTCCAATTAAAAAAGACGGCGTGTAACAGGCCTTGTGTTCTACCCAATAATTTTACTATGCTTTTAACCTTAAGCAAATAAATTATGATGTCAACTCATAGTAATAAAAAAATTATTTTCATATATGAAAATAATATGCACATTTGAAATAAACATCATTCCAAACTTTCCCATTGCATTAGAACAAAGTATTTCAACTTTCCATAGTATTGATATCTTATTACATAATTTCATGATTACATTTTCTCTTTTACAATATTCCATAGAAATAGATACATAAATACTTACATAGCTTCCATGAGCTTGTTGGCACTAGGTATACAAATGGTCCAGGTAGTCCCCTTGCAAATATTGGTCACTAACTAATGAGGAGAAGCATCACTCAAGTGTTTTTTTGCCTACCACGAACTCATTGTGGTCCCCCACACATCTACCACATATGGTAAGATGGCCCTTCCCTCCGACAAAAAGATTGGTTTGGTAACCTCATAATAATAATGACCTTCTCTAAGCTTGGTGGTGTGTCCTAACCATTTCTAGATCTATCATACTAGGCTCCAACCTACACATATGACAATCCTTTTCTAGTACGTAAATTTGGTTCACAATGAACTGACAGTGTAAACAGTGGCAACTTACACTACTTTGGCCAAAGTATTCATCACTCTTGATTTCAGAATGTACGTCACACACTCACCCACCTTCTTGGCTTGATTTATATATGACCATTCATAACCTATGCATAGGATATCTCCTTAATTGGATTATCCTCACCCCATGAATACCCTATTTCCCTCTTATGTTTACTATGACACTTCCACTTAAGTAATTCAAAGTAACTCTTACTTACCAATTGTAAGAGAGGGGGACCACCGCGTGCAAGGCCTCAGGTCACGGAGGTTCAAGACATGAGAGGATGCCCTAACTTACCTCAGCTAAGCATAGTGTTAGGAAATGAAAGGTGAGAGTAATGAGGACCATACAGCCTCTCAATCACTTTGCGGACCCGAAATGAAGGAAGAAGCTAGGCAAGCCGGTTTTCAAGTCCAACACTATGCCTCTGGAAGCTCTTTGTTCGGGGATGAAAGCACGGTCTTTGTACAACAACACAGCGCGTTGGCGTCTCTAAAGTGTGTTGTAGTCCGTACGGCCAGACAATAGTAAAGATGCGGTCAAACCAAGGAAAACTAGCTAACAGCCCAGCTGACTAACTAAAGGGCCAGAATGATGTGATTAAATAAATGAAATATTATCTAATATTGTAAAGCAAGAATGCAAGGGTGAAGAGAGCAAGAAGGATCTCACCAAGGAATTCATTTGCCAATTGATCCCTTGAAAGCATGTCCACCTACACACAGAAAGAGGGAAAATGTTGGGTGGTTGTACAGGGGCCTACCTCAGTCAGACCCCCATTTAGGTGTTTCCACCTCCACGAACAGCCAAAGGAAACGAGATAAAGAAAGTAATGTAATAAAGAGCACAAAAGCACTGCAAAACAGTAAAGTGTTAACTCAACCAAATGATAGAAGGGAAGAGAGGGAAGCTTACCACCTCCACCAAGAGCACACAAGGTTGCTTGGGGGAGAAAATGGGAGCACTCAAGCCTCTACTGCAAAGGTGTTTCGTTCCCCACTTGTTCTACAAATGTGATGGAGTGTTGTATTTGTTGTAATGGGGTGCTAGTATGTTGCTTGAGAGCTTGAAAGTGAATGTGGGAGTACAAGAATGGAAGCCTAAAGTTGTGAAGAGTTGTGTAGAGTTCAGAAGAAGTTGAATTGAATGTTTAAAGGATGAATTGGAAGAAAACGGCTATATTTGGGTCAGTCGGCCAAAGGGGGTGTTACAACTTGACCCCCAATGAGAAGTGTAATGCCTCTACAGGTTCAGCCACAGGAATCTTCCAAGGATGTAAGTGCACTGCACAGATTTTTGTGCATCGCGCGAGCGTCTCTAACAAAAATGCCTCCATTGAAGCTCAAAATAGGCACCAAGTGGGATGCAAGCAGCAGGCTTAGGTGGAATTAAGCCTTTGAACTTGGTTTTCTAAAGTGGAAAGAGGCAAAAGGGGAATTTTCACATGGGGTGAAAATTTGCTCCTATACACCAATTAACCATACGGAATAGCATACGTCACATCACTAGATGACTCTAGTACCAAAGATACAATCCCAACTATAAAGCTCTCAAATCAAGGGTTTATCTCAACATTGAATGACTCCCTTCAAAAGTATAAACTTATCCATAAATGACCTCAATCCAAAAGTATAACCTTCAACAATAAATGACTTCAATCAAAGTATAATATCATCAATAAATGAGCTCAATCAAAGGAATAATCATATCAATAAAGGACTCACTCAAAAGTATGGTCTCAACAATAAATCAACTCCAATTGAAAGTATAATCAACAATCAAATGGTCAATTAGATCATATAGGTTAATCCTGACTTCTTTGCTTCAATCAATAATCACATGGACAGCCCTACAAAATAGGTTATTCCTAACCTAGGGTTTTCAACAAAATGTAGTGTATGATCAAGTGACCATCATAAAAGCCTCTCTTTCAATATATCATAAGTGTTCTCATGTTTACTACATTTGCATAAAATATGGAGGATAATAGCCTAAGAAGGATTTGTGCTCTTGCACCTACAAGTTTTCTACTCATCATGGCTTTGGGTTGCTGGTATGTGAGTCCCCTTCTAGAATTCCATGAAAAGACTCTAATTCAAAATAAGATAATAGCATAACCATAAAATACTACTCTCATCCCTATTGTTGAATATTGAAATAACTTCCAAATTTATACCCTAACACTAAGGGTAAGCCTCACTTCTTGTTTCAAGGAGACATGAGTATTTAATCAAGTAATGATTATCATTCAAGGTTTTCATAATGTTTAATGATTACATTCTCACTAAGTAGTTCAAAGTAACTCTATAACCTAACTTCACAAATTAAGCCTCTACTACATAAGCTTATCTTTAATATAGTATACAATATTAATTGCAAACACCTTTTCCTTAATCAGGAGTATAACCAAACTCCCTAGACTAGATTCATCAAGAATCTTTCACACTTAACCAAAGAAGATAATAACTTATTCATAATAAACAACCAAACATAATTTCCAAACAAGGAAAACAAAGAACATAGAATCTTTTCCAAAATGTAATAGCATAAAAGAGTAGGATTCAACATGTCTATTTATGCAATGCTCCAATTGATTGATCTAGTTTCCCAACTCAGCCTTCTCAAATCAATAAGCAACTCCAAATAACTTTCTCCCACTTAACCAAAGACTCCCTCTCAAAATTCTCTCAATTCTCTCAAAAACTCTCTCACAACTCAGGAAATCAGAATATGATAACTTAGAAAAATCATAGAAAAATGCAGATATGCATCCCTAAATGAGGTAACTTTCACTCCAATTTATATATAAAGATCAACAACTAAAGGCTAGAAACAAGGTATCAAGAATGACACTTTTCAGCTCAAGAGGTTCAACTCAGCAATTAAAAGAAAAGGTGGAAACTAAATTCATTGCTCAGAAAACACATACACAGCCATGAATGAGTCGATACTAAAATAGACAGCAAGAATGATAATCAGAAATGCAAGGCAACTACTTCCTATAGGTTGACTTACTTGTCCAACTACATACTTGACCATTTACACATATTTCATCACAATGGGTAAGTGCACCAAGATGGTTCCCAAAAAGGGGGCTTAAGTGGCCACTTTTTTTCTGAAATCAGGAAATACTAACCTTGGGCGTGAAATTGAGGGATAGTTACACTCAAAATTTTGAGATGGAACAAAAACAAGGATTGAAGTGCTCTGAGTCTACTTTCTAAACTACTAATTTATTTTGAAAATGGTTGAGATTAAGGGGTTCAAAAGAGGGATACAAAATTGGTGTTGTTTTTGTTAGAAAAACATAACATAGCAACTCTTATACGTCCCTATCACAGTGAACATTTTTTAGTATTTTTAAAATCACTACAGTGAGAAATTAGCTAACAATATGTAGTTGATGCATAATTTTTCAATAATTTTTTAATGAATATTTGATTTTTAACTAATTTTCTAAGTGGACACTTCCAAAAAAATAGAATTTTGGTCGTGCTCCCCTACAAATTTTGGAAACTAATTAAAAATATATTTTTTTTTTTTAATTTGTAGAATGAAGTC
>VDFB02058242.1:569704352-569818979 GCA_007258455.2 Sequoia sempervirens | reverse complement strand
AAATCCCCTTTTTTCCTTTATCCACCTTAGAAAACCAATTTCAGAGGCTTAATTCCACCTAAGCCTGTTGCTTGCATCACACTTGGAGCCTATTTTGAGCATCCATGGAGGCAATTATTTTACGGACGCCTACGTGGTGCACAGATGTCCACACGGCGCACTTACGTCCCTAACAGATTCTTGTGTCTAGAGCCTGTAGAGGCATTACTCTTCCCATTGGCAGTGAAGTTGTAACGCCTCCTTCAGCCACCCAACCCGAATATGGTCATTTCCTCTCCCATTCCTTCATAATCAGTCTTTGCACTTGCATTTGGAGGTTGGATGAAAGATTCGAAGAAATCTACACCACATCAAGCTCTCATACTCTCATTCACAAGCTCATTTGCACTCACTTCCAAGCATTCCATAGCAGCAATATCACACTCCATCACATTGGTAGAGCAAGTTTGGGACCACACCATTGTAGTAGAGGCTTGAGTTCCTCTCATTTATCCCCCAAGCAGCCTTGAGTGCTCTTGGTGGAGGTGGTAAGCTTCCCTCTCCTCTCCTCTATCATTTGGTTGAGGAGCATAGTACTATTTTTGTAGTGCTTGTGTTTATCATTTCTTTATCTCCTTTCCATTGGTTGTCCATGGAAGTGGGAACACCTAAATAGGGGTCTGACTGAGGCAGGCCCCTATATAGCCACCCCCCAACATTCTCTCTCTTGTTGTGTGTAGGTGGACCCATTTCGAGGAGCTAGCTGGCGAATACGGTCTTCTATGAGATTGTCTTCATCACCTTAGCTTTGGTATATCTACTCTATCACATTCACTTGTACTTTTCACATTTCATAGTGTTATTTTTTCCTCTTAAAAGTAGCTAAGCTAGGTTGATAAGTCGTCTTAGGGTGTTTAACCTTGTCTTAGTCATTGCTGACTATACGGACCACGGCGCATTTCCAAGACGCCAACGCATCGTGCTATCATCTAAAGTCTGCGCTAAAATCCTTGGGCAGAGAGCTCCCTAAGGTACAAAGTTAGACCTGAAGATCGACTTGCCTAGCCCCACATTGAAACTCAAATTGCAGAGTGATCATAGGATTCTAGGAGTCCTCATCATTCTCATCCTCACACCCTAAACATACACTTAGCTAAGGTAAGTGAGGGCAGCCTCTCGTGTCTCGACCCTCCGTGACCTAGGGTCTTGCATGTGGTGGTCCCCCTCTCTTACATTTTTTGTGAACCCGATGTGAAGAATAGTGTTCTTCAAAAAACTAGGAATTTATTTACCCCTACTTGGCAAGGTCATAACTTTTGACTCGGTGCTCAGAATTCAGAACTGTTTGCACCGTTGGAAAGGTCTCCTAGAGAACTTGTTTAGTCCCTAAAATACTAGTGTCTTTGGTAGTTGAATTTTAAGGACTGACCCAAGTTCTGACTTCAAATTCCACTCTGGAGACCTTTGAAAACGCAAATTACTAGAACATAGAAAATACCAAAAAAAATTGTAATGGATTTAATATCTTCTTTTATTAGTTATGTCTCTAACTTTGTTCAAAATGTTAATGATGTTCCATTTAATGCATGTGATGGTGACTTGGCTTTGCCCATGTCACTCGGTATCTTTGATCCTTCTCATGAAAGTCCTCTTCAAAGGATGTTTTGTTGTGAGAAAATGAAATCATTGATACCTTTCTTAATATTACTCTACCTTCTATTCATTCCAATGCACTCTCTTCTAGAGATGATGCATTTGTGAATGAAGAAACACCTCTTCATTCCAATGTACTCTTGTAGAGACATTGCAATTGTGAATGATGAGTCTTGTCTCTATTCCAATACACTCTCTTCTAGAGATGTTGCATGTGTGAATGATGAACCTCCTTCCACATCTGACTCTCCCTAGATCAATGTCGAGAATGTTCCTTCAAATAATTATTCCAAATTTGATCCTGTTTGGATTGATGTTGAGAATATGTATTCAAATAATTGTTCTACTAGCTATGATGATTCAGTAAATGTGATCTATGTCTCGGATGCCCCTCAAAGGCCTAAGAGAATAGTCATTTACGTGACTCTAGCTAGTCTTTCTCCTAAGAGGTTTTTTTCTATCGATGGTGTTCCATTTGATGGTGACCCTCCTACTATTCCTATGGCTCCCTCTTATAGAGCGGTAGCCCATACTTATGAAAATACAATGAATAAACAACTGAGTCTTCCTTTAGCACCTAAACCTACAACTAAAGCACCGAGTGATAACGATCTTTTCGAGCAACCTTGTGTTATTTCGGATAAGATCTCACTATGGGACTTGCTTCAATCTGATTCTATTTATGAAGGTATGCTTCAGGATGCCTTGCAAAGGATCTTCTTTCCTTCTTCCACTTAGACCTTCCGACAACAGCATCCAAACCTGCTATCGAATATGGTCATTCTTTTGTATTGAGGGATAAGGTGAATGCAAATTGTAATGTTCTTGGTGTTGATCCTCCTTCTGAGGAAGATGATCACATTGTTGTTAAAGAGGTTAATGTTGTTATCCCTATCAAGAAGGTTGATAGTGATCCTATAAAGAAACATAATCCTCGTTGTCGGAATAATGCTCTCTACGGAGATCCTCCTTCTTTTTCTTCTACCTTTGTATCTTCTTCTTGCGAGAATTCAAACCTTTCTCCATAAGAGAAAGGCTTGCTTCCTACTCCTCATCCTTTATCAGAGCAAGAGTGTATTTTTTTGTGGCTTCTAAAATCCCACTTAATCACTCTTCCTCCTCCTACACGTAAGAAATATCATAAACATGATGAAGCCAAACATTCTTTTTGTGCATACCATTGAGTGCTTGGCCATTCTATGAGTGAATGTAAAGCCTTGAAAGAAAAAATACAAAAACTTAGTGTTTCAGGTACCACCAAACTCTCGTTTGATTAATGTACCTTCCTCTACTTTGCTTGACAAGTGATATCGAGGTTCACCTCTATCCTGTCTGAAATATTTTGCATAGTTCTCCTCCCCTGTGTGTTGGGGGCAGTGATAACTCATTTCGGAAATGGGTGTCCTTCTTAAGGACCCCTCTCTTCGCTATTCAAGTGTTCCTTGGGTGGACCCCTCTTCCTTTTGAAGGGTTCCCGAGGGACCTCTTTGAAAGCCTTTCTTTCAAATGAATTCTTTGCATCTAGCTTCGGGGCAGCCTTACTAGATCTTACCTTTCAAATAGTACATCCCTTGAGTGGACCCCTCTCCTTTTGAAGGATTCCTGAGGGACCCCTTTGAAAGTTTCTCAGTCTACGTGACCGGCCGCTTTAGACATGTCCTATCTGCAAGTAGACGTTTCGTCGCTTCCAGATGTGTTCTATTTGTGGGTAGACATATCAATGCTTTTAGATGCGTCCTATCTGCGGGTAGACATATCGACGCTTTTAGACATGTTATATCTGCGGGTAAACATGTCGACTCTTTTAGATGCATCCTATCTACAGGTAGACGTATCAACTCTTTTAGACATGTTCTATATGCGGGTAGACATGCCGACACTTTTAGATGCATTCTATCTGTGAGTAGACGTATCGACACTTTAGACATGTTCTACCTGCAAATGGACATGTCGTTTCTTTTTGACTCTGTGGAGTCCGCTTCTTGGGGTTTCCTTCATGTGAGAGTTCTTGAAGGATTCCTTCCTTGTAGGTTTACGGGCTTGTAAGGTGATTTTTGGTGATACCAGTTCTCCTCCTCGAGCTAGGTTTTCTTTTATCACCTCTTTTATGGTGTGGGTTCTACTCCTTAGCGGGTTTTTCTTTCACCACACACTTTGTTCATCTCTCTCCTATCACATGTATATACTGAATCGAAGATCTACATTTTCTTCATCCTGAGTACATACTCCTTTCTTCATTTTAAAGTTCTATGAAATTTGGGAATGACACATAGTACTGAGACAACCTTTTACATTGAGGTCTCTTTACTTTGTTGACTTGAATCCTTTAGCTTTTTACATTCTAATGTAGTCTAGTGTGGGAGAGTTATCTACTTCCTTGATGGTACTCTCTTTCTTGATCTACTTTACCGAGCACTCATCAGTGTTCGTGCTCGCTAAAGTGGGGGAAAAATGTATAAGAGTGAATTTGCACCCCATGTGAAAATCCCCTTTTTGCCTTTATCCACCTTAGAAAACCAAGTTCAGAGGCTTAATTCCACCTAAGCCTGCTACTTGCATCACACTTGGTGCCTCGGTGGAGGCGTTTCTTTCAAGGAAACCTGTGCCGTGCACAGACGTCCGCGTGGCGCACTTACATCCCTGACATATTCTCGTGTCTAGAGCCTGCAGAGGCGTTACTCTTCCCATTGGCAGTGAAGTTGTAATGGCTCCTTTGGCCACCTGACCCAAATATGGCCATTTCCTCTCTCATTCCTTCATAATCAATCTTTGAACTTGCATTTGGAGGTTGGATGAAAGATTGGAAAAACTCTACACCACATCAAGCTCTCATACTTTCATTCACAAGCTCATTTGTACTCACTTCCAAGCATTCCATAGCAGCAATATTACACTCCATCATGTCGGTAGAGAAATTTTGGGACCACACCATTGCAGCAGAGTCTTGAGTTCCTCTCATTTCTCCCCAAGTAGCCTTGAGTGCTCTTGGTGGAGGTGGTAAGCTTCCCTCTCCTCTCCTCTATCATTTGGTTGAGTAGCATAGTACTACTTTTGTAGTGCTTTTGTTTATCATTTCTTTATCTCCTTTTCATTGGATGTCTGTGGAGGTGGGAACACCTAAACGGGGGTCTGACTAAGACAGGGCCCTATACAGCCACCCCCCAACATTCTCTCTCTTGTTGTGTGTAGGTGGATGCATTTCGAGGAGCTAGCTGGAAAATAGGGTCTTCTACGAGATTGTATTCATCACCTTGGCTTTGGTATATCTACTCTATCACCTTCCCTTGTACTTTTCACATTTCATAGTGTTATTCTTTCCTCTTAAAAGTAGCTAGTCTAGGTTGATAAGTCATCTTATGGTGTTTAACCTCATCTTAGCCATTGGCTAACCATATAGACCACAGCGCGTTTCTTAGATGCCAGTGCATCACGCTATCATCCGAATTTCGCGTTGATGTCCTCAGCAGAGAGCTCTCTGAGGCACAGAGTTAGACCTGAAGATCAACTCGCCTAGCCCCACATTGAAACTCGGATTGCAGAGTGATCATAGGATTCTAGGGGTCCTCGTCATTCTCATCCTCACACCCTAAACATACGCTTAGCTGAGGTAAGTTAGGGAAGCCTCTCACGTCTCAAACCTCCGTGACTTGGGGTCTTGCATGCGGTGGTCCCCCTCTCTTACACAAGGATTTTTCAAGCGAGTAAGAGAGTTATGGGAGCGGCCTCATCTAAAAGATTTTGAACTAGAGTTTGATATACCATTTAGAGAGCTTGGTTTTCATGGAGTTCCTTTCAAATCCTATGCTTTTATTGTTCCTATGGTAAACATGTATAATAACCTTCAATGCCTCGAAGGAGAGGTTGTTGGTTGATTTGTAACCCATTTTTTATGAAGAAGAGCGTTATTTTCCAAAAATTTACTAGTTTTTCTCACTTTTCTTGTTGTTGTATGGCCTATACAGATGCTAAGATTATTTGAAACCTATTGTATGTTGTAGATTGATGAATTATCTTTCATTTTCACCTATTTAGAGGTTCTAACTCTTTGTATAGTGAAAGTTATATTGTTTTTACTGTTGCTACCTACTTTTACAGTGTTCTTGGATTAAAGGGTTTCATGATGTAATTCGACACATTCAACTTTTTGTGCCTACTGTAACTTGTGAAATGGGTCCTCTAACTTGTAAAATACATTCCTAACCTATTTAGAATGTTGTGGAGGCAAGGTTGGGTGTTTGGGATGATGTTCCAGGGCTATAGTAGGGTATTTTCATGATGAAAATGAGGGTTTCAAGTGGTGTTTTGACAAAATGTGGGAAGGATTGTCCATGTAATGTATTATTCACCATGTGCAGGGTCTGGTAAGTGTTTTTGGTGCTTTTTTTGGGTCTGGAAGGTCGGGAGATAGAAGTTTCATTAAAACCCCAAGTATTTTGCTTGAAATCAAGGGTTTGGTGTATTAGGGGTCTAGAGGTCTTGGACCTAGAAAAAAATCATGGAATTAGAGGTTTTGACACATAACATATTGTTGTTTTAGGATTTTGAGTTAAGATCTAGTGTTTAAAAGGTCATCTCTTTGTAAATAGGGCTAATTTAGTAGCCTTTGTGCAAGGTGGTCTATTGGATCTTAATGATGGTACAAAGAAACATGGTATGATCTCTTCAGAATTTGTCTTAGGGTCTGTGTTAAAGCTTGATTGATGTTTGGTTGGCCATTGGATGACCTTCTCTAAAAGATAAGCCCATTTGATGAGATTTGGAGACTATAAGCCTATTGTTGTTAGTTGATTCAATTTGGGTGATTGTGATTTCAAGGTTGGTGTCTTGTTGAGATCTAATTAGTTGATGTTAAAAAGAGTTCCTCCACCTTGAATTGAATCAACAAGCCCTCTAACATAACAAACCCCAAAACCCTCTTCTTTCACAAGTTAGGCAAGGGCTTATTGAAAACCCATACTCAAAACCTTCCCACAACCAACTAAAGCCTAAAACACCTTCAAAAAGGTTTGCACGAGCTTAAAAGTTCAAAAGATATCGCTGCCCCCAAAGATTTCTTAAAACCCTAGCAGTAAACCACCATTTTCCACTCAAAAATGCACCATTTGACATCTAGGGCATCACCTAAAAACCCTCTAATCACCCTTGTGCACAAAACTTTGCACACATATTTTATAACCATAACTAAGCCTTTCCATCGAATTATAGAAGCATACAATGGGTGAAAGGCTTAATATGACATTTTAATGCACTCAAAACCCTTAAAATAGGCTATATAAATTGACCCTCAGTAATTGGCTTCTAAAATGCACAAAATCACTTGAAATCCAACCAAACCAAAACTAAAACAGATTTAATTCTGCTGCCCACCGAATTCTATCGAAAAGAGAGCAAAATCACCCTGTACGAAACCGTATAGTTCAAAGGAACATCAAATCCCAAAGTGCAAAAGGGTAGCAATCTTTGACGGGATATTACTCGGATACCATGGCACTTACAAAATCTTCATCTGAACCTATGGGATCATGTTGGGGCCATCTACAATAACCTCTCTTAGTTTTTGTTATATTGGCGTGGTTTTCCCATGGTGTCCAGTTTTCAATTGATGGAAAAAGTGTCAAATGCAAGTAGTGGAAAGTTGCAAATTGGTGCAACTCGTGTGACCAAACAGACTATTCCAACACATCCGAATAGGTCTTTTTATGCTAGGCATGGTCCTCTTTCACACCCAAACACACGGAATCGCTTTGAGCTACGTTCAACCGGATCGATCCCTTAAGGGTCCAAAGTGCAAAATGGCTGCAAACTTTAGTATGTTGTTACTCGGATACTGTGATGCTTAGAAACTTATCATCCAATCTTATGGGATCGTGTTGGGCCCCTCTACAATAAACTCTCTTGGTTTTTTTTATCTCAGAGTGGTTTTCCTGTGGTGTCTAGTTTTCAGTTGATAGAAAAAGTATCAAATGCAAGTAGTGGAAAGTTGCAAAGTGGTGCAACTTTTGTTCTACAACTTGTGTGACCAAACAAACTATTCCAACGCATCTGAATAAGTATTTTTACACTAGGCATGGTCCTCTTTCACACCCAAACACGCAGAATCACTCTGAGCTACGTTCAACCGGATCGATCCCTTAAGGGTCTAAAGTGCAAAATGGCTGCAAACTTCAGCATGTTGTTACTCGAGTACTGTGATGATTAAAAACTTCTCATCTGATCATATGGGATTGCATTGGGCCCCTCTACAATAACCTCTCTCAGTTTTTGTTATCTCAGAGTGATTTTCCCATGGTGTCAAGTTTTCAGTTGATAGAAAAAGTGTTAAATGCAAGTAGCGGAAAGTTGCAAAGTGGTGCAACTTTCATTCTGCAACTCGTGTGACCAAAAAAATTGTTCCAATGCATCTAAATAGGTATGTTTACATTAAGCATGGTCCTCTTTCACACCCAAACATGCAGAATCACTCTGAGCTACATTCAACCAAATCAATCCCTTAAGGGTCCAAAGTGCAAAATGGCTGCAAACTTCAGCATGTTGTTACTCGGATACATTGACGCTTCAAAAATTATCATCTAATCATATGGGATCATATTAGGACCCTCTATAATAACCTCTCTCAATTTTTGTTATCTCAGAGTGGTTTTCCTGTGGTGTCCAGTTTTTAAGTGATGGAAAAAGTGTCAAATGCAAGTAGTGGAAAGTTGCAAAGTGGTGCAACTTTTGTTATGCAACTCGTCCGACCAAACGAACATTCCAACACATCTAAATAGGTATATTTATGCTAGGAATGGTCCTCTTTTGTACCCAAACACGCGGAATCGCTCTAAGCTACGTTCAACCGGATCAATCCCTTAAGGGTCCAAAGTGCAAAATGCTTGCAAACTTCAGCATGTTGTTACTTAGATACCGTGATGCTTAGAAACTTCACATATGATCTTATGGGATTGCATTGGGCCTCTCTACAATAACCTCTCTTGGTTTTTGTTATCTTGGAGTGGTTTTCCTGTGGTGTCCAGTTTTCAGTTGATGGAAAAAATGTCAAATGCAAGCAGTGGAAAGTTGCAAAGTGGTGCAACTTTTGTTTTGCAACTCATGTGACCAAACAGACTGTTCCAACACATCTGAATAGGTATTTTTACCCTATGCATGATCATCTTTCACACCCAAACACGCGGAATCGCTTTGAGCTACGTTCAACCGGATCAATCCCTTAAGGGTCCAAAGTGCAAAATGGCTGCAAACTTTAGCGTGTTACTCAAATACTATAATTCTTAGAAACTTCTCATCTGATCCTATGGTATTGTGTTGGGCCCCTCTACAATAACCTCTCTCGGTTTTTGTTATCTCAGAGTGGTTTTCCTATGATGTCCAATTTTTAGTTGATGGAAAAAGTGTCAAATACAAGTAGTGGAGAGTTGCAAAGTGGTGCAACTTTCATTCTGCAACTCGTGTGACCAAATGAACTATTACAACGCATCTAAATAGGTATTTTTATGCTAGGCATGGTCTTCTTTTGTACCCAAACACGTGGAATCGCTCAGAGCTATATTCAACCAGATTGATTCCTTAAGGGTCCAAAGTGCAAAATGGCTACAAACTTCAACATTTTGTTACTCAGATACCGTGATGCTTAAAAACTTCTTGTCTGATCCTATGGGATCATGTTGGGCCCCTCTACAATAACCTCTCTTTGTTTTTGTTATCTCGGAGTGGTTTTCCCATGGTGTCCAATTTTTAGTTGATGGAAAAAGTGTCAAATACAAGCAGTGGAAAGTTGCAAAGTGATGCAACTTTCATTTTGCAACTTGTGTGACCAAACAGACTATTCCAACGCGTTTGATTAGGTATGTTTACGCTAGGCATGGTCCTCTTTCATACCCAAACACACAGAATCACTCTGAGCTACGTTCAACCGGATCGATCCCTTAAGGGTTCAAGTGTAATATGTTGAAATAAGTCATTCCACCTATTGTTTAGGTTGTGTCTCAATGATATGGGCCTAATGTAAGTATGATAGGGAGTAAGAATAAGAGAATAGCATTGGTAAAGGCATTGGAAGAGATTATTAACGCTACCTCTGTTGAAAATTCAGAATTGAGGCCCCTTAAAAGCAAGGCTAGAAGAGGTGAAAAGAAGAAATTGCTTGAAAATAAGTTAGAATAGGTTGGAAATAGGGTGAGGTTGTGGGTTTTGATGTGTTCAAAAGGTCTGCAAGGACAGGAGAGGTCAAAATTATGTTATGGTGTGATGCCCTAGTTGGGAAAACAGGGGTTTTGAATGAAAAGAGAGGTTTGAGGGAGTAAAAGTGGGTAAAGTCAAGGGGCAGCATAATTTGGTGGTCAGTTAAGTTTGTGCAGGCAGAATGAAGTGTGTCAGAATAGGTTTTGAGGTTCAGGTTTGGGTTCGAGAGTTCAATTTTCTAGTTAGGCCAAAAAAATTTAGAGGGGGTTCGGTTCGTTTTGGGTTTGTTGGTACAAAAAACATGTAAAAACAAAATATATATATATATGCAGCCTAGAAGCATGAATTAGGATTAGAATATCACATAACATCATATAAACAACAAAACCACCATAAACTTGAATTTCATTTAAAAAATGCATGATAAATATTCACCGTTGAAACTTGAATTTTGGTATCATACAGAGTCTATTGATGCTAGGGTTCAATTTGTATGATTTTGACAAAGAAGCCAACTAAGTAGAGTTATTAGCGTTCTTCATAAATCATAAGAATTTGTTTAGTACACTAGCCATTTTGATGTCTTCTTGCAATCTCAAACATTATTTTGTATCATTGTTACATTGGTCTTTAGAGTGGTAGCTTAATATAGCTCCACAATACAAAATCTAGTTTACCTATGCAGTGCAACAATGGCATAAGCAGATTTTTCTTTCAAAGAACCAAAGGGTGATTGGACAATTGAAGTGTATAAACACATATATTTTTGTAATATCAAGGATACTTTTTGAAACTTCCATGCATTGCTAATATAAAAGGAAAAGTCATTTTCATAATCTGTATGCAGCCATGCTTTTGAAATTGTCAAAAAGAGCATAATTTCCTGAATGATGCAAAGGCATTCCCAAGTAGTTCTAACTCTTTGCATGAGAGAAGAGATATGTTGGAGAGTACATCAGGTCAGTCAGAACATAAGTGTAATGTGTTTTAGTTTTTAGTATTCCTCTGTTTCTCTATAGATATGTGATAAATTCTCAATTCAATGATGAACATTTTTTTGAAAAAAGAAAGTTGTGTCACAATTCGCTTTCAGTCTAGCAAGAAAAAATGAAAGTTCAGCCTCTTGGAATGAAAATGCTTGTTTGCAAAACAAATGAGTAAGAATGAGGTAGTTAAGGTGTTTGAAGTGATTTAGAGGTCACTTTTAGGGTTCCCTTGGATGTGGGCCAAAGTCAAACTCCATAAAACATTAAAAAAATGTTCAAAAAAATACTTTTTTGGATGCTTAGGCATGCGGATTTTGTCTTGGTTCTGCCTAGGCGAACCAGACCCAAAAATGAAGGACCCTGGTTGAACCCACAGGTGAACCGAACCAAGACCCGCACCACCTGAGCAAACCAGGACCAGAACCAGGGCTAAAATAGAAGAACCCGGTAACATAGATAATGTGTCAAGAAGTTGACTAGTTCATCTACTCTAAATATTATGTTTTGGAAGCATTGTGAAGTTTATGTATCATTTGCTTAATTGATTTGTTCCAATCAAAGGATTAAATATATTAGAATCTTTTATCAATCATTTCATGGAATACCAATTGAAAATGTGTTTTTTGCTTTTAGATAAAGTTGTTTACCATCAATCAATTAATTTATTCAAGACAAACCATGAAGGACAGCAATGATCAATGTTAGGGCTAACCAATTAATAAGTATACATGTGAATAATTCAAGCATGTACATGTGAATAAGGAAGCACAAGTAGTCACAAACATGTATGCCTTGAAGTATACACACGAATACATAGTATACACAACTTAATACAAAGTATATGCATGAATACAAGGTATACACATGAAAACACGTAAGTCGCAAAGTATACATTGGAACACACGTAAGTCACAAAGTATACATGTAAGTTGTAAAGTATACACTTGAATACACGTAACTCATATCTATTGAACCATGAATTTATAACATGCAAATATGGATCACCATCAATAAAAAATATTTGTATTAACCAAATAGCCATGTACGCATACATCAATACATGTCGATATAAGTATAAAATATAGGTACAAAATAGCCATATAGGATTACGAGAATGCCATATAGGCATACAATGTCAAATATATCCAATACAAAATATGTACAAAACTGTCATGTAGGCATACAACAAAGGGCTTTGGAATCAAAAGTCATTGCTCTCTAGGCTCTCAAAATAAACTCTTGCCCTTTGCTTTTCGATCAGATGGCGATAGGTCTGTCACTCATTTGTGCTACACTCGAGGAGCTCTGTTGCTCCTCCTAGTACTGTTAAGTTCTTGGTGAAGTTTTAACTGTTACAATAAGAAGTAAAGACATTAATATATAGAAATTACATTATAAAAAATGATATATTTAAAAAAAATAATCACTTACAGCCATCTCACGATCACTCTCCACGAGGGAAATATTTGCACGTCGATGTTGAGGCATGCTCAAGCCCTATATAAACCATCCAAATAGAAATTAAACTACAAATCAATAATGGTTTGATTTTTCACTAGAACTAACATCTATAACAACAAATGTAAATTTAAATTTAGTAATTTGCCTCATACCTCCCCTGTCAGAGCCATTGAGGATTGTATAGCGGATGAAACATTGATATCCATTTCCCTCGTAACATTTGGAGGTGTTTCCTCCTCCAACATCTAAAAATAAAACAACAAAGTATTCAATCACAAAAAAGTTACAATAGAGATCCACATCATGACTTATAATGTATGAGATCTAATGAACAAAATTTTCAGTACTTATTAAACTATATATTTCTGATTATCATGCTTATTATTTTCCCTATCCATATCTTGTTTGAAAGGATGTGTTTTTAGGATTTTACCCATAGCAGCAAGCCGTTGAACCATTTGATTAAATACTTTCATAGGCATGTACAATAACTATGGTGGCATAGAGAATGCAGTGAACTGTTTGAAAAAATGCCTCAAAAGAAATGGGGTCTTATGGTGATGGAATGCCATTACAAACAAATGCACATCATGGCATTCCATCACCATAAGACTACATTTCTTTCAGGCATTTTTTGAAAAAGTTCATTTCCTTCTCTATGGTATTATTGCTTACTATTATGCTTTGATAGACATTTTTCCAAGCATCCATAGTTTGTTGGAAAGCACCTATTTTAGGCTTTTAGCCATAGCAGCAAGGAAGTGAGTAGTTTGATAAAATGCTTTGGTGCACATGTATGAAAAATGTGGTATCATAGAAAAGGTGCTGAGCATTTTGAAAAATGCCTCAAAGAAATGTGGTCTCATGGTGATCAAATGGAATTCCATCACAATGAGACTGCATTTCTTCGAGGATTTTTTTCAAACTACTAACTGCCTTGTCTATGCTATTGCTTACTATTATAGTTTCATAGATTCTTTCCAAGCATCCATAGTTTTTCGTGCAGGTGCACCTTTGCAAGCACATGCCTCCATATGAAGTAATTGCATCATTGCTTATGTTGACTTTCTAAACAACTATATTATAGTTGAAATTTCATCACCTATCAACATCTAGTTATTAGTTATGGAATGTGAAGTAATGCTTTGAGTTTGAATGATGTGCAATGCAACGTAACCAAAGATATGAATATAAACTACACAAATCTATTAAGTACAATTCATTAGTTATACTCTTTATTCTATTACCTACGTGTAGGTTGGAGTAAATCCACTAGCACTAGGAGGTGTTCCCTCGAAACCTCCAATATTACCATGTTCAACATCCAAAATCACATATTAAAATACCATTCGTAAAACAATGCTATTAACATGTAATAAATTTATAATTGTTTACTAGTTACATACCCCACCGATAGATGTATTGCAGAAAAAAGTAGGTGGATGGCTGGCATATCCAGTCTAAACACTATGACCCTATAATTTTATTAAAATCATAAAATTAAATTAGTTAATTTTGCATTATAAAAATAAAAATTTAATAAATTAAATTCAATGAACATGCTAACTTTTACATGAGTATCAATGCCATACGCATCATGCAAAATGTCAGCCGCCCTCTCCATCTTCGTAGCTGCATACGAATCCTATGCAGCAACCTCCTGAGTGTCAATGGGGTCATATGAACAAGTCACCTTGGAAGATTGACACACATGGGTTCAAAGGCCACCACTCAAAGACTCCCCTAGATGGCATTGTAGAATAGGGCTAGTATGATGGATGACACTTTGGGTCAAAGTATTGATTTCCTACAATGTATCTATGTCAGCACTCTCCTTCACGATGGCAGGCATAACAACGTGCTCACGAGGTGGCCTAGCAAGAGCTCATCTCCCTTGTCGTGTAGGATCCAGCTGTGCACCGGGCCTATCCTGAGCTGACCCCTACCTCTCCCCTTGAAGTCCCTCATATCAAAATAATTTGGGATTTTATTCAATATGAACTCACTGTATAGTTTCCTAAGAAAATACTAGGGGACTTCACAATTGTTGCACAGTCGATCATCAAAGACCATGTACCACCTATCATAAAAATTGTTCCTAATCTCTTGGTGGTGGCACCAATGAATAGGAAACATTTTCACATTGAAGCTAATATTTTGATTTGTGTGTGGGTCAATGAATAATGAGCACAAATCACCTTTTGTAATTTTTAAATCCTTTACTTGTTTATATGATAGTTTATCCGCATAATATGCCCTAGTTGCATGCCTCCTATCTTGCCATCCACTTATTTGTTTGCTAATTTAATCTACATTTTTTAACATATCTTTCAATGAACTTTCTAGGGTCATTATTTTTGTGGTTGAACCATTTCGATCACTCAACCCACTAATAAAATCCTCAATTTATTTTTTGTTGTTGAGGTTGATTTTCTTGTTGAGGATTTTTTTCTTGAGGATTTGGTTGCTCTTCTTCTTGAGGATTTTTCAGGGTTTGCATGTTCATTTGCATCTCCTATAAATTCAAAAAAATATATATCAAATATAACCTAAAACTAACAAAATCAACCTAAAACTAAGAAATTCAAAACAAAAAGCAAACAATACTTACCTCTCCCACCTCTTCATCATCGTGGTGCCATCCTTGCAAAGAAATAGCAATTGTTATTGAATATTTTTGCACAATACCTTCTCCTAGAATGTGAGCATGAAAGATGGGGGTTTTGGCCACGAGCAAAACAAAAAACAGTTGAAATGAAAATGAATGACTTTAATTTTTTTTTTGCTTTTAACGTGCAATAACACAAGCGCGTTAGAACGCGCTCGTGCTATGAGTTTTCAAACTTTTTTTAAAAAGTGGCTACAAAATTGCTACCCAACTTCATGCACCTGCCCAAATCTGAAAATTCATATTGGAAACATACTTCTAATTGATTCCTATCATTCTCAATTGACACCACATTATACCATTCACGCCTTATAACATGGGTCATTGTTTGTTGTTTGACTTGGTTGAATTACTTTTTCTGTGTGTTGGTTATTCTCTTAGCCTTCACTTCAACGTGGCTTAAAGTCTCTCCCAAAAGCCATATGTGTGCAACATATTGTGATCATGTTGCTGCCCGTGCGCCCTAGTCTATGTGCCACCTTTTGACACTGCCTCATAATGCGCTATGAATGCACAAGTTCAAGCTATAATGACTTGGTCTTATCTTTGTGTAGTTCTAAGTCTTTGACTATCATATAATGTATGGCAGTGACTAGATAATATAGTTTACTCCCAACACTATTAAATACATTCAAAGTTTCATCATGCACTGGCCGCTCCTTCTTCAATGCTTATACTTGATAATAGATTCTGGAATTCCAAACTTGGTAACCAACTCTTCATAAAAAATTAGAATAGCAGACTCATTGGCCTCTTTAATTGTGATTGCTTCAGTCCACTTAGTAAAACAATTTGTGGATGTAAGTACCCACTTATGGCTAGCACTGGATGGAGGGTTTATAACTCCAATAAAATCTAACCGCCACCTCATAAAGGGTCGTTCAACCTAAACTGACTGCAAAGGTAAGGCTACCAACTTCTCCTTTCTAGCAAAAAAAGCACATTCTTTACACTTTTTGACCCACAAGTGTGCATCCTTAAATAAACTGGGCCAATAATAGCCACCCTTCATAACCTTAAGAGTTGTTGCTCTAGGTGAAAAATGGCCTCCAGCTAACCCCTCATGGAATTCTTGCAACACTCTTTCAACTTGGTTAGGCTCAATACACCTCAACAATATTCTATTAATGTAGAACCCCAATCCTAGACCTGCAAAAACATAAGAAACAAACACATCATTAGATCAAATGCAAGTGAGAATCAAGATTTCCCATGAAATCCATTCAAATTGCAAAGAACAAGAAATGAGATGAAGAACATAAGCAAACATAAACAAAAGTTATCAAATCCTATTCAATGCAAAGTAGACTCTTGATCCCATGGGGGAATTGGTGCCAATTTGATGTGAAAATTGGCCCTTTCCCAACTCCTATGATGCAATGTTGATGAGTGATCCACTTTGTTGAATATTCAATTGAGCTCCATGATGAAAAATTTGCATAACCTGGCTAAGACCTTGATAAAATTAATAAAAATAGATATGCTTGAGGATGAAATTGAGTATAGTAGACTTGCTCAAATTATGGATGATCAAAATGAGGAGAGAAGCATCTTATTTATAGAAATACAAGATGGAGAAATGAGCAAAATGGAGCAATGTGGAATCATTCAACATCCAATGGGAAAGTGCCACTTGTCAAGATGTGAATGGAGGAAGCTTGAGCACATTTTGATGAATGTGCACAATAAATGAAATTAGGTGGAATTTGAAAATAGTGAAATGACATGTAAGAGGGAAAAAGAATGAATTAAATGCCACTTGGCTCAATACACAAGGACATGTAAGAGGTAATGAATGTCTTGTTGGAAGGAAAAATCCACTTGGAGGGATTTTCAAACTTGGAGGAATATTCCCCTAAAGATACCAAGTTGAAAGAAAATAGGGATTTAATAAATCCATTAAATGTATTTTCATGTGCAAGTGGAAAAATCTAGAGAAATTGGATGATTAAAATTAAATTAATCAAGGTTTAATTAATTTAATGAGGGATTAGATGATGTGACCATTTGATTTAGATTTATGGGTTGATTTAAATCAAAAGATGAGAAGAAAATGATTTAGATTTAATTAAATAGGGATTTGGTTTATTTAATTAAAGAGGATGATGTTAGATTAAATTAAACAAGGTTTAATTTATTTAATTTAATAAGATGACTTTAGAGATTTAATCAAATAAAATGAATTATTTAATTAAATAGAGACCAGAGGGTTAATTAAATAACTTTGATTTATTTAATTAACAAGAGAGAATGACTTAATCAAATAAATGAGGATTTATTTAATTAAGGGACTAAGAGTGATGATTTAGCTGAGAAGATGATTTAGGATGAAACGGTGTTAGTAATCAGGATCAAGTGTGTTGGTACATTTTTCATGACTACATTTTTCCCCTCTTTGAAGCAAAGCACTTGTTGTGTTTCAAAGAATAAACTGTCTCGATCAGAATTCAAAAAAGAATTGATTTTCAAAATTTTCCTGCTACTACCCTGGTAGATGAATTATGCCGACATACTGCCCCCTCAAGAGATCGAACGAAAATTTCAACTTTTTGGGTGAGCTCACGAAAAAAGAGGACAAGATACCTAACAGGTCCAAAAAGGCTCCAGAAGGTCAAAAACATGTCAAAACGATGCAAAACGGCCCACGAATGGACAAAAACAGGCTTGGGGGACCAAAACCCTGATAGGACGGCTAAATGGGGTCAAAAAACCCTAACTTTCATGCTTAAATAGGCCTCAAGGGACCACTTCCAATTCATTTGCACATTCGGCCTTTACAGATTTTACACTTTTGAGCTCTAACCCCTTCGCGAGATAGCGCAATGAAAGCTCCCCCGACACATCTCGAATCAAGTACAAACACACCAGAGGCTACCTAGCATTGAACCACCGGTGAGTCAACTTGACCCAACCTCATTTTTTTGATTTTCATGCGCATTCATTTGCTTAGGAATTAGGTCTTTTAGGAGCGGTCCAATATAGCATCGCTTAAAAGTATCTTTCGGTGTCACGCGGCCTCAAACTGCATTGCAATCGTGAATAGTGATGTCGTAGCGCAATTTGTAATTAGGGTTCAAACTCCAAACTGAGCCACATATGAAAAGTGCACCACGGCGAGCCTCTTTGCAAATTAGGGTTTAGCGCTAAACTAGGTCGCTCCTCAAACTGTGATGTCGGGCAGAGTTTGAGGGCCAAAGGCTCCTAGCGGCATAGTTTGAAACTTTCAAACTATGTTGCACCCACAAACAGTGACGTGCAGGTTGCTTTAGGTACGCCGAGACAAGATAGGATCACAATTTCTAATGAATTTTAATGCGGTGGCTTTCCTGATGTAGGAGGAGGTGATTTTACTTCATTCACGCGAGCACAGGTCCCAAGAGCTTTTCAGCTTTTTGTAGGGTATGCCCCAACGACAGTAGGAGCACCTAGGGGCGATCGATCTATGGTACATTTCCTATGCACTGCCCGTGAGGACCCACCTAGGGATGATGACAGCACTTGTAGAGCGGTGGCACAGTGAGAAATCCTCCTTCCACCTTCCAACAGGCGAGGCCACAGTCACACTAGAGGATGTGTGGTGGATACTCAGATTTCCCATCCATGGAGAGCATGTGATTTATGATGCGGATGTCGAGAGGGAGGCTTGCTGTGACATTATGGGCCTCGATGAGATTGTCTTTTGCGAGGGCCAAATATAACTGGAGCATTATAGGCTCGTTGTGTCACCCTTTCGATTGGTTATTAAAGCTATCATATTAGGTCTCATTGCACTACATCGGCGGGGCCAATACTTCAGTCCTAGATGGGGGCTTTCTTGGGAGAAAATGGTCCAAAGACAATTATGCTTTGCATGGGGGCCAATACTGTTGGCCTCATTGTACAGATATTTACATGAGTTTGCATACACTGACGGCAAAGCCATTGGGGCAGGGTCACACTCCATATCTGGGCTTGGGAGCACATTGTTGTGCTTCGTCTGAGGGTTGTTCCAGTTGATATGGAGCTAGATGATCTAGTTGTTTGGCGATACAGAGGAGGTGTCTCCTACACACATACAGGATAGCACGAGATTCCCCACTAGAGGAGAGTCCTGGATGACATGCGATCTTTCACATCACGGCCATATCTTGGATGGTCGACATAGTATGATGATGTGAAACAACTCTTTTTCACTCGGTAGGACAGACTTATGCAAGGCAGGGAGCATACTATGTTTGAGAGATACTTGTCGGGCCGTGTCCATAGACAATTTGGGGAGCCCCAGGACAAGCCAGATGATCAGTATGTTGCGATATTTGCACGTACGATGAGTCAGACCTCATGGGGCTAATAAATTCATGTAGTCGAGGCGGTGCATAGTTTCATGCAGTTGGTGGCCAAGCCATGGCCATATGATTAGGGGCAAGCCGATGTAGGGATTACGCAGGCATACAGGGATTGGTTCAGGCCACCTCTTAGATTGATAGTGTCAAGCACACCATTCGCACAGCGCAGCGCCAGAGAAAAAGGAGCAGGTCAAGGCTGAGATCAGGGAAGCCGAGGAGGCAGAGATGGAGATGGGGATGGAGATGGGTCACCACATCAACCAGATCAGGATAGGGGTCCACAGGATCAGCTACAGCCAGATCTGCAAGTTGATCAGCAGAGACAGGATGTCCCCAAGCAAGATCAAGACCAAGGATGGTAGGATAGGCAGGATAGGGTTCCGACACTACCCTAAGATGGGGACCATGATCAACCACTCATGCAACCATCCCTTCAGCCAAACCCCAGGGATGGTCAGATTCTCTAGCTATAGGCACAGATATAGGTGCTTATGGTTGAGAGGGATCAATTACAGGTAGAGCGAGACCAGGTAGTCCAGCAGAGACAAGTTGCGGAGCTGCAGGCAGCAACAGAGATGAGCAGAAAACAATAGATTGAGAGCATGTCTGCATCCTCCTCCCAGAGCATGGTACCACTTCGATCATATAGGGATGCCATCCAAGAGGCTGAAAACTACATGATGCATTATTATCAAGCCGTGTCGAGAGCAGCTGGAGTCCCAGACTTTTGACAAAGGACAGGCCACATACCCGCAAAGGACCACGAGGAGAGAACAAGTGGCAAGGGCAGTAGCTAGCAGGGTTAGCCCCAGTTTTGATTAGAGATATATATTCTTTTCATAGGCTTATTTTTAATAGCCCGGTGGACCATTGTACCTTATTGACATACACATGTATATTTTGATCCAATTTTGTACCATGATAGTGTATATTTTTTTATGATGATATATATGATATGAGATGACGTTGATTTGATGCGATATGTTCTATTCTATTTATGCATTATGGATGGTTTTACTTTCTATATTCTATGCAATGTGATGCAATAATGTTATCCAATGTTATGATGTACATTATGTTCAATGTGATGATGCAAAATGCAATGATTGTGCGACTAACAGATCTATATCATGCCCCTAATGGATGATGATGAATTGCAATATTTTTCTCTTTTCATTATCTTTTCTCATGCACTATATGTGATGCTTATGTCATGATGATCTTATGAAAATGAATGATGATATTATGACGATGATATGATATGATGAATGCAAATGATGTTATGATAATGCAAATGTTATGGGAATGATGTATGATGTTTATGATGTGATGCTTATGTTATGATAATGAAAATGGATGATAATATGCATATGATATGACAGATGTTAATATTGTCTATGTATGTGATGCACATGATATGCTCTTTATGATTTATGCAATGGGTGTTTTATGCAAATGTATGATATGAGTTAATAATGCATATGGGATGATTGTTTTTATGCTTATATATAACGAATGCATACATATGGTTTATGAGATGTTTAGAATAAATGCAATGATGTAGGTGATGTGATAAATACTTTCTATATGATATGATATGTGTTATGCAGTATGTTGACAGTTTGTAGATGTAGGATGGATGCATTGGCGATAATGATTTGCGATTTCACTATCATGGTACCATGTTAGCACGGAAAAGGAGATAGAAGAAAGCAAGAGATTCCAACAAGACACGATATGATGATAATTATGATGATGATGATGATTTTCCAAGGAGTTGGTATTTTAAAAGGGTCAATTACCTTATGTTTGATAACACACGTAGGCACGATGCATCAAGGTATAAAGAACCAATATGGTGTTGCACCTAGTGTGATGGACTTTGACTCGACAATCATATAGGAGTATTCATGTTCACACCTGACATATGGAACCTTATTCATAATATATTTCAGATATTTCAAATATCTCAGACCAAAACATAGAAAAGCAAGCCTTCCTATGTGGTCAACAAGAAACCTAAAACACCCTCCCTACAAACCAAAGAAAGCACGCATGACCAAGGTTATATTACAAGAATATCCAACAATCGTAACAGATAAAAGATAATGATCATTTCCCCATTCCTTCTCTCTAAATCCCTTCATTTGGGACATCATTGAGAGATCATTGAAATGAGCGCAAAAAAAGATAAGTCAAAAGACAAAGATAAAGTAAGCAAACAAGCTAATGTTCTTCAATACCGCTAGCCAAGACTAAACTATGATGATGCTTGGTGTTGATGTCCATTGTAGGAAGGATGCATCCTAGGACATGATGTTATCAAATGATTGATTTGGGACTGATTGGATGATAGGCTATTGACATAAAGAGTTGACCAACTTGTTTACATACTGACCTAGACTTGTGACTTTGACGTTTTGAGTTTCCATTTTTTACCTATTAGACTTGTTTCCAATTGTTTCACCAAAGGTTGAGGGTGACGATTTGATTTATTGTGAGTGATTTTTATTGTGGGTGAAAGCAAGATGGGGATGGATGGATTTCTGAAATATTTGGATTTTTTTGAATGTTTTTGAAATGTTTTGAGGTTGTTTTTGGTATTTTCAAGATTTTACAAATGTTTTGATTTTTAAAATTTTCAATGTTTTGGGGTTTTCTGAGATTTTGACCAAGACCTAACCTAAAGACCTATCCTAGGGGCCTCAGAGGCTAATCAACCAGATTATCTTGCCTACGTTATACATGCAGAGACCACATAGTTTGACTGACATAGACTCGATTATTGATGAGATATGAACAAATGGATTGCCAATTTATTATGATGGACTCCTAAAGGACTGACCTAAGTGTCTTAGGGGATGATCAAAGATCAACCTTTCCTATGTTCAAAGCTCAGAGACAATGTAGTTCGAGAAGACAACTCTATTTTTGACTTTTTTGACCTGTTTTGGATTTTGATATGTTTTGAATGTTTTTGGATTTTGATATAATTTTTTTGATGTTTTTGGATTTTTTTATTTTGGATTTTTTGGATTTTTTGAATTTTTTGATGTTTTTTGATTTTCTGATTTTCTGATTATTTGGATTTTGAGAACATACACAAATCCGATCAGATGAGAACATGCCCCCAGCGTCAAACAATAGACTACTCTGATAGAGGTAGGAAAAACTGACCTTGAGAATGAGTCAAGTAGTACTAGGAGGGATCATGATACAAACACAAGACCAAGCTATGATGCGGATATGGATGAGTGATGGATGAAGATACGGAATGTGATGGATGGATGATGCAGAACAAGCTGCGAAGATCCTAGTGGATGGAAAGTGCTTATTTACATAAGGTGCATGTTTGCCAGGTTTTCACCAAGGTACTTGCCCAAAGTGCCACCGAAGTGGTTTTCACTAGAGGATGATTTTTCTCTTTACTGTTTTTAATCCTTTTTTTTATTTTTTTGTTGTCACAAAGATGCCTTTTTACCAGGTTTTCCTCAGGGTGACCATTTTTTCAAGATATTTTATAATTTTTTGATGTTTTGGTTCATGGGCTCCTACAAAGGTTCCCCTTTGGGTGTTGATAACCAATATGCCCCTGACTTATAGCTTGTTGTGATGATGAACGGCCCCAACCAATTGGGTTCAAATTTTCCTTTGTCATTTGGATTAGGGACATTCTTCTAGTTCTCCTTTAGCACAAGTTCTCTGACCTGGAAGGTCATGCTCCTAATCTTCTTGTTATAGTTTCACTTGAGTCGGTTCTGATACACCTACAAGTGGTTCAATGCCTCCATTCGCCATTCATCTACCAGTTCCAGCTCATTCAGTCTTGACACCCGATATTCCTCATCTGTCATGAGATTCTGTAGTGATATTCTCAATGACAGGAGCTCGGTCTCGATGGGTAATACGACTTTTGATCCGTAGACCAAGGAAAAGGGGGTGGCACCTATTGGTGTGCAAATGCTGGTTTGATAGGCCCAGAGGGTGGGATTCATATGGAGATGCCAATCACAACCTGTGTCATTGACTATTTTCTTGATGATCTTCAGAATGGTTTTATTGGTGGCTTCTGCTTGGCCATTTTCTTGGGGATAATACGGGGTAGAAAAGCAATGTTGGATTTTGAATTTGTAGCATAGGTCACAGACATCTTGATTCTTGAATGGTGTCCCATTATCTGAGATAATGGCTTGTGGGACACTGTAGTGGCATATTAAATAGTTCAGGATGAACTTTGATATCTGCTTTCCAGTAATGTATGTCATTGGTATGGCTTCCACCCATTTTGTGCAGTACTCAATGGTGGTGATGATAAACTTGTGGCCACTGGATGAGGTGGGAGTGATTTTTCCAATGATATCGAGCTCCCATTATGAAAAGGACCATGGTGTGACAAAAGGATGAAGTTCTTAAGCTAGAGCATGGATGAGATCCCCATGTTGTTGACATTGTAGACATCTTCTAACATAGTCATGTGCTTCTCTTTCCATTCTAGGCCAATAATACCTCGTCCTCAGCAATTTCTTGGCCTAGGTCATACCACTCAAGTGTGAACCACATATGCCATTATGCACCTTAGTTAAGGCAGTCAATGCCTCCTCAGTGTTCAAACATTGTAACAAGATTCCTTCTATGCTCCTATGGTAAATGGTTTCTCCTAGGATGACAAACCAAGATGCTTTCTTGACAAAGTTTTTCTTAAAGTTTGAAGTTATGTCAGCTGGGAGGACTCCTATTCTTAGATAAGTGTATATATCATGGTACCAAGGATCACCAAGACCAACGATTCGCACACAAATTCTGACTCTAGTACCTCAAATGCAGGCATGAGAAGTTGCTCTACCAGGAATTATGCTTTGGGACATTACGAGGGATATCCAATAGGGATCCAATTGTTGTCATTGTGTCTGTTGCTCTATTGTTTGCTCTAGGTATCTGCTCGAATGTGATCTTGATGAAGGACTATTTAAGTCTTTCCACCAATTTCTTGTATGGAGTTAGCTTTTCGTCCTTAGTATGATACTCATCATTCACTTGATTGATTATTAGTTATGAGTCCCCATAAACCTTGAGAGCCATGATATGCCACTGCACTACTATTCTGAGTCCTATGGTTAGAGCCTCATATTCTATGATATTGTTTGTGCAGGGAAATGCCAACTTGTAGGATCTTGGTATGCAATCTCCCTATGGAGTGATGAAAAATATGTTGGCTCTCGATCCATGTTGTGTGTAGGAGCCATCAAAATACAACTTCCAGTGGTATGTTAGGTTCAATTTGAAGATGGATTCATCAAGGCACTCTAAAATTAGCGGATTCTCTGAGTACATTGGTGCTTCTACCAATTGGTCTACAATATCTTTCCCTTTGATGGCCTTTAGTTCTACGTACTCAATGTCATATTTTGATAGGATCATGACCCACTTGACCATCCTTTCTATGAGCACTGCCTTGGAAAGTAGGTACTTGAGTGGGTCGATTTTGGCACTGAGTTTGATTTTGTATGTTAACATGTAGTGTTTGACCTTCTGTGAGGTAAACACCACTTCTAGGAAAGCTTTTTCGATGAATGAATAATTTAACTCATGCCCTACCATGGTTCGGCTGATGTAGTAGATGGCCTTCTTTGTTCCATTTTCATCATGTTGAGCTAGGAGAGCACTGAGAGCTACTATTGTTGCTGGTATGTAGAGAATTAACTTTCCTAGGATTGGTTGCATAAGCACTGGAGGTGTGAGAAAATATTCTTTGATTTTATTAAAGGCCTAATTGCACTTTTCATCCCACTTTTATGCTACCCCCTTGTGTAGTAGGTGAGAAAACAGGATTGACTTGTCTGCTAGCTAAGCTATGAACCAGCGGATGGACTGGAGCCTACCTTGTAAGCCTCTCAACGGTTTCAATGTCTTAGGTGCCTCCATCTCTAGGATTTCCTTTACCTTAGCGGGATCTATCTCAATTCCTCTCATAGATACAATATATCCCAATAATTTCCTTGATTGTATGCTGAAGATGCACTTCTTTGGATTAAGGCGGACCTTGTATTCCTCCAGTCTGTCAAAGATGGCACTCAATGTTATTATGTGGTCTCATCTTTTTCTGGATTTTGCTAATATGTCATCAACATAATCTTCCACAGTCTTATGGATAATTTCATGAAATATTAAGGTCATGGCCCTTTGATATGTTGCTCCAGCGTTCTTTAGGCCAAACAACATCATGTTCCAGCAATATGTCCCCCATGGATAGGTAAAAGTTGTTTTGTGTTGATCCTCTTTGGCTATCATGATTTGGTTATACCTGGAGAATCCGTCCATCAGTGAGAGCATCTCATGTACCACAGTCATATCTACAATCATATCAATGTTGGGAAGTGGGAAGTTGTCCTTGGGACATGCTTTGTTCAGGTCTCTGAAATTTTTGCATATACAGATACCCCCATCGGGCTTTGAAACAAAAACTAGACTTGATACCTATTTTGGATAGTCAATTAGTCGTGTGAACTCTACATCAAGAATTTTCTTCAATTCCATTTTGACTAACAAGGCTATCTGGGGATGCATTTTCTTGATGTTTTTCCTAAAAGGTTTTGCTTCAGGGTAAACAGCTAGATGGTGGACCACAATCTCTGGATCAAGCCCGGGCATGTCAGCATAGGTCCATGCAAATTTGACCTTTCTCTCTCTTAAGAAAGTAGCTAGGAGCTCTTGTTCTTCTGACATTAATGATTCAACATAAAATGTGATATGCGGAGTTTCCTTTGTTCCCAAGTTGACTGGGTTGCACTTCTCGGCTAAAACTGTTGACTTTTCCTGATGTAAAGCACTGAGAGGAAGATTGAATCCTTCATCTTCAGGCACCTCAGAGAGGTTTTCACTGTTGGATATGTCCTTTGTTTTTACTATTTTAGGATCAAAGAGTGCCACAGTGTGGTTTTCACTCAAAGACCTTGAGATTATTCTAAAGTTCACTTTTGCGGCTAAAGGATTCAATCGTCTCCCCATAGTAAGCTTGTGTGTCCAGAATGATATCAAAACTAGCCTTGTGATCTTCACATGGTACCATGCTTCACAGTCCCATGAATTCTTAGAGCGCTTCATAGTTTTTGAAAGTGTCCAGAATTGGTGGTCCTCATTGGTTGTAATCGATGAGCTAGGGGTAGACTAGGTTGATCTCATGGGTTTGACTAGTTGACTCAAATGACATGGCACTAATCATGAGGAGAGAGGAATTCTCGAAAAGCATAGGTAAATCAGTTATGGCATCTTCCTCATCAGTACTATTGCAAACATCAGTTATGTTGAAGGTGAAATTGTCTAAAGGCAAGCGAGTGGATACAGGTAATTGAAGGGCAGTTGTCGTTTGCTAAGGAATTTTGATCTTCTTAACTGGGGAATTTCAACCATGTATGGTTATACTCGAAGGGGTACATCCAAGGCCAAGATTTTTCATTCGCGTCTCAGGAATGATGGGTATTAGAAGCCCATTGTCATTTTTCCCAAGTCCTCTATTTTTGTCATAACCCATGGCGAGCATCATTTGTAAGCCTTTACTACTATCATCCATAGGTAGATCAGTTGTCAGTCTATTTTCTTGGTACAGGAGATGGGATGAGTCCTCTTCTATTACTTCCCGACTGAGATCTCCCCAACTTTTGAAGCTGGAGGATCCTACTATGAAGGTTTGGGATGAGAAAGCATCATTTGATTGTGGTCATCCTCGTGACCTAGGAGATTGCAGGAACTCTCTTACCACAAAAGAATTTTTTGGAATTGCATAATCTCCACACCCATTGTCTTGGATAATGAACTTGATGTTGGAGATGGCGGGGATGGCAGGTGTCTCTGTTGCATAAGTGGAGGCGAGAGTAGCTGGATCAATGTATGGAGTTGAGGGGCCTTCATCATTCTTTAGAACTTGGGGGATTTTGTAATATTTTGCTTCTAGGCTCTTGCAGTAAGAAAATGGTTTGGGATCCCTGTTGATAGTGACCTCTTGGCCTTAGTATGTGAACTTGACACATTGGTGGAAATTTGATGCCACTGCTTGCATCCCATGGATCCATGGACACCCCAGGAGAATGTTGTAAGGAAAATCGAGGTCAAGGACCTAACAGGTGGTTTCCATAATTGTTGGCCCTACTTGAATAGAGAGTTGGATAGTGCCCTGGGACACTCTTTCTTGATCATCTTAAGCACTAATTGTGATGCCTTTTCCTTTTTCAATGGAATCCTCTAAGATTCCCAGATTCTTTATGAGCTTAAGCAAACAGATGTTTAAACCTACACCTCCATCCACCAAGACTCTCTTGAACTTGTTCTTATGCACTAGGACCTCCAGATGGAGTGTGTGATTATGAGATGGTTGGGCGGGAAAGGCTTGATTGGAGAATGTAAGAATATTTTGAGTTATGATGTTTCCGACCATAGCTTGGAATTGTTCAGCATCAAGATTCGCAGAGACAGTGGATGAGGTAAATGCTTCTTCAAGGATTTTTTTGTGGGCTAGTGATATCTTCAGTAACTCCATGATGGAGATCTGATTTGGGGTTCTTTTCAACTAATCAAGGACATTATATCCACCAAGAACGGATCTTGGGTTGGAAGTGGGTGCTCTAGGAGGTTGAGATGACCCTGTGATGGTGATTTTCTCGCCTCTTGTGGTGACTCCACAATCAGCTTGGGCTCCTTTGATGGTGATAACAATGCAATACTCATCTAGGGATGCGACAACATGATCGTATCCATGATTCACGCTTTTAAATGTACCCTTTCCCTTATCATTGTTATTGTTCCCTTTGTTGTTATGATTGGGCATCGGATTCATGTAGATTTTGAGATTTTTATTTCCTACTAGTTGTTCCACATTTATGATTTTATTGTCAATGAGGTCTTGAATCAATTTTTTCAACCTCATACAACTGGCAGTGGTGTGTCCCTTGATTTTGTGGAAATCACAAAGGTGATTTTCATTGTACCATGGTGGTTTCACCAAGGGTTCTTGATAGTTGTCATAGGTGGCGATTGTGATGATTTTTTCCTCCACTAGTCTCTTCACGATGGATTCAGCTGATTCCCCAAGGGCTGTGTACTTTCTTTTGGGGGAGTTTTTATTTCGCTAGGGGGGGGCCTTTGATCATTCACATTGTTGATTGTTTGATTGTTTGGTTGTTGAGTCACAATGTTAGCTTGTCGATTGTTGTGATTTTTTTTTGGGGGTTGTTGCTGGGGTGTAGTGTGTTTTGCTGAGGTGCACTGATGACGACCTTAGCATCCACCACACCATCGTTTGTGACATTTTTGTTTCTCACCCACATGTGAGGTTTGTCATTGTATCTGGTGGATGGGAAATTGTTTTGCTATTTAGGATATGCAGGTGTCCCTCCTTGTGCAATAAGGGCTCGTTCAATGTTAAGCTCCTTGGAGATCAATTGGTCGTATGTGGTGATCCCTTGCACCTTAAGATGAAATGCCAAGATTCCCTCCAGATTGGAGATGATGGTGAAAACTTGTTGTTCTCCTGGCATGACCCATTTTCTCCTATTGGCCTTGGATTTCCATTGTTGTAGGAAGGAAGCAAATGATTCGTTTTTACCTTGTTTAAGAGCTGATAGTTCCTCTAGACTGACATCCATACTGATGTTGAATGAATAATTTTTTTATGAATGTGTCTACTATCTCTTGGAACTTTTTGATGCCAGGAGGGAGGTGAGAGAACCACTCCATGGCGTGACCAGCCAAACTTCTAGGAAATAGCCGCAACAAATATGTATCGTCATATGTGACTTCCATGCAATGAACTTGGAATTCCCTAATGTGATCTTCAGGGTTTCTCGTCCCTCAATATTTATCAAATTTGGGGATCTCAAATCCCTTTGGGAATGGTTTCATTACAAGGCCCCTATCAAATGGATAGGGACACAAGTTACTGGGTGTCTTTGTGGTTTTCCCTGATTGAAGATCAAGCACTTGTTACAAGATCAACTTGATTTACGTTGTTACATCATTTTGCGGATCAAGAGGTGGGATGAAGGTGTTTGCGATGGTTCACTTGTTGGAGGGATGGGCAAATCAGTTGTTGTGTTGGTGGATGGTGCTTGCACATTTTGTTGTGCCAAGTATGCTTGTACTTGTTGTTGTATCAACAACAATTGTTGTTGGTCTTGTTGTTGCGCTAATAGTGCCTATTGTTGAGCTTGTTGTTGTTGGGTTGCTTATTGTTGCTCTTGGTATTGCTTCAGTGCTTGCTAGTATGCTTGTTGTTGGGTTGCTTCTTGGTGTTCAAGGTATTGTGCTTGTGCTTGTGCTTGCTGAGCTTGGTATTGGGCTTGCACCCAAGCTTGAGCTTGTGCTTGAACTTGTGCCTAAGCTTGAGCTTGTTGGGCAGTTGTGCAGCCTGTGCAGCTTGTGCGGCTTGAACAGCTTGAGCAGCTTTTTTTTGTTGTAATGAAGCTTGGGCTTGAGCAGCCTTCTGTGCTTGTTGTGCTTGTTGCTCTTGTTGTATGGCTTGAGCTTCTTGAGTGGCTTTTTTTGCTTCAGTGGCTTGTGTTGCTTGCTATGCTTTTTGTGTAGCTAAATGTGTTTGCACTTGTTGAGCGGCTAGTTGTGCAACTTGTCGGTTTGGATTTGCTAAAGTGCCTTTTGATAGGCAGCTTGTTGAGTAGCTTGTAATGCAATGCTATATTGGTTTGACCTATTTTTTTTTGGTGGTGGAGGCGGTGGTGGTGGTCACAGATTTGGTATGGTGTTTGTTTTCATGATGAAAGCCACCGTTGTATTGATGATTGGGATTTGTGTAGTGGATGGTGTGATTGATATGCTTGGTCCTTGAGAGACCATGTTTTGAGGTGTTTGGAGAATGGTTAATGATGTGGTGGTTGCTTGTGTTATTGGGATGGTTTCCATTTGTTGTTGCGATATCGATGGCAAGATGGGAGGATTTAGTATGATGCTTTGAGTGATGTTTGGGGGATTGTTTTGAATGAGCGGTGGCAATGAAGGTAACCCAAAACTGAGAATTGATGTTGATGTTGGTGGTAAGGGTGGAATTAGTGGAAAATTGACTGGCATACTTCCTTTGGGAAATGATGAAGATGAAGGGTCAAAGATGCCCCCTGGTCCAAATAAGTCTCCTTCTCCTTGCAAGGTCATAGGGAGAGAAGTTTGAGGTGTTGCATGAAATGATGATGATGGGTCGTTAGGATCATGAAAGGTGAGGGGGACATATGGATGTGATGTATTTTGGGGTATGTATTTCCCCAAGATAGTGTTTGCGTCCAAATCTTGATTACTCACGAGGGGGTGTGTTTGTAGTGCATTGAGAAATGTGCTCCCTTTATTAACAATAGGTTGAGTTGGAGCAATGGATGATGTAATTTGGGGGATGGGTTGGGTGATGCTTTGGAATGGGGGTGTGGATGAAATTGGGGGCCTAGATGAAATTGGAGGCATGGCCCCAAGAGGTTGTTCCACAATGGTTCTCACATCATAATCGGAAGGGAGTTTAGCCCCTTGTTTTGCTAATTCAAGCATATATTGTGAGGGATGGAGCTTCATCATGATGTTGACAATTCTATGATTTTCAAAATTTTGGACCATTTCAGTGATCTCATCTTGTCTCATCCTGTAGGAATTATTGGAGATATCCTCTAATTGACCTTCCTCTTGTGGATTTTGTGATGATGAAGGAGAATTAGTCAAGGGATTGTTTGATCCAACATGATTCATTTTGGAATTGGTTTGGCTTAGGTCACTTGAAGTTGATGTTTCTTTGTTGGTCTCCATGTTCTTCTTATGTTGTGATCTTGTTTGAAAAATAAAATGAGGCTCAAAAGAGGAGATCTAGGATGATTTAAGGATCAAAGGTGTGATGGTGAAATGCATGAAAGGTGGATGATATGGATGATTAAAATCTTAGAAGATCTTGAGGGGGGATGCTAGACTTTTGGGAATTTTTTGGATTCTTGGATTCTTGGATTTGATCTTGACCTTGACTTGGTTTTGGATTGCTTTTATTTTGGATAATGAACAAATAGATCCCAAGATGTTGGGTGTTATCTATGGGATAGTCTTGCTCATAAGATGATAATTTGACTTAAGTGTAGGGAGAAGGATGCATCTACCCACACCTAACCAAACAAGATGATTTGATGATAATTCAACTAAGCATATGGAGAAGGATACATCTACACATACTTAGCCAAATAAAAAAAATTGATTTTCTGATTCAAGGATTTTGATTCACGGGTTTTGCCAAAAATTCTAGCATGAAGGATGATTTCAAGATTTTCAAGAGTTGTTGCTGAGATGATTTTGGTTTTGATGTTGGAAAGATGGATGAAGTTTGACTTTGATCCTATGTGTACCTAACAATACTCTTGTTTACAAGACCTCGGTTTTGAAGAACATGTTTTACTCTAAACAAGGTGTTCAAATTCCCGAAAAAGATTTGGATTTTGACAATAATAAAATGAGTACAAATTGGGATTGTTTCTTGAAGCTCTTCTCTAAAAGTTGAAAAGCAATATTTTTTTGAATTCGTAGAGTGTTGAGAGATGCTTTTGATGATCTTTTGGACTAAGATCTTTTGACTTTGGTTTCTGGATTTTGATCTTGCGTGAAATCATTTGAGACACATGTGTGAGGTTCAATTGTTCTTAGCTTTTCTTAGTGACTTATTTTTACCACAAACAATTCTTGATTAGGTCTTTGAGCTAGATGTCTAATGTCTTAATTTCTCCTCATCCCACAAACTATATTATGTGGAACTTCAATGAAATCAAGGAAAAAGTTACCTATTGTTGACTTTAGTAAGAAAATTGAGATATAAACCCAAATTTTTAGAAACCTCTAGAGATAGAATTCCTAGGGCAAGCAATAACACTTGAATTTTTTCAAAGATATTTGCTTCCTAAAGGGTTTGAAATTTGATGACAATGTTGAATTTTTGTTTTCCCAATGTTTACGATCAAGCAAATTTTTTTGTTTCCAAGAACATGTTGAACCCTATGGCTATGAAAGATTGTATTTGTTGAATCCCCACATGGACAAGTCTAGCTACGCCTACTTTTAGCGAATGGTTAGATGCTTGACCACACAGGCTCCCCCTTATAGTGCACTCGCTTCTCAGGTCAGCCAAGCATCAGTACCCATGAATCTCTGATGGCATACTTTCCATTTCTACTAAAAGTCTTAAAAGTGTGGGGTGGCTTCAAAACAGTCGTTCTTGCACCAACAAATAGATCAAGTATTTTGGCCTTTTCTAAATAAGGGTTTTAATGTGGGAATTTTGTTCATGGGGGACCATCCATGCGGCGAGAGACCATTGCTACCTTCTCGTCGAAATAATCCTCATGATACTTGCCTTTCAAAAAGTACCCACACTTATATATCGGTTGAAAGTCGCTTGGCTTTAGCATGTTGTTGGTTGGGTTGTTCCCTTGGGTGATTACTTTTTCCCACAATTCAAACCCTCTAAGATAAACAAAAGTGAGCAAACATATCCGTAGTTCGATTGATCTTTGTTGAGAAACAATGAGAGAACACACGCGATATGTTCCACTCACACTCGCAAGATTTGTTCAATTTTAAACCCAAATTGAAATGTGGAGGTAATCACTTACTCAACTTAAGACCACCAAAAATCTTTTGATTCTCAAGATCGTCATGAGGCGCAAGAGAAGTGCATACGTCTTTTTGATGGTATTATTTTGGGTAAATGATTACAAGACAAAGAAGCACATGTTTATTTTATCCTTTTAAAGCAAGAGTGATTTCCTTTTAAGTTCCAAAGGAAGTGTGAAATTTTGATTGTTCAATTGTTAACCTCAAACAAAATCTAGTGAATTTTCCTAAAGTTCTTTTTAAACCCTTTGTTGTAAAAAGAGAAAGCTTTTGTAGTGTTCTTTTTAGAGCCCAAAAGAAATTTAGTGTATCCTAAGAACATGAAAGATAGCAAATCCTTAGGAGAGATTATGAGTTCTCCCAAAGTGTTAAGAAAACACTAAAGTGTTCAAAAACACTTGATGTAATGAGATGGTGATGTCATTATGAAACTTCAACTTGGTTTCCCTTCTTCACCTTTGATTAAGCCAACCTACAAAAAAACTAGTTAGAACTGCAAAAACAGAGGTCAAGAAAGCAACTAATATTCCAAATGATCAAAATAAAAAAAAAAGCACATGTTAAAAAAAACTAAAATTTCACTTTTTACTTCACTCCAGCGGCACAACCCGCATATGCGACGATGTTTGAAGAACTCAGCAATGTTGTATAGCACCGCTAGGTCTGCAAGCGGTGCTCTATAGCAGACCAGAGAGTGTGATGGCAGTGCAGTTTTGCTCAGTGAGCCAGTTTGAAGTTTGAAAATTCCAGTGCCCAGGAATTGGACCAACGTCGCAGTTTGAAATTTTGAATTTCAAGGCGGAAAGGTTGCAGCGGCAAAGTTTGGAGTTTGTAGCATCATTGTATGGCACTATTGGACTGATAGTAGTGTTGTATGGCATTGTTGGACTGATAGTGGTGCAGTTCCCTGTAGACACCAAAAAATAGAGAAAAACACAGAATTTTGTTAAAAACGTGATTAAAACTTGAGATATGCCCTCCTTCTAGCGCCAAATGTAGAACCCCAATCCTAAACCTGCACAAACATAAGAAACAAACACATCATTAGATCAAATGCAAGTGAGAATCAAGATTTCCCATGAAATCCATTCAAATTGCAAAGAACAAGAAATGAGATGAAGAACATAAGCAAACATAAACAGTTATCAAATCCTATTCAATGCAAAGTAGACTCTTGATCCCATGGGTGAATTGGTGTCAATTTGATGTGAAAATTGGCCCTTTCCCAACTCCTATGATGCAATGTTGATGAGTGATCCACTTTGTTGAATATTCAATTGAGCTCCATGATGAAAAATCTGCATAACCTGGCTAAGACCTTGATAAAATTGATAAAAATAGATATGCTTGAGGATGAAATTGAGTATAGTAGACTTGCTCAAATTATGGATGATCAAAATGAGGAGAGAAGCATCTTATTTATAGAAATACAAGATGGAGAAATGAGCAAAATGGAGCAATGTGGAATCATTCAACATCCAATGGGAAAGTGCCACTTGTCAAGATGTGAATGGAGGAAGCTTGAGCACATTTTGATGAATGTGCACAATAAATGAAATTAGGTGGAATTTGAAAATAGTGAAATGACATGTAAGAGGGAAAAAGAATGAATTAAATGCCACTTGGCTCAATACACAAGGACATGTAAGAGGTAATGAATGTCTTGTTGGAAGGAAAAATCCACTTGGAGGGATTTTCAAACTTGGAGGAATATTCCCCTAAAGATACCAAGTTGAAAGAAAATAGGGATTTAATAAATCCATTAAATGTATTTTCATGTGCAAGTGGAAAAATCTAGAGAAATTGGATGATTAAAATTAAATTAATCAAGGTTTAATTAATTTAATGAGGGATTAGATGATGTGACCATTTGATTTAGATTTATGGGTTGATTTAAATCAAAAGATGAGAAGAAAATGATTTAGATTTAATTAAATAAGGATTTGGTTTATTTAATTAAAGAGGATGATGTTAGATTAAATTAAACAAGGTTTAATTTATTTAATTTAATAAGATGACTTTAGAGATTTAATCAAATAAAATGAATTATTTAATTAAATAGAGACCAGAGGGTTAATTAAATAACTTTGATTTATTTAATTAACAAGAGAGAATGACTTAATCAGATAAATGATTATTTATTTAATTAAGGGATGAAGAGTGATGATTTAGCTGAGAAGATGATTTAGGATGAAACGGTGTTAGTAATCAGGATCAAGTGTGTCAATACATTTTTCGTGTCTACAATTAAAATTTGTCCTAAAAAGTGAAACAATTAGAAGCACATAAGGAATGGACTACAAATGAAAATACTTTCTTTTAGTCCTATCCAAACCTTGAGGACACTCACCAGTTTGCAAAATATGAACCATTTCCTACACCCAATCGGTAGTAAGAGTTGAAACAACTGCTTTCCCTTCATCTTGCAATGCCAAAACAATTTTTTGCTCATGTTCTTCGCTGGTGGTAACACCATCAACAAGCTGTTCACACAATCCCTTGCCTTTAACTAGCTTGGTAACCTTAATTTCTACATCATAGTCTATTACCTTAGTGACCTATCCAACTCTTTTATCACTTAAATCCTTGTTTAGTAAAAACTCTTTCACACTTGGATGAGCAACCATCAACATAATCTTGTTATTAGAAAGCATGTGCCTAAATTTTTGCAAACTTCTTAAGACAACAAGAACATGTTTTTCTACAAAAGTGTACCTCAACTCATAATCTTTGAGTCCTTGACTTAAGAATGCCACAGGTTGCTCAAAGCCTTTGTCATTACACCATACAAGCATAGCTGAAACATAATCAATGTTCCCATAGGCATATAAAGTGAATTCCTTAGAAAAATTAAGATTCAAAAGTGTAGGTGTAGCTGCTAATGCTTCTTTTATAAGCTCAAAACTTTTTTTCCCTTCCTTAGTCTAGCTAAAAGGCACATTCTTTCTCAACATATGAGCTAGTGGACTTAATAAATCAACAATATTAGGGATAAACCTCCTAACAAAGTTAATTCTACCAATAAAACTCTACAAACCTTTCTTATGTGTTGGTAAGGGGAGAGTTAAGATAGCACTTACTCTTTCAAGATCAATAGTGACACCATGTTTAGACACCACATAGCCAAGAAATCTACCCTCATGAACAACAAATACACACTTTTTGGGATTAAGTGATATCCCAAACTCCCTGCATTTCTCAAAAATATGCCTCAAGTGATTTAGATGACCCTTAGCCTCTTTGGAAAAAATAGCAATGTCATCAAGGTAGACTAAGATAATCTTGTACATTAAGCCTTGAAAGGCCATATCCATGGATTTCTAAAAAAATTCCCCAGCATTAGACAAACCAAAGGGCATTCTCTTGTAGGTCATAGTCTCCCATTTTGTGGTGAAGGTTGTTTTATACTAGTCTTCCTCTTTTACTAATATCTTATTGTAACTAGAATAACCATCTAGTAAGGAAAACCTCTATAATCTTCAGATTACTTGAAGTATTTTTTCCATGGAAGGAAAAGGATGACAGTCTTTCAAGGAAGCTCTATTCAAGTCAAGAAAATCTACACACAGTCTTATCTGTCCATTTTTCTTCCTTACCGGCACAAGGTTTGAAACCCATGGGGTATGCTTAATGGGAAAGATAATACTACTTTCAATCAATGTATTCAATTCTTTCTTCATAAGAGGTTCTAACTTGAGATTCAAAGGCCTCTAGTTCTGCCTTATAGGTTTGACATTAGGTTCGAGTTCAATGGTATGTTGAGCAAGTTGGGGATCAAACCCCTTTAAATCACTATATAATATATCATTAAATTCTTGACAAAGTTGAATAAATACATGCTTTTCTTTTGTTGTATATGTCTTTCCCAGTTTAAGAAGCTTCCCTTTGCAAACCTCAACTTCTTCATAGTGATCTTGTTGAACTTGTATACTGGCCTTGGGTTTTCTAGCTTCATCACCAGTATTGAAAATAGACTCTAGGGTGACCAAGCCTTTTGTAATCTTGTTATTTTTTAGTTGAATGATTTGGTCACTGTACTGGTGTTGTAGCTTTTCTTGGTTAGCATGCGAGAACTCAGCTTCTTCCCTTAAGAAGTTCACAATCTGTTGGTCACTTTCAAACACTTGCCAGTGTATGTTATTACCAAGTAGAACAGGCCTAACAACAATATTAATATGTTGATTAACTTTACCACTACTAATCTCTTTTGGAATATCATATTCAGCTCCTACTGCAGCCAGCCTATCAACATGTTTATTTTGTATTCTAGGTATGGAAATCAGATTAAATGCATTGAATCCCTCCAAGAGGTCCCATACCCTATGCTTGTAAGACTTAAGCAAGTCATTTTTTGTAACACAAAGGTTTCTCACCTAATTAAAACCAATTTGTTGTCCCCATAAACTTTCAAGCAACTAATACCATTTTTTCTTGCCCATTCCAAGCCTTGGGTAAGAGCTTTGTATTCAACAACATTGTTAGTACAACTAAAATAGAATTTTAAGGTTGAATAGTACTTCTCACATTTTGGAGAGACAAAAATGTACCCACCACCAGCACCAACTCTACTCCTCAAGCCATCAAAATATAGCTCCCACACCTCATTATCTTGATGTTTACCATGTTGCTCTATGTCTTTCTCAATATTAGGCATAAAAGAATCAATCTCATGCATCATATAAACACCAAAATCAACTTCTATCTGCTCACATGTACCAATCACATGAGTTTGAATTTCCACTCATCAGGGAGAACATTTGGTATACCTTCGGTTTGAGTATTACCCTCTTGAACAGCGGGTTGCTTCTCTTGTTCACTTGTAAACAAATTGGCATTAATAGGGGGTGGATTGTAAGGTTCAATATGATATTTGGCTATGGGTTATTATTTTACATTTACCCTAGTGCCATACCTGGTTCTAAACAACATATGAAACCAATCACAGGATATGTAACCACCTATCTTGGCTATGAAATCCCTGGATAAACAAATAGAAAAAAAGGGAGGCAGCTCAATGACATAGATATCTTGTGGTATTGAAAAGTTTGGACAAGCATGTAAGGTTAAGCTCAGAACTTTAATGACCCCTACTATATTAATAGCAGTACCATCTAATTGCACTACCCCTTTTTCAAGTGGCTCATACTCAATTCCCAACCTATCAACAATTTGTTTGGGCATTACTGAACTACTAGACCCTGAGTCAATCATACAGTTGTGAACTAGATGATTTCCTATAATCAAAGACACATAAAAAGGAGGTGGTTTGGCTTTAACAACTTGTTCTTTTTCATTGATAGTAGTATTAGTCAGCACAACCTTTGCTTTTCTATACTAGGCTCATCAGATATACTCAAACTAAAGCTGATTGGAGCAGGTCTTGTTGGCCAGGGATACTCAAGGAATCCCATATAGAAATAGGTACATTTATTTTCTTCATATGCTCAAGAATATTAAAAGAAGACGTAGCTGGCTTAACTTGGCCTTTAGGGGCAGCAACATCACCTTTAATAGAAGTTGTCTGAACTGATGAATTGGGCTGCTCCTTTCCTACCAAAGTTTGTCCTCTTGGCATAATTCGAACATTCTCAACATTTGATGGGCCATAGGCACTCTAATTCATGTTTGGTACTTGATTCAACTTTGTTTGAACTTTATCAAACTGTTGGCCTTCATCTATTGCTCTCTTTTTACTGCGTGTGTTGGCTGCAATTGAAGAACCAGCTTGGTTCATACCATGAAATTCTTCTCCTTTCCAGTTTAGGAATGTTGACTCATGTGTTTGTTCTCTTGTTGTTGTACAGGAGCTTCTATACGCACATTAGACTGCATTGTTGGACTATTTTGAACCATCAAGGCTTGATTAACCAGCCCATTTACACAGGTACTCTGATTATGGGGTTGACCACATGGAAAACACTACTCGTAATCCTGGGCTAATTTTTTTTGGATAGCCACAAGCTCCTTAGAAGTGCTAGCAACATTGGAATTGTAAGTTTGACAAGGCCTTGAGTTAGGAACAGGTCTTTGGCCTTGATTATAAGGTTGATGAGGTGGTCTGCTAGACTGATTTTGTTGGTAATTAGATTGAAATGGGGGTTGATAAGGCCTAAAATTCTGATTTTGATGCTTTTTTAGATACATTATCTCATTTCCAAAGGTCTGCAATAGGCCCTTAATTTCTTGAAATTCACGAGACTGAGTTGGGGATACATTTTCTTGGCCATTGGGATGGGTATCAGGTGCTAGCAATGCTAGTGCAGCTAGAATAACAACTAAAGGAGGTAATTGCATTCGTATTGGTGGTTGAATTACAGGATATATTGGCATGAGTGGCCTTGGAGCAATTTTACCAACCTGTATAAGGTTGTTCTTAGCTCTAATAGCTACAACATAAGTAGTTGGAAGTGAATACCCTCCCATAGATTAAATCATAACTGAAATGTTGCTATTTAAATCCCTTAGATAATATAAAAAATGCATGATCAACAATGGGTCTTACCCTCTATGGAATTCTATCCCGTGTTTTTTGAAAACGGTGATTGAAGTATGACATGACTTCGTGAGGGGCCTTCTTGATTGTAGATAGCTGCTCCATCAATGACAAATGGTTTGATTTGTCTTCAAAGAAACTACATAATTGGTTGCCCAAGTTGTCCCATGTTTCTATGGAATTGATGGGTAGACCTCTAAACCATTGTAGATCCTTTCCTTTGAATGATGTTGCCAGCAACATGAGTGCAACATTCTCCTCTGTCACGTGATGAACAACACATAGGTTTGCAACATATTTTATATGCTTTGTTGGAGTAGTCTAATCTTCACCATGAAAATATTGTAGACTCTTCAAAGCAGCCATAGGAATGACATCATGTTGGGTTAAATTCAATGGGTTGCCTTGGTTGAAAGCAACAAAGGGTTGATTTCTAACTACTAGAATCGTTGTAACTAGGATTCCTACAATAGTAAAAATTATGGCAGCAGTATGGCTTCTCACAGGAGTAGACTTTGTTCTTCTTGAATAATTATTTTGAGGCTTTTGAATTTCTCTCCCCTTTCTTCTAGGTGGGGATAATTGCAAATACTCAAAAGAAGAAGAGCTACTTCTGGTCTGTATTCTTTTCATAAGCTAAAATGCACTGATTTTACTAAACCAAAGCTCAGAGTCGCCAGACATGATAAGAAAATTGTCTCTTGAAGACCATAACTACTACTGCACACACCAAACAATAGTGTGAAACTTTTGATTTAAGATTGAAAAATAGTTCTCAGTCCCACCGGGTGTGCCAAAAACTATTGTCACTAAAACTTTCACCCTTTGCTAAGCTATTAACTCAACAAGTTTGTGACACATGGGAACATTCCCAAGCTGTGGGTAACCTGTAGTGAGAATGGACCTCTAGAGAAAGGGTTGGCCCTCCTTGATACCTCACCTAAATCGGTCTTCCTAATGACTTTGCAGAGAAAAGAGTAAGGAGGAAAAAGCATGTAAATGAAATCTAATCCTAAAGGTGATGCACCAAATAAATCTATGAACTCTACTCAAATGGAAGCACACGGAAAACAAGTAACAAAAGCTTATTTTTGCACAACTAAAAGCTCATAAACTTTGCATTAACAATTTATAAGAAGGCTAAATACTCACTATCCTAGTAGGAGAAAGGATGTTTTTCTCACAACTTAAGACTGATTATATTATTGGCACAACTTATAACTTGTAAATATATGTGTAACTCTGCATAAAGTTGCCACTATGAGATGCAATTATAAGGAAAAAGATATCAAATAAAATTACACCAATCACTAAGTACACAATTTTAGAAAAATGAGAAGGAAAACTGCTTCATGTTACTCTCAAAATGGTGTTGCAATGATGTATTGATCATTGAAAATGAGTTACAAAACTTTTCACCTCTGCTACAGAACTCTAAAAATTACAAGTAGCATAAGATGAACTAGCAAAAATTGAAGAGAGAATAAGAGGAGAAAAAGACTTATACAAGTTGTCAAACTCCAACCTCTCCCTCAAATTAGGCATTTGATTGAAAGAAACTCCTCAAAATATGCAAGGATTTTTTAATCTAAAAACAACCCAAAGGGTCGTGCATAACTGAAAATCCCTCCAAAATAGGGTTGTAACTACAAGAAACAATGAGTTAAGTGCCTAAAAATGCTCCTTGACTGATACTCCACCCATTTGAACTCTTAACTGAAGATGAACTATCAATCAAGTAACCAAAACTCCTATTTTTCCTCTATATGTTTTCCAATTTCTTCAACCACCTCCTTGTCTCATGCAAGTGTATTTAAAGCTCAATTAGTCCCCTTTTTGACTACCACTTTGAGAATCAATTATAGCAATTTTATTTTGCATTCATAAATAACTTATATTAAAGTGATTTATATTTCCACCACTTTAATAAAGTTTTACAAATTTTGAATTTAAATGCAAAATAGAAAAGAGTCTTGATAAAGCCATATACAAAAGGATTATTTTGACTAAGTCTTATGAAGCAAGCAATAAGAATTACAAGGCATAATAATGTGGCATAAATTTATGAAAAAGAAAGGCTAAAACAAAAATAAAAATCCTTTTACTTTTGTCGACCTTTCTTAGGGTTTCAAAACCCTAACACATTCATTACGGGCTTTATTTGATCTTCACTTTCATTCACTTCCCTGTTGTTTCTGAAGGCATCACCATGGAGAACCTAGGTTGAGCTCGAACCTCTTAATTTCTTGTTGTTTCTGAAGGTTTTCTTGAAGATCTTTTTGCAAGAGAATAAGGTAATTTCTTATTTCAGTTTAAATCTGTTTTTCAATTTGAAGCCATTTGTAAGCTTTTTGGGCCGCAACCTTGAGCAACTTCTAATGTATTCTTCTATGGAAATTTTCTTTTTGTACCACTCCTTTCCTTTGGCTGCCATGAATGCCTTTGGTTCGAGCTTTTTTGGAGTCTTCTAAAGAAGAAGTCCATGGGTTTTTTGTTGAGTTTCTCTTGGTACAAAAACTTAGGTAAGTTCATGAAACTAATCTCCTCCACTTTATTTGCAAAAGACGTTCAATTTGAGCCTGGAAATGAACAAAATAGTGAACATTCTTTATTCTTGTATATAGATTTTCATGGGTAGGTCGTGGGCTGAAAGCTTCTGCTAGGTATTTCTTATATGTTCTTCACATTTCGGGCTCTTTAGTACCTTATCCTTTCATCTAGGTATTTGGCTCTTTTATTTTCTGAATATGTTGAAGAAAATAAGAGAAATTTCAGGCCCCTCTATGCATCATGGCCACGGGCATAAGCAAACTTTAGGGTTTTGTTTCTTGAATATGACAAAAACATAAATTTCTCTATACTTGAGGGTTTCATATTCACTTTTGTGGAGGCCTATAGCATGATCATTGAAACTTATTTTGCATACAAAGAAAACTTCATTTGTTTCTTTATTTCTTATGTTTTGAAAAATTGAAGTGTTTACACTTTGAATTCTTCATTTCCAAATTTGCATTTACAAAAGTTTTCTCTTCTCTTTATTTCTCCCAAAAATGTATTTACCAAAGCACAGATTTGAACCTATTCATACTATCAGTGGCAAAATTATTATGCACAAGTCACTCTTCTATCAAAGCAAGCCATCATCATTGACTGTTGGAAACTCTATTTTTCATAAACTTGTACATTGTGTTCACAGGTTGATAGTGATTTTCATATGATGGCATAACTTTTCCCAATTTGAATTTCATCTTACTTTGCTTGCTAATTGTATGAAGACCACCTTCAGCTATGTATGGATTGGAACAACCATTTTTTGCATACCCTTTGATATTTTCTTTTCATTACTTGATGCTTGTAGACATTGTCATAATTTTATTTAAGCATTTTATCATTGAATGCCACTGTTCCATTTAGCTTTTGTAGCTGCTCCTTGAAGAAATACTTTGTGAACTTAATATGTATGCATGTTCACTATCATTCCATGACCATGTTGATATGATGACTTTTAACATTGCATTTCCCTCTTAAATAAGCTGGAATGAGCTCATTATTTGACAAACTCATCATGTTGGGCTCAACCCTTGTGGGAGCCACATTTTAACCCACGTGTAAATTTGATGAAACAAAACAGCAACATTACTTTTCCTATACCTGCACGGGAAGCAAACAAGTTAGAAAAATATATGCATATGGCAGAGGTGTTTTGATAATCCTTGTTTTTCTGGACATGAAATGCAAACTATTTAATGCAAATGAGGGTCAGATTATATGTTTATAGAGGTATGTGCATGTATGGATTAGTGACTTTTCATTGCTCTAACAACACTCTTCTCAGATGCAAGCAACTAGGAGCAGCAAGGAGGTTGAAGTTGGTTGTAGGACAAGCGACAGACTAGCAAAGATGCAGGACAACTCAACTGAAGACACCTCATTTAGGAAATGATGAGACACCCTTCCTCATATGTGCATTCCTTTCTATTAATATCTATAAATGTATAATTCTTTATTTCATTTGTGTTAAACAAGTTAATTTCATGGCTTGTGTGAGAACTTATACATTTATACTATCAATAAAGACTATCTTTTGAAAAGATTTATGCAATCTTTCTTCTACGTTATTTGCATCTATATAAATGCAGTATGATAGAATAGTATTCTATTTATTTTATGCAGATGAATGTAAGGTAGAAAAAAATTAAAATGTACCTATCTTTTCATTTGATATCATTTTAGCTCTACCTGTTTGAGCTACCAACTAAAATAGGTAACACTTACACCTTGATCACAACAATCAACCCTCTTTTAATTGGGATCCAGGTGTGCCAGCATATAAGTCTGATGAGGATCTATCCTGGGATGAATTTCCCTTTCATTCCAATGTTTTTAATTCATCATGCATGGAGGATGGCATTGATGGAACTAATGTTGCAAGGTATGTTAATGATATTAATCAGAGATATGATTTATTGTTGCTTGATGCTAATTTTGAGCAAAGACATAGAAGATTTGATTTTGAACAAAGATATAGTAGCCTTGATTTTGAGAGAAAACATGGGAGCCATGATTATAAGCTAAGATACAATAGCATTGTTGATTTGGATCCACAACCCAATCCTACACATTTTCATCAAGTTGGAAAAGAAGAGTTTTATGAGGTTTGAGACAGCCATGGTGTTGTTGGTGACAATATGAAGAAGATTTTAATTTTGGTGTGCATTGTAATTTGCAAAAACTTTACATGCATCAGGGAAGTTGTGGAAGACAATTCTTGGTGTCTGTTGAAAATGAAATGCAAATTTTATCTAGATTGGATAATGCACATGTGCATGTAGAAAGCATCATTCAAAATGCACCAAGGGATAAAAATGAGCTTAGTGTTGCATGTTTTTATTTTCAAACAATGAAGGAAACCATGGAGGAAATAAAAATAGCTTACTTGCACATGTTATATGATAGAGATATGGCTAACAAGTTTTTAGATGAGGCCTTATCCATGACTAAGTAATTAAGGGGAGAAGTTGGTGAGCTCACTGGTAAGATTAAATCTACAAAGATTACTTTAGAAAGTGTCCAAGAGGCACTTCTAGAGGAAAGTGATCAATTCTATGAGGCTCAACAATTTAGGGAGCTAGATTGCATATGGGAGGAATCTGTTTTGGCACATGTAAATAGTGGGATTTTGAACCAGCAATAGGATGGATCTAACCTTTAGCTTGTTGTTGATCCTTTCTTTGAGATAGATGCTAATTTGAATCATGATAATTTTTTTGAATTGGGTAATGAAGATCTAACCAATTGTAGCGATGATATGGGACTTGGTTGCAAGATTTGGGACCCAGACCGTGTAGTTTCTTACCATTAGATGTTGTCTCAATATTTGAGTAGTGGATCAACCTCAAATGTTAGTACTATTTCCCACTTTCAAATCAACTTGTACTTGACTTCAGATCCTAATCCATATATGAGTTGGATGGTCTTTTTAGCCTGGCAACTAAATAGTTCTTGGCTGAGGTTGGATGGTAGAGGTAATTTGACAATAGGAGATGTTCTTGTTGCTACTTCCATACTCATCTCTCTTATGTTTTCAGTTGGATTTCAAATTGGTCATTGTTTCCCTTTTATCTTCATTTGTTATAGAGACATCCTTTTGAGAGTATGTTCTTGTTGCTACTTCCATACTCATCTCTCTTATGTTGAGCATTGGCATAATTTTGGGCATTTGGTTGTAAGATTTTTTGTAGACACAATTTATTTTCTCATTGCTTCCACTTTGACAGGAGATGGTCATTGCAGTTACTTCATGGAGATGACATGCATGATTACATATGATAGTTTAATTATTGCATTGGAGATGGCATGCATGATTACAAATTCTAGTTTAATGATTACTTTGTTTTGGTTGCTTTGGTGTGTCTGAGGCCTTCCATTTGACTTTGAGAGGTTAATTGTCGATGCTATAATTTAGAATGGTGATAACAGAAGCATTTCTTGGTTGGTGGATTTTAGAGACATGGTTGTGATTGACTTGCCTCATAATTGTGACAAGGATGATAGGTATTATGTCTTATGGTTGAGCAAGGTGACTTGTATTTTTTCCAGAATCGAGATTGACGGTGAGTTAGCTAATGTCAACTTCTCTGAGTTACTTTGGTAGGGTATACTTAATGTCGTTGATTTCAATCCTCTCAGGAATTTTAGTTGTGGTTTGGATGGTGTCTTCTTTTTGGGATTCTAGGAGAGAAGAATTCAGTTTGAGTATGGTGGATTTTCAATGGCACATTATCAGCATGATGCTCATGAGAAATAATTGCAATTAGGGGGATATTTTCATGCCCCTTTCCATCATATGTCTCCATTTCATGATATTTATAGTTATGATTCTCTCTCTTTTATTGAGAGCTATTATTTTCAAATAGTAGAGCCCCTACAGCAAGTGACTTTTTCCTACAAATTCAGGAGGACCTGGGGTCAGTTAGAGATAATTCACATCTTGCACGGGATCAATAAAAATTGTATGCAGATAGGAAGAGAATGGAGAGAATATTTGAGGTTGAAGTATTCCCTAATGTGCATTATAATTTCCATATTGGAGATTTTATTGGGTTGCAACCATACAAGTAGAGTTTCCTAAAGAAAGGTAGAGTGAAAAGGCTCAATGGATCTCACAAAGTCACCAGGAAGGATGGGAAGGTAGTTGTTGAGTTGGATGTGCCACCAGTTTGTAACATACATAATATCCTTCATGTTTTAGGTCTCCTAAGAATGGTGGGACAACAATTTCTAATCTCTTTTGAATTTCCACCTATATGATGAGAGGAAACAATATTTGACACCTAAAAGAGATATGGAAACAAGAGAGGAGAAGCCAAGGAACAAAGGTATCATCAAGCACTTAATCAAATTTGAAGATGCAACATGGGAAAGGATAGAAGATCACAACCATCCAAGTAATTATTGCTTGAGGACAAGCAATCTTTGGGAGGGATGACTTGTAATGTCCCCTTTTCTAAAAATAGCATTCACTATTTTTGGTAAACCCGATTTCCTAAGTAGTAAGTCAAGACCTGCAGAGGAATGGGGAAAGTTGGGTTTTCAAAGTGAATTAATTAAATTATTATGGAATGACCAATTTATGAATATTCATAAATTATGTATTTGGGACCAAGTTGGGCATGGGTTTCTAGGAGAGCATGTCAATGGTCAAATTAGTGATTCTCATCTTGGCAACGGGAGTTACAAACTTTATGGTGACCCATTCTTGCTGGTGGGAATTAATAAAATTCAAATTCATCTTTCCCTCTCTTGGGCATGGGATTTGGGTGCCCAAATTTGTGTGAGTGGTGGTTTGATATATTATTGCTTGTTTTCCAAGTTGGGTTTCATTCCATGCATTGTATTCTCTTCACAAGTTTGTGATTTTCTTTAGAGGCTGGTAAACCAAGGAGATTGAGGCTCAAAGATAGTGGTTCTGAGGGTCTCCAAGTGTAATTTCATCTAGATATTTCCATTGTGTCAAATACTCTTTAGTTTGCTAAATTATCTTAGTTTATTTGCAAAAGTTTGGTGTAGTTTGGAATGCATAGTGTGGATTTTTGAGTTTCAGATTGTATTGATATTGTGAGAAAAATATTTTGATGTTATTACAGTATTTATATATGTACTTCTCTATTGAAAATTTTGTATTAATATTGGGATGATTTTGTGTGGATATTGCACTAGTTTTGAATGAGTTTTGGGCTTCCAGTTGAGGATGTCTTTGGGTATTTTGCTGCAGTTGTATTTTTTTGCTATTAGTTGTTTATGATAGAAAATTGATGTAATTTTCATGTTATTATCAATCATATATCATTCTACAATAGTTGCACATCTTTCTGTGTTAGTTCAAAACATTTTGGTGAAGTTTTTATCCTACCCAATTTGCATCTATTTTCAGTTTGATAGAAACAATGATTTCCAAACTTTCTAGATATTTTGTTGCTATTGTCCGATATATTTAGCAGAAAAAAATGGTGTAACTACATGTGAAAATATATAATATATCATTTGGCTTCATTTTCACATTACCCAATTTCCATTTGGTGCATGTTGGTGTTTATTTTAGATTACCCAATTTGTCTGACAGTAAGTTTGATAAAAAATAAGATTTCAAATTCAAGATAATTTGTTTGTGGCATATTATAATATTAATTAGATTTGAGGTTTATTTTAATTTTGGATATTACAGTACGGTACATGTTTGTGGCTTGTCTTCTTATCAGTTTTTTTCTTTTTTTTAAATGGTTCACTTGGCTAATGCCCTAGGTGGCTAGCTTGGAGCATTATATTTGGTATTAGATCCTAGGTTAAAATATTAGGAGCTCTAGTTTATGTTCCTTCTCTTTTGGTTAATGTGTGCTTGATGTGTGGTCATTTAAATGTTTATCTTTATATGATAGTTTAATTAGCTAATGTCAAGTGTGCCTTTGAATGACATTATAGATGTTGATATATTTGTGACAACCCTTGCATTTGCAAGTAGAATAGATGTCTCTTAGGTGATACTACACTCATTAAGATGGAAAATCATATTAGGATTAGGATTCATAGGAGATTTATAATAAGCACTCCCAAATGGCTAATCAAGAGCAGCTTGAGAATCCTCTTGGGTCACCATGGGTCCTTGAACTTATTCAATAAATATTAGTAAGGTTGGGTCCTCAATAATAGGTATTCCACTTAGATCATTCTCATCCCTCTTGTGAAAGGAGAGATGATTAGCCTTAAAGTGAAGAGAGAGAGAGAGAGAGAGAGAGTGTGTGTGTGCTTTATGAGCCCTCATTGTTCAAGAGTAGAAAGCATACCCTTTTAAGAGACACCTTGTAGGTGAACAAAGCAAGTTTTGGATGAGCATACTATGTTGGAAGGTCACATGAGGGACCTTCTTCAAGAATACTCACCTACCTTTGATGGTTTTTTAGGTAGTTCAAAGGAAAAAAAAAATGGGCCTTGGTCAATGCTTTGTGATGTGCAACCCTATAGTAGCAATGCTATGGCTTGTAACACCATAATGCATAGTGCCTTTTCTTCCACCTAGTGGCACCAAGAGGAATAAAAGTATTATTTGGATATTTTTAAAAACTCATGGGAGACTTTTATTGAGAGGTTCATTTAAATTACTTTTTTATTTTTATCGATAAAATATGCAAATTAGTTCCATGAACTCAAGTACTAGGGCATGATATTAGAATAGTATGAGAATTATTTCTTCAAGTTAAAAAAGTTTCCAAGATTAGAATAGGATTGATGAGTCCAAATAATGACTCATTTTTTATAGAGTTTATCATATGTTTGTTGTTGTTACTATGGGACTTGAGCAATGGATCATTGACACTCTTTATGTTATTTCCCTAAATTTATGAACTTTGGGCATGAACTTATCCCTGTAACTTTTGATGATTAACCTCCTATGTGATATATCTATATTAATTTTACATGTGATTGAATGGGTGTTATTCTAAGGTGATTATAGATATACAATTGTTTTGTGCATGCTAATTTCATTATGTAGGTTCACATTAAGATGTAGATATAAATGAAGCTTGCAAGGTGGAAGAAGTTCATGCTAGTTGGCCGGTTGCTAAAGAAGTCAAAAAGATGGTCATTAAAGAGGTCAATGGAGGGAAAACTTCCAATGGAGGGAAACTTCCAACTCGTATGGAAGTTATAACTTACCTTTAAATGACCATGTCTATTAGTTGAGTACATTTAGGGGGTGTTGCTATGTTGGATCCTCGTTGAGGTAAGACTAGTTTGACTAAAGTCTTGTGCTTGCATAACTTCCTTCCTCTTTTTTATGCTTTCAATAAATGGCATCCTCTTATTCTGTTGGAGTCGACTGCTCAGTTAGTTAGGGTTAGTTAGAAGCTTTCCTTCTATAAATAATGATCAGATGTTCCTCTTTAGGGGGTTGGATGTTCTGATATTGTACTTGCATTTTCAATTTCAAGGAATACAGTCATGTTGCTATTATGATGTACCAATGTTTTCAATGAATAAAATGATACTTTTATTTGTTGCATCTGAGTTATCTTAGGGAAGACTCATTCAAGGGGTCCCACTTGGTGAGAATTCCATCCATTCAGTTTAGTAGTTGCTTTTATGTTCAGTAATTAGTTACGGTCTTAGCAGCTATTTGTTCATGCAGCCATTGGAACTTTATTCTGTGTTTGTTCCTATAGCCAAGGTAGACAAAGTAACTTCATATCTTTTTGCTGAGATTTTTGTTTTTGTCATTCATTTTAGTTCAATTTAGTTGTTGATTCATGCTCAATACTTATGCTAATTCCTTTCAAGCATTTTATTTTCAATATTGTTTCCTTTCTAGTTATAGGATAAGGATGACTACAATTGAGTCCTAGTGCACAGATAATGCTAACCCATTTCAAATTCACGTCCCTAGGTTGACAATGAAATGAACCTTCACAATGAGCAAGATAACTACTTAGTGCATATATCTAATCTCTAAGTTACAACTTTAAGGGATTAGTTATTGAACCATTAGAGGAGGCCAACATTTTTGGCATTTTTGTCGGGGATGGTGTCAAACTAGGAAGTTCTTTGGAGTCATTTCCAGTTTCTTTCTTGTTTTAGTATCTCTGAAGTTTGTTCTTAGCATACCCTTCATTTGAGAAAGTAATGATCTACTATTCTTTCACCAATTATTTGTGTGAGTTGGTTGATACTGAGTTAATACCGCATGCATAGGGGTAGGAGAAGAGATGCTCATGGGAGATTCCTTCCTAATGACCCTAATCCTAATAACCAGCTAGTTGAGTTTCAAAATCTGCCAAGAGATGAAGAAGAAGAGGAGGAAAATCCTTTTGTTGATACATTTCCCAATTTGACCAGTTCTGAAACTTCCTCTGAAGAGCAAGCTACCTAAAATCTAATTGAGAATCCATTTGCTTTGGCACTCCATCAAGCAATTATGGCTGGTCAAAACCCAAATAGACCTATCCAACCATCTTTTTCATTTCCTATCACCCACCAGAATGAAGTTGGTAACCTCAAGAACATCCCTGCATTAGTTCTTCCTAAATTTTATGGGCTTGTAATAGAGGACCCTGACACTTTCTTTGTTTGAATTTGATATCTTCTATAGAAGCTATGATTACACTATTGATGCTCATAGGCTTAAATTGTTTCCCACTACCTTGAAAGAAGTTGCATTAAGATGGTTTATGGGCTTAGGTAGGAATATTGTAGAGACTTGGGATGATATGAAAACAAAGTTTCTTAAGAAGTATAAAGAATACTGTAGAGGTAGTGATATGAGAGGAGATGATATCTTTAGAGTGTAGCAGAAGGAAGATGAAAGTTTGGAGGACTATATTTCAAGGTTCTTGTTTTGCCTGCAGAAATCTCCACATCATGCACTCAATGAAGAGTTTCAAAAGTTTCTCTTCCTTAGAGGGATAAATGAAAATTGCATTGATACTTTGGACCTGATAGGAAGAGAAGATATCACCCAAGTTCCCTGGGATGATATTAAGAAGATATGTCATAATTACTCCAAGGCAGCTCTAAAGAAAGGAAGAGCTTACCAATCTTCTATGAGTAAATCCTCCACTAATAGAGTTTCAAGGATGGAAATCACTCATTTGCTAGTAGATTTCAAGTAGGATATCATAAACAATATGTCCACTCAGCTAGATACAGTTCAAGCAAAGAAGAAACATAAGGAGGTAGAAGCAATGTTGGCATAATATTATCCTCATTGTAGGCAAAAGAAGAAGGATTGCAAATGCAAAATGCTAGCCAACATTGACAGCTAGTAAATTCCACCAGAATTCAGGCCAATGCAAGGTGATGATGATCAGGTTTTCTACATTGCACAAATAAGACCATGAGCTCCAAGACAAGGTATTCCACCAGATCCATTACCTTTTAGTGGACCTTATTTGAATTCTTATGCATCTGGTAATCAATGACAACCACCATACCCATCAAAATTTGGAGGCTATCCACATCAACCTTGGAACAACCCTCCAAATACTTGGCCCAATTACCAAAACTCTCCACCTCAATGGCAGCAATTCCAGGGGAATTGGCAGCAACCTCCAAGAAACTAGCAATAGACATCCCAATGGAGGGGAGGACAACAATGGCTAAACCAGGCAACTGGTTACATGTAGCCACCTCCATAGCCTCAATAGCCTACCATAATGCCTCCTCCTAACTCAAACTCTAACACACCTAGACCTACTCAATTACCAACTTGACCCACACCTAACCTAAATAACAAACCATAGTAGCAACTAATTTACTCTATAGATCCCAATCAATTTCCTGCATATGTTGTGAGTGTGAGTGATATTCATCTACGTTTGGGAACCACTTTGTCATCTCCTTCCACTCCTATCATAACAGAGCTTCCTATGCCAAAAGAGGAGCATCAAAATTTATTCAATATCCCTACTCAATCAAGTGTGCCCAAGAATCCTGAACTAGTTCAACAGTTTGATCAAGACCCACCATTTCCTCAAAGGTTAGAAGTTGTTAAAAAAAAGGAAGAGAAGGAAGAAACAACCTTTGATATTCTGGATCAGTTGAAACACATATATGTCAAGATACCCTTGTTCTAGGCCATAAAAGATGCCCCCATATATAGTAAGGCAATTAAAGAAGCATGTCTCAAAAAGCCAAGGAGGAAAAAGAAGGATCCCACTACCATTCATGTGGTGGGGCAGTTGGCAGATATCATGCTTGGAAAAGTCATTGTTCCTAAATATATTGAACCAGGTAGTCTTGTAGTTGGATTCATCATAAATGGAATCCAAGTAGAGAATACTCTAATAGACTTGGGAGCAACTGTCAATGTGATGACTAAGAATATCCTGCAGCAACTGAATGTTACAAATATGATACCTACTCCTACTGTCCTACAACATGCTGACAATTCCACTATCAAACCATATGGTATAGTAGAAGACCTTGTTGTTACTCTAGACTCTTGGGAATATCCAGTGGATTTCATGATCCTTTCCCTTAAAGCTACATTAGGAGGGCATCCCATTATTCTGGGTAGGTCATGGTTAGCTATAGCATATGCTTACATTGGATGTCAGTTAGGGGACATGACTATTTCTTATGGGAGAAGCACTAAAAAGTTTGTACTTTATCCTCCTTCTCAACCATCCTATGATATGGACAACCCTATATGGCCACATGTTGGAGAAGAGTCTAAGGAGGTCAATTCAGTAGCACAACTCATGATGATAGGTAGAAGTCCTTTTATGCAACTTCAGGAAGAAGATGAAATATTATCCCATATAATTCAGAACAATTGTGAAGTGCATGAAGAATCACCCACTCATGAATCTAGTTATGCATGTCCATTGCAGATACTTTTTCCTGCTTCTCCTACACCTGGATTTCCTATAGCAACAACTATGCTTCATACATTGCTACCATATGAATTAAAAATGCCAAGCATCAATGAAACAACCATGATTGAGTTGACCACACAAGTAGAAGTCTCAGAGGGGAAACATTTGAATATTAATAGCAAGCTTAGTAAAGAGAAGCAGTTGTCCCTAACAAACCTGTTGAAGTTGCATCAGCATGCATTTGCATGGGATTACCATGACATGAAAGGATTAGATCCCAAACTTTGTACTCATAGGATCTACATTAGAGATGAATGCACACCAGTAAGGCAACTACAAAGGAGAATCAACCCAGCATTGAGGGAGATTGTGAAAGAGGAACTATAGAAGTTATTGGATGCAGTATTTATCTACCCTATCTCAGACAGCCAATGGGTTTCCCCTTTGGTAATTCTTCCTAAAAAGGGAGGTAAATGGAGAGTTTGTGTTGACTATAGGGAACTAAACTCTACCACTAAAAAGGATCACTTTCCCCTTCTTTTTATAGACCAAGTATTGGATTCACTTGCAAGAAAGGAATATTTTTCCTTCTTAGATGGATTCAGTGGTTATAATCAGATACAAATTGCACTTGAAGATCAGGAAAAGACAACTTTCACCTATCCTTGGGAAACTTATGCCTATTCAGTACTTCCATTTGGTTTATGTAATGCACCTGCAACCTTTCAAAGAGCAGTTATTAGTATATTCTCAGATATCTCACATGATTGTATGGAGATCTACATGGATGATTTTACTACTTATGGTACTAATTTTGCAGAAGCATTAGAAAACCTAAGAAAGGTTTTGCAGAGATGTAAGGACCATAATCTGTCCTTGAATAGTGAGAAATTTTTTATGATGATGTAGGATGGAGTAGTCCTTGGCCATTATATTTCTCACAAAGGAATTCAAGTGGACCCAACCAAAATTGAGGTAATTACCAATCTTTATATTCCTATCAAGCAAAAAGATGTTAAAAGTTTCCTGGGACATGAAGGATACTATAGGCGCTTTATAAAAGATTTCAGTAAGATGGCAACACCACTTTATAATCTTCTAACTAAAGATGTCAAGTTCCAGTGGATAGAGGATTGTGATAAAGCATTATCTGATTTTAAAACAACATTGACTCATGCTCCTATGCTCAAAGGCCCTAATTGGGGACTCCCTTTCCATATTCACACAGATGCATCTGATTATGCTATAAGGTCTATCTTGGGACAAAAAGTGGGAGCAATAGAGAATGCAATCTACTTTGTCAGCAAGAACCTACAAGGAGTTGAGTTTAACTACACAGTGACAGAGAAGAAGATGTTGGCAGTCATTTATGCTCTCAACAAGTTCAGGCATTATATCACAGGATATCATATCTTTGTCCATACAAACCATGTAGCCATAAAATACCTAATGAACAATCTATTTATTTCAAATAGGTTAGCAAGGTGGTTGTTCTTAATACAGGAATTTGATATCACCATTATAGACAAACTGGGTAACGTAAATGTTGTGGCAGATTTTCTCTCTAGATTGACTACATCAAAGTACACTCGAGCCATTAATGACTCCTTTCCTAATGAACATTTTTTCTCCATCAGTGTGCACACACCTTGTATGAAAATATAGCCAATTATCTAGTTATAGGGAGAGTTCCCCCTCATTTCTCTCCAAAAGAGCAAAGGGTTCTTATTGAGAAAACTTTTCCATTCTCATGGATTGTGGGTTGTTTATTCTATATTGGACCAGATACTGTGATGAGAAAATGTGTAAGAGAGGATGAAACCTATGATATACTACATGCATGCCATAATGAACCCTGTGGGGGGAACTTTGCAGCTAAGAGAACAGCCATGAAGATTCTTAATATAGGGTATTATTGGCCTACACTTCATAAGGATGCAGGAAAGTACACTAGGAAGTGTGATAGATGTCAAATGATGGGCTGACCAACTAAACCAAATGAGATGCCTATATACCCTCAAGTAGTTATCACACCATTTGATAAATGGGGACTTGATTTTGTAGGTCCAATTGATCCACCATCAAATGGAAAATCTTACATCTTAGTTTGTACTGACTATGTGACTAAGTGGGTTGAGGTCAAAGCCATGAAACATGCTAGGGACAATAAAGTTACAAAATTTCTCTATGAATAAATCTTCACACGCTAAGGAGTTCCTAAAGAGATAGTCACATATCAAGGGGCTCAATTCGCATCCACTCTTGTCACAGCATTGGTGAATGAGTATAATGTCAGGCATAGAAAATCCACACCCTATCACCCTCAAGCCAATGGCTAGTATGAGGTAACAAATAGGGAAATAGAATCTATTCTAACCAAAATAGTAGTGATTCACAAGAAAGATTGGGAAAATAGGCTGTCAAAAGTTGTCTACGCCTATAGAACCACTTGAAAACCACTATTGGTTTTACTCCTTTTGAACTATTATATGGAAAGACAACAATGATGCCTATAGAGTTTGAGCATAAAACTCTTAGAATAACACTAGACCTTGGAATAGATATATCTGAGGCATAGAAGGACAGGGTTATGCAACTAAATTCCTTAGATGAGGATGAATTCAGCTCTCCACCATGCTGAGATGGTGCAGAACCAGAGAGTTAGATGGCATGATAAATACATCAGGGAAAAGAAGTTCTAGCCAGGTGATTGGGCACTTCTTTATGATTCCAAGTATAAGGATGACATAGGAAAACTTCAAACCAAGTGGTTGGGACCATATGAGATTGCAGAGGTCTTCCCCAATGTTGTTGTTCAACTTACAATAATTGATCTTGTCAGATTCAAGCTCCTAGTCAATGGTCATCGTCTTAGGTTATACCATAAACCAGCCTCAAAAAAAGAGTTCATGCAGCAATTTATTAAATACCAGAACTATGAAGTTCTTGCATCCGAAGGAAGTGGACCTAGTGTCCATCCTTTTGACTAGTCAAAGGTACGCATGCAATCATAATAAAGTTTTCTACTTTTGTGGGAATTAACTTCTCCATCAATAAACCTACCCGCACATTCATTTGTATCCCTTCTCTCTCTTCCATCATTCCACCATCACTTCACTCTATCATAACTTCATTTAATAGCTCAACCATACTTTTTTGGTGACCAATACTTCCTTCCACATTCTTTGCAAAAGACACTCTAACTTTTCAAGTATGTGCATAACAACTTAATGTATCTTAATTACCTTACATGCATTTGTTTAATTACTGTACTTTATTATTGATATTTCACATAGCATATCTTATTACTATGCCTTGTTACATCATAATTACATACCATCCTATGTGGACACATGCTTTTATTTAGGTTGGGGGGAGTGTGAATCCATGTGTCATACATGTCATTAATCATATCTCATGCGCCAGCATGGCAGCAAATTTGAAATGAGGTAGTTGAAGTGACGTCCTACATGCATGATATGGCATTAAGTTGCTGCCATTTTTTTATGATGCCCCTCCTTTATGTCTTCTTTACTACCTTAGTTGGAATCATAATACCACTAAAAAGGTAAATTGAGAAGTCATACGACATTGACGTTAGTACTGCTGAAGAGTTGCAAGAAGCAGAAGAGAAATTGGGTTTTCGGAAGAAGGATTGCAGGAAAAAAGTCCTTGCAGTGGTGTTTTCCAGATTGTGAGTAGAAGCAATGGGAGGTTAGTTAATCAGAAATGAACCTACAATTCACCAGGTAATCCTACAGGATGCACTTTGACAGACCGAATTCAGAAATTATGGATGGTTAGATTACTTTATGAAGCTAAATAGTTTCAGTAATGACATAGCCTTAGAATTTGCACAAACATTTTTTGATTGTAAGGCATTGGTGAAAGGGCTAAAAGTTATAGCCACCAAAGAAAGGATTGTTGAATTGTCAAGTCTACCTATTGAAGGATAACCCTACCCTACTTCTAGGGATGTTAGATCAGCTAGAGCATAATTCACCAAGCCTAGTGATCCTCCACTTGTTATAGACAAACAAGGGACAAGAATAACTTCTCTGCTAGAAAAATGGAAATAAGTTGTTGTCTACATTATCAAATACATTACCTGTGAGGGTCACCAATCCTGTCTTCATTTTGTACATTTCAAGCTTCTGAATCACATGAGACATGGCAAAAGGATGAATGTGCCAAATGTCATGTACAATCTTCTTGCAATCATGGTTGCTAAGACATAGAAAGGTAGGGAAAACTTAGTTTACCATCATTGTTTGATTAAATTACTTGTAGAAAATTCCTTGCATGATGTGTCCAATATGCCATGGGATGAATTTTTGAACATTGATAAATTCAAATTAAAAAATGTGAGTCCTAGAGGTCAACCCCTAATTCATACAGTTAGTGGGGATGAGGGGGTTATTAAAATCACTCCTAGAGCTTCAAATTTTGGGGAAAACCCTAGCACAAACCCTCTTGTAGCAGAATCTACAATAGAAATTGGTTCCTCTGAATCAGAGCATACAGATGAAGATAGCTCATCTTCGGATCCCAATGTTGATGTTCCCCCTAAAACTACAATTCGCACTAGGGCTACCATTCGAAGGGAGGAAGCATACCTAGAATATGAGCAGGTAGTTGCTACTACAAGAAAGATAGTATTGGGGTATTTATCACAGAGATGGAATAATTTTCCAAATCAATTAAAATAGGTTGAACCCCATTGCCTGCAAAATTATTATGCAACTTGCAAATGAAGCATCAGGTATATATATCTTAGGAGGATGAAGTAGCATTATTGGCTCTTGTTGATATTTTAGCCACCCATTTTGTTGTGGCCAGTACCAAACTATAGAACCTATCAGTATGATGTAGATACAAAGAGGCCAAGGTGGGGCAGATTGGAAAGCAAGCAAGGGTTCTATTGGGATCCAAATTTAGATACTGCAGAGACTGATCAAGGGTAGACAACAATTGGTGATTTCAGGGCTTTGATAAGGAAAAGGAATTAAGTTCCCTCTGCTAGAGGACCAGTAAATCATTAGGTTGGGGGGAGATGATGAGTCCAAATAATGACTCATTTTTTATAGGGTTTATCATATGTTTGTTTTTATTACTATGGGACTTTAGCACCTGGTCATTGACACTCTCTATGTTATTTCCCTAAATTTATGAACTTTGGGCATGAACTTATCCCTATAACTTTTGATGATTAACCTACTATGAGATATATCTATATTAATTTTGCATGTGATTGAATGAATGTTATTCTAAGGTGATTATGGATATACAATTTTTTTGTGCACACTAATGTCATTATGCAGGTTCACATTAAGATGTAGATGTAAATGAAGCTTGCAAGGTGGAAGAAGTTCATGCTAGCTAGTTGGTTGCTAAAGAAGTCAAAAAGATGGTCATTAAAGAGGTCAATGGAGGGAAAACTTCCAATGGAGGAAAACTTCCAGCTCGTATGGAAGTTATAACTTACCTTTAAATGACCATGTCTATTAGTTGAGTAGATTTAGGAGGTGTTGCTATGTTGGATCCTCATTGAGGCAAGACTGTTTTGACTAAAGTCGTGTGCATGCATAACTTCCTTCCTCTTTTGTATGCTTTCAATAAATGGTGTCCTCCTATTCTGTTGGAGTCGACTGCCCAGTTAGTTAGGGTTAGTTAGAAGCTTTCCTTCTATAAATAATGATCAGATGTTCCTCTTTAGGCAGTTGGATGTTATGATATTGTACTTGCATTTTTAGTTTCAAGGAATAAAATCGTGTTGCTATTATGATGTACCAATGTTTTCAATGAATAAAATGATACTTTTATTTGTTGCATTTGAGTTAGCTTAGGGAAGACTCGTTCAAGGGGGCCCACTTGGTGAGAATTCCATCCATTCAGTTTAGTAGTTGCTTTTTTGTTTAGTAATTAGTTATGGTCTTAGTAGTTGTTTGTTCCTGTAGCCAAGGAAGACAAAGTAACTTCCTATCTATTTGCTAATATTTTTTTTTCTATCATTCATTTCAGTTCATTTTAGTTGTTGATTCATGCTCAGTACTTATGCTAATTCCTTTCAAGCATTTTATTTTCAGTACTATTTCCTTTCTAGTCATAGGATAAGGATGACTACAGTTGAGTCCTAGTACACAGATAGTGCTGACCCATTTCAAGTTCATGTCCCTAGGTTGACAATGAAATGAACCTTCATGATGAGCAAGATAACTACTTAGTGCAGATATCTAATCTCTAAGTTACAACTTTAAGGGCTTAGTTATTGAACCATTAGAGGAGGCCAACAAGGATGATGGAATGTTAGTGTAATGTTTTTGAGAGGTTTGAATGCTCAAATCAATGAAGGTGTTTAGGTGTTTGAACCAAAAACTTTGGATTTTGCAATTGAAAAGGCTAGGCTTATTAAAGAGTACTTAGCTAGAGGTTTTGGTGGGAAAATGTGAGTGTAGGTGGTGGGTCCATCTTGGTCTAGATTAGGGATCTAAGGTTCCTAATCTCAAATTTTGATACCTCCTAGGACCATTCAACAAAACAAAAACACCAAAGATAATAGTATCAAAGGCAAGTAAATCCTCAAGCCCCTCATATTGGATAGGGTTTTGGTAGAAATTTTTGTAAGGATTACAAGTAGAATAAGAGGAAGTTTGAGTCCACATCACCAACTCAAAGTAGCCAACCTAGCTCTAGTCACTCAAGCTCTTTGCAATTGAGTACACCCTCATAAGATCCAACTTGAGTCAAAGGATCATATTTCTTCTATGACGAGTGTATATTTCCCTTATTAAATTATAAAATGGAGTAGCTTTGTCAAGCACTTCTACTCGATGGAATTGTTTATCCCTTATCAAGAAACTATTACTCATAAGAGGTTACATTTAAATTTCAACCAAGGACATGTTTCTAAGATTATTGCAGTATTGTATGTGTGGATGAGGAGTTCTAGGGGTTCCCTATGAAGTTGAGTATAGTAATTGAGTGTATTAATCTAAAGGAAAATTAATATTAAAGAAACATACAAAAAATATGCTAACTAATTGATAGGATATTGCTACAGGTTGATGTTGCAAGAAAAGGAAAAGTCATTATAGCTATATATTCTATAATAGGTACTAATCAATAATGGCTACAAGTAACTACCATAAACAAATAATAGTCTAATGCAGAATGAAAAAACTAATTACTAATCATAATAATAGAGTTATGATATACCTCAAGTGGGCCCTTACTTGGGTAATTTCATTCTCTTAATTTATGGAATAATTATCTAATCAATTCCCCATGCATAATTAACTCAATGCTTCTAAATAGAAGTTGCTCTTAAATTCTATCCAAAAGAAAGATAAAAATGTTGACAAAAGATTACTGTTACATTCAATTTGTAGATCTTTGCAATATAGACGAACTGACTCTAAATTTCATAAACAAATAGGACTCCTAAGTAGAAATGTTAACTCATTCCTTTGAGATAGGAATATGATTATGTGCAATGAGGACACAAGATGAAAATTTAGAAATATTGTCCTAGTATAATTCTTCTAGCAAAGATGAAGAAACCAGTTTCATAGGCATGTATAAACAAGTGGCAGAAATGTGTAGTAGAAATTATCATCATAACCAAAGATCCCATGTTCTTTATGGTAGAGTTTCACTAGTGGAAAAATTATTAAATTCTCCAACCACATCAGATTGCGGCTAACTCAGCTACATATGTCAATTCTTCTTATTACGAGCTCGCACTCCTTCAGTAACACGTTATTTATTCTTCTAGATATAGGCCAACACTTATTCATTGGTTACAGGTTCTTGCTCCCTTGCTTGTTGCATGACATAATAGTTCTTCTACAAGATACTTATTATAATCAGCACAACTTATCATAACATCACATCACATTTCAATAATAATTACATACATATGCAAGTATATATCGAATTATTAATAATTATTTATAGTTCTTTATAATTAAACATAAAATATTATGAAAATTTGGAAATTTTATGAAAATATCATCAAAACATAAGAAAAAACCTAATTAAAATAGAAATTATATGGCTCATCACCCACTAGCTCAATTCATGTTTGTCATCAAATAGGGGATGGTATTTGGTTGTACATCAATTCTAGCAACCAAAAGTTTGCTAGATATGTACTCCATTTGCCCCATTCTAAGTAGAACCCTTTATGTTGATCTATCCTTTCCCACCTAGTACTTTATTGTTCTTAATCATATAAAATCTTTCTTGACCAATGTTGTATCATGTGTCATAGTAGTGGATGTTGAAACTTTAGGGGTAACCAAAAATACCATATTATGCTGCTAGTTTAATGTACTTGTGAGCTCTCTTAATTTTTGCATAGTAGTTGTGAGATGAGTGAGGTTCCTTCTTTTTTATTTCATTAGTGAATTATCCTCATTTGGAGGTAATATAACCTATCACTTCTTTTCCTGCATGTTGGAATAATTGACCAAATATTTTATAATCTAATTTCCTTATTCTTAAAAAAATTCTAGCTATTTTAGAGTTTTTTTGTAAGTGTGAACCATTTATCTAATATTTTTGTTGATCTTTCACCTCTACTATGATCTTTAGAGATGTTTCCTTCTCTTTTTCCTTATATTGTTGCATTTTTTGTTCCTAATTCTTCTCATTTTGTATGAATGATGTTAATTCCTTTAACTAGAGTTCCTCTACATACAAGAGTGGATTACATTCTATCTAGTATGAAAAAGAATATTAATGTGGGTAAAATTCACATAACTAATTGTGTAGCTTTGAGGTGGAATTTTGAAAAATGGAGAAGGCTCAAGAGTAGCCATAAAAAATGGGAGATCACAATATACTTGCATAAATGAAGGCTTAAAAACTACTCCCTCAAGAATAATGCATAGACCCTTGTTAGAAACTTGCAATTAATTATCTAAGAGTACATGGTATTGACTAATTGTTCCACCTTCCTTTGTAGCCATGAAATTTTCATATCCTTTTTATTTATTTCTTCCTTAAAAATTTGCTTCATTTTTTTCTCTGATCAATTTATTTTCCTTTATCATATATTGTTCAACTTGTTTCCATATTTGTAGTGTAATATTTGGCTAGGATATAATTAGTGAAGATATGTAGGAGTGGATAACATTTTTTCTTATGAAGAACTACACATTGTTGATCTCAACTACATAGGCTAGATATTGAAGGGTATCATTAGAGTAAGCCTACTAAATAGGATTATTGTTATGACTAGGCATAGGCTAGGCTAGAAATTGTGTGGTTCTTGGTAGGGTAGGAGAAAAAGAGGCAGGGTTTGGAAGAATAGCTAGTTGTTGAAGTAATTCATATGATTATTGCAAATAGCCTATACTAGGATAAGTTTGGGGTTGATTAGCTTATCATTGTTGTTTCCATGGAGAATAGTATAGTTTTCAATGTTGAGTTTGTGCTTGTGATTGGTATGGCTATTAAGGCCACATTACTTGTGAAGGTGCCCATCTGGGTGATAGATAATTTGACCATGATGGAGGAGGTTGATTGTATAACCAAGGATTATTTGCAAAATAATTTAAAAATAGAGTATTACAAATTAATGGGTCCTAAGGGGTACTTTTTTTTATACTTCATGTTTTTCCTTGCAGTAGGTAAAAAACTTAGCCATCTTCATCCTCCAATGCCTTAAACTCTAGTCGATCATATTTATCTTCAATGCTTTCCACCCTCTTGCATCTATAATATATCTTCCTTTGGTAGCAGTGGGGGTGATATTCTGGTAAAATTGCTTCTACTTCTTCATTTTTATTCTTGGAATGCAAAATTTCTAGTTGAGTCACCGTGATTTATTATATCCCACTTCATATCTTTTAGCGAATTGCTAAGTTCCATTCATGACACACTTGCAACTGCTTTGGTAATAATTAGTTGTAGGACTCATTTATTCTTCATTGTGGAGCATGAATAATTATTGCATAAGCTATTCCCATGAAAATTGAGATATATCTTGTCTGATCAAATTTATGGCATCCAAACAATCTTTATTGACTCCTCTTAAGAAGACTATTTTAATGGATTATTGGGACAAGTTATTTCTCTAAGACTTTTGTAGGGAAAACATAAACATCTCTACATAATCTTCTAGAGGCTCATCCTCCTTCTTGGTCATTTAGAATATATCATCTCCCCTTAAGTCTCCTCTATGTAATAATCCTTACATTTATTGAGGAATTTCTCCTCCATATTTCACCAATTTCCACTATGTCCCTTCCTTGTCCCATGAACCATCTCAAGGTTGCATCCTTGAGAGTAGATAGAAACAATTTCAACCAATGAGTATTTGTGGTATAGTCATGGCTCCAAAAAAGAACATAAAATTTAAACAAGAGCATGTCCAAGTATTCAATGATGATGCCATGGAAATTAAGAAGAATTGATGAAGGGATGCTTTTAATGATAGCATTACCTACCTAGGTAGATATGGGAAACTAAAAGGTTGCTATTTCAAGAGGTTTTACTGGTATATCTCCCATTATGAACAAAGAGTCACGGCTATGGGTTGAAGTATTTATTAGGATATTTTTTAGACTCTTTACTTGAAGAATTTGATGAGCCGCTCTTAGAAGATTGCACTTAAAAAATAAACAATTCACTTCTTGATTCTTCCTCTATATATTCCACATGTATTGATATATTTTTGTGAAGACTATTGGTTGAAACAAATTTCCCATGAGGATCTCTTCTTCTCCACATGCAATAATTGTGTACCACTCTCCTCCTTTCCTACACACTATTAGTGGAAATTTCATTTTTTTGTATGGTATCTAATAATCCTAAATGTTGGGAATCAAATTTATTATTCCTAAGAAAATATGAAATAACTTTTAAAAACCTAGAAACTCTAATATCTTGGCACCATCCCTAGAAATGGTACCAAAAATGTATGTTTTCCCTTATTAACTAATAATATGGAGAAGCTAAATCATGCACTTCTACCTATTGGGATATTAAGGTGTCTCAACCTTAGTGAATCCCATGATTAATTATTTAATTATTTTCCCCTAAGTTGCTGAAATTATTTATTAAATGCTAAGTCACTTTGTGGGACCCAACAGAAAGTTGGCATCCTACATGCAAGGTGTGAAGAGAAATATTGTGACACTTGTCACATGGGTGCTCAATTATGAAGTAGAAAATATTAAAACCTTCAAAAGGTGTGCCATGTTGACAAGTGGCAATCTATTTTGGAAGAAAGCATTGGCGGGGTCTACTTGTATGAGTATTTATCTCTTCAGAAAAGTGGAGGCAAGGAAAGGTGACACTTATCACCTAGGAACTCATTTGACCATTAAGAATTGTGAAAACCTCAATGAGGAGCTCCATGATGCCATGTGGCATTAGTTTAACTTATTGAATAAAGCTTGGAAGGGAAAGTTGCTAAACAGAGATAGAGTTGTCACTCGAAGTGACTAGGAGTCAAGGTTGAGTTCTAAATTGGAAATTGGCATGATTTTATCTATGGGAATCCTAGCATGTGAGGTTGCTTGTTTTTTGGAGTTGCAAGCCTTGCATGTGTTTCATTGTTGTTTCATTTATGCACATGTTTGACAAGTTGTTAATCCAGTCACTTGGGACTCATGCATGTTGTCAGTTTCAGTTTGCATGCATGTAGAGACTAAGGGATTAACACATGGCAATGTTCAACTCCCATGTATGAGAAGTATATAATGATGCCTTAGTTCCTTTTTGGTATGATGAGATATTGTAAATCTATATGTCGTTATGCTACTAGATTCACTCTAGAATTTATATTGCAGTGAATCAACACTTGCAAGAGCATAGACTCTGAACATTGTATGTAATAGCTTTGTTACTATAATATAATTGATTTTTTCTTTGGTGTGTGGGCTTTTTCCCAAAAGGGTTTTCCCACATAAATTTTGTGTTGTGTGGTTTAATGGTTTAAATCTAGAAATAACTAATTGCATGTGCATTCTTAAATGAAATTGTGAATGTTTAAAGGATTTGAAATAAAGTTTTACAAACCCTCTACTAATTGATTTGCATTAGGGAAGCATTTTCGCACTCGGATTTACTTTTAGTTGGTATCAGATCCTGACTAGCTTTGTTATCCTTCTTGGGTTTGAAGGGTTTTTTGTGCTTATCTAGATTCAATGGGAGGTCTTATAGAGAGAGAGATTTGTAATCTTGTTATAGATTTAAGATGGCAAGAACATCCGGAAGAATAAAGATGGATAAATTCAATGGAAGCAATTTTAAGTTGTAGAAACTCAAAATGGAGGATATGCTCGTAGATAAAGATCTATGGGTTGAAATATCCAATACAAAACCAACAAAAACCTCATAAATTGATTGGGATATAATGGATTGGAAAGCCAAGGGTCTAATAAGACTCTATTTAGTTGATTTTGTGCTCCTAAATGTCCATAAGGAGAAGACTGTAGCTAGTCTTTGGAAGAATCTTGGTGATATTTATCAAAGGAAATTCTTGGTAAATAAGTTATTCCTAAGAAAGAAGTTGTATTCTCTAAGGATGGAGGAAGGAGGATCAAGCATTGATCACCTGAATACATTTGATATGCTTGTTTCTCAATTGGGTTCTGTTGGTGTGAAGATTGAAGATGAGGACCATTGCATGCTTCTGCTATATTCTTTGTCAAACTCATGGGACCACTTGGTGATGGCTATTGGAAGTAAAACAACCACTTTCAATATGGAAGATGTAGTTGCTTTTTTGTTATCTAAAGAGATGTTTAGAAAATCTTATGAGATGGCCTAGGAGGCCCTATTTTTTCATTGTTGATCGAAGGATAAAGGCAAGAAAAAGGAAAATAAGTCTAAGTCCAAGTCTTTGGGGAGATCTAAGTCTATTGGTAAAAATTCCAAGGCAAAATGCAAGAATTGTAGGAAAATTTGGTCATTTCTATAAACATTGTAAGCAAGAGAAGAAAAAGAAAAACAAGTCTTTCTTCCATTCTAAATTCTATAAATCCTCTCAAGATGATGTAGATGCATTTATCATAACCTTGGAAATGCATGCATTGGAATATGTATGGTTGATTGACTCGGGTGCCTCTTTCCACATGACCTCTCATAGAAGTTGGTTCTCAAAGTATGAAGAATATGATGGTGGGAAGGTGTATCTAAGTGATGATGAAACTCACCTAAATATTGTTGGTCATGGAAGAGTTAGGATCCAATTCCTTGATGATAGAGTGAAGGGGATTGATAGTGTATCACATATCCCTAGTTTGGCACAAAACCTACTTTCAATGAGTAAGTTCAATGATGTGGGAATGCAAGTTGTTTTCTTGAGTGGTGGATGCAAGATGACCAAAGATTATATGGTGTTTGCTAAGGGTGTTTAGATTAGCACCTTGTATAATATGGATGCATGCATGGTTTACTGCAATGGTGCTTATGTGAATTCCAAGAAAAGGGCTTTGGATTCTTCATCCTCACCATCAAATTAAGTAGAGAAGAAGACTATGGTGTCTACATCTAATGGTCATGATTTTTGGGTACCTAAGGGTGAAAATTCTTCGGAGATGAAGCTCCCAACTGAGAAGACAATGTTGTGGCACCAAAGGCTTGGCCATATTAGTGAGAAGGGTCTTAGAGCCCTAAAAAATAAGAGCCTTGTTGAAGGCCTTGATGATTGTAATCTTAAGTTTTATTTTTGTGAACATTGTATATATGGAAAACAACATCGTGTTTCATTTTATTCTAGTTCTCATAAATATTATGGGTTTTTGGATCATGTGCATTCTAATTTGTTTGGTCTAGTTAATACTCCTTCATTGTCTAGATCTGTGTATTTTGTCTCATTCATAGATGACTATTCTAGGACATTTGTGTATTTCCTCATAAGTAAATCTAAAGTTTTTAGTTGGTTTAAGAAATTCAAATCCTTGGTTGAAAACCAAACTAGTAGAAAAATCAAGTGCTTGAGGATGGATAATGATGGTGATTTTTGTTCCACAAAATTCGATAGTTTCTATAAGGACCATGGGATCAACAGACACAAGACAAGTCCATACACCCCACAATAAAATGGAGTTGCAAAGAGGATGAACAAAATGTTTTTGGAGAGGGTTAGGATTATGTTGAGTTGTGTTGGCCTTGAATAGAATTTTTGGGTTGAAGTTGTAGCCATTGCATGATGTTTGATCAATAAATACCCTACTTCGACGCTTGTTGAAAAGACACCCATTGAGGCATGGTTTGGCAATAAGCCCTCAAGGAGACATTTCAAAGTCTTTGATTGTGAGGCATATTCTCATGTGCTTGATGTGAAGAGATCTAAGTTGGAGAACAAGGCAATAAATTGTATCTTCATCAGTAATGGTGTTAGTGTGAAAGTGTACAAGCTTTGGGATCCAGTTGTAGAGAAGGTGCTCTACAGTAGGAGTGTGATCTTCCATGAGCTGAAATCTTCCATAGTTGATCTATAGCCAGAGAAGGAAGAGAATCATAAGGAGGTAGTTCAAATTCAACCTACTCCTAAGAGAGATGAACTACATACTCCTAGTGGACCTGATGATGAGGAGAGCTCTATCAACTCTGACAACTCTGAAGAAAAGCAAGAACCTCAACCTCAACACTTGAGGAGATCTACACGAGAAATGTGGCAACCTAATAGATTTGGGTATTATGTGTTGGATTCCAATTGCATATTTGCTTTGATTGCTAACACTGATGAGCCTAGGACTATTAGAGAGGCTATGGGTATGCATGATGCAAATTCCTAGATGGAATCCATAAATGAAGAGATGGCATAATTGAAGAAGAATACTACATGGGATCTAGTACCTTTTTCCTAAAGGATAGAAACCCTCTGGATGCAAATGGGTGTTCAAGAAGAAAATGGGTCCTTATGGTAGTGTTGAGAATCATAAGGAAAGGTTGGTCACAAAGAGATATTCTCGAGTGGAGGGAATAGATTATGGGGATATTTTCTCTCCTTTAGCTAAGCTGGCATCCATTTGTTTCTTATTATCACTTGCAATAGCTCATGACATTGAAGTTGAGAAAATGGATGTGAAGACAACTTTCCTTCATGGTGACTCGAAGGAAGAAATCTATATGTCACATCCAAAGCATTTCATTGTGAAAGGTAAAGAGAATATAGAATGCTAGTTGAGAAAATCTTTGTATGGTCTGAATTAATCCCCTGAGATGTGGTACCAAAAGTTCAACATCTACGTGTTTGATGAGGTAAAAATAACCTCATCAATATAATGGAATCAATGTGTAAATCTAAACCCTTCAGCCTTAATAACCTTGCCAATTGATTACCTTTAGGAAAAATTAGTGGTCTCTTTCTATGAATAAGCGTACAAACTTTATTTCTTAAAGTTGATCAAATTTAACTAACTTATGTTGATTTAATGGTCTAGTCTTTGAGAATTTTGCAAGTCAACTCCACTCCCAATCACATTCCAATCAGAAGGGAAATGAATGCGGATCTTGACACTTTTGAAAACCAGCGAGCGAGTGCCAGAATTCCAGGAGCACACGTTTTGGCCGAGTCTTTATAATTCTATTAATTTTCAATTTCAAAAACTTTATGTCTCATGCAAAGCCTCTTTAATATTGTATATCATGGGCTTTAAAGTCCCACTCGATCGACTAAAAAATAGGATTTTTGTTAGTCGTTTTTCATATAAATATGTAACTGTTACAAATAATAAAGGAGACTATCGTAATGCTGCCAATTTGTCTTTGAGTAAAAACTACCATATGAATATGAGTTTTCCCGCAACTCTTTGAATTGTTGTGTAATATGGATGCATCTATGGAATGAAGTAACTAAGATATTTTTCCAATGCATGTGATCTGAAGTAGCTATAGTCACACCCGAGAGCTGGCCACTCGAGGGTTATAGATAGATAGATAAGTATTTTGTTTCTTATTTTGTATTTTCCTTTAGTAGATAATAGTTGAATTTTCATTTCATTTTCATGAGTATATGTTATACTGTTAGTGTCAAGCCTGTAGGTTGTAACTGAGTCTGTAGTTTCTAAGCTTAACATTTGAATGTCTAGAGTACCTTTCTTCAATTGATTCTGATTAATGGTTTTATGATTAGCAGTTGGCTTGTTATCTTTTGCATTATATAAATGTTTCCTAATTTCTTTACATGCTTTACTTCTTCAGCAATTTATGCATTCTTTAGTTTAATCATTTCCATGCTTTCTAGTTTAATGGTGATGCTTTTTAGATTCTTAATTTTCTATTTTCTGATTTGAGTTATTTTCCCGCTTTCTAGATAGATGATTTATTGCTTTTAAGATTAGAGACCCCTTAGCTTAGAACTTTTATTCAGTTGATTGGTGCTTAAGAGAGAAGTTGAGGTGTCCTCTATTGCATACAGTTGTTGGACACTTCCTGGTCGATGTATTGATGCATTTATTCACTAAAGTGTTAGGACCTAACGATAGCCTGTCACTTTTTGGCACTGTTGCTGAGGATGCCCTTTTTCTAGTGTTAGTAGGAGATATCTTGAATACCTCTCTTAGGGATAGGAATAGTTCCTTGGCTTATTTTCTGCATGGTCAGGAAACGAGTCCCCCATGGAAGATTCATACCAAAAACCCCCCAGTCGACGTACCAACAAGTAGGGAGGAAGGAAACTTAGACCAAGAACTAAGGAATTGACTGAACAAGATCAACTTGAGACCTTCCCATATGCCCTAGAAAGAGAACAAATAGTGGTCAAGGAGCATATTCTTTCAAAAACTCTTGAACCTCCTGCCACTGAGCAAGTTGTGGAAGAGGATCACACCCCTTTCAACACCATGGGTGATCGTAGAAATGTTGAAAATAACCACAACAATGATAACCCCCCACCACGCACATTCACTTATCTGATTGCTATTGATGCAAATGACGACACAACAATGAAAAATATCTCACCGACCTTCTTTCCAACCTTTCAAGGTTCATCTACTGAGGGCCTTGATCAGTTCCTATTTGAATTCAAATTCTTATGTCAAACATATGACTGCAAGAATGATAATCAGAAACTAAAACTTTTCCCTTCCACTCTAAAAGACTCGGCTATTAGCTAGTTTATGGGGCTAGCTTCTCAGTCAATAACCTCTTGGGATGAAATGCAGTCTGTCTTTTTGCAGAGATACCAAAGTTACTGCAAGGTGACTGATAGAAAAGAAGAACTGTTCAAAATAAGGAAAAATGAGGATGAAAGTTTAGAAGATTACCTAGATAGGTTTATCTTCTTGTCCAGACGGTTTGGTGGAGAAGTCATAAGTCTTGATATTTTAAATACCTTATTCCTCAAAGGTCTTGATGATGAAGCTCAGAGGAGTTTAGACTTAATGGGAAAAGGAGATGTGTCCCAACTGAGACTGGAAAAAATAACAGAATTGTGTCGGATCTTCTCTCATACTCGTGGAGGTATTAGGAAGTCCACCCCCTTACGTGTTTCTAATGACATAAATAAACTTTGTGAGGAATTGGCCAATTTCAAGACTGACATTCTTGTCCAACTAAACACCACCTTAGACAACATACAAGCTAAAACCAGAAATCCTGAGACCTTGTCTATTTATTGCCCTAGGTGTTGAAATAAACATTTGCTCAGAGAGTGTCCCTTGGACAAAGTTGAAAAGATTGACATTTTTCAAGTATGTGACAAGAACCACCCCACTGATCAATGCGAGCTATTGAATGCCATCAAAAATTCCAAGAAAAGAACACCAGTTGAGGAAGAGGTGAACATTGTCAACCAAAGAACTGGAGATAATTTTACCTATGGCCAGAATTCTAATCCTAACTAGCGGCCCCAATCAAATTGGAACAATAATTAATGGTCAGTGCCTTGGCCTCAAGCACCACTACTAGTACCCTCTAACTGGGGAACCTATCCTTGGGGACCACCAGACTGGATGAACCAATCTTGGGGTAACCCTCAGTGGCCCAACCAATCTCAACAGTAGTGGTACCCTCAAAATCCCATTCCTCAATGGAATCAACCCCAGCATCAGTTTTATTCTGGTCCCAGGAGGATTCCTACTCAATAGACTCTCTTACCACCTCCCCAGAATGCTCAATAGACTGAAAAATTTAACCAACGGCCACTTTTGGTGCAACCAGTCCCTAATCCAAAGAACAATCATCCAAATACTCTAGTGTTTCACCGAACAAGACAATGTCACCGGACTTAACGCAATACACTGTGGAAACCTATAGTTGAGGTTTGGTAAAATACTTTTGCAATCGACTATCGGAGAAATCATACATGAACATGTCAAGAAGTCTACTAAGGAAACAACAATAACACCCACACCCATAGAACAAACCCTAGACACTATGCAACATGAGCCCGACCCTCCATCTTTAGCAGGAGTTACCGACCTACCTCAGGAGGAGGAGGATCAGTCTCCAACTGAAGTTCTGAAAAATCTCGTGCCTAAAGACAAAACCAAAACCCCTTTTTCGAAGCAATTGAAACTAATTTCTATGAAAGATTCTCTGGAAAAAACTTCACTATGAAAACTACATTAATATAGGAAATTAAATGACTATAGATTGAAGTTCCCTTGTTACAAGCGATTAAAAAAATCCCTAAGTTAAACCAGTTGATTAAACAATTGTGCATCAAAACTCCAAGGAGGAAGCCAAAATGAATCAACACTGTTCATATCAATGGATACCTAGCTGATTTGTTAGCTAGAACAATCATTGCTCTGAAATATGATGACCCAGGGAGTCCACTCATAACAATAACAGTTAATGAGGTAGAAATACCCAACGCTTTAGTGGACCTCGGAGTAGCCATTAACGTAATGACTGTTGATGTGATGGAAAAATCAGGACTTACTGATCTACACCCCAGTCCTAGAAATGGAAAATCAATCCATAGCTATTCCCAAAGGCATCATTGAAAATGTTCTTGTCAAGGTGGATGGATGGGAATATCCAGTGGATTTCTAGATAATTGAATCCCCTACTACCAAAGATACTTATCCAATAATTTTGGGATGACCATGGTTGGCTAAGGTTGTAGCCAAAATTGACTGCATGGAGGGAGGAATGACATCTCCCATGGATCTAATAGTAAACAGTTGTTTTTGTATCCTCCTACTAAGCCTGCCGAACATAGTAAAGTATGGATTGATGAACCAGAAAGTCCTACTGGATAGGAAAATTTGGCTTCACTAGCCATGGTATTCATCAAGCAACATGGTGAAGAATTAGAGGATGAATTAGAGAACAATGTGGGAAGTATTGCAATAGACTCTAGCAGTGAAGAGATGTCAGATGTAGAAAAAATCCTAGGACACCCAATCAACACAAACCAAGTAGAATTTGATGATGCTAAGTTTATTAGATTGCCTTTCCCTTTGATGAACCTAGTTCCAAAAACTTTCCATTTCTTTGCAGATGTTGCTTAGCTTCATAAAACTGTACCGCACAGCTTTCCACTTAACACACTGACAAGGCCCATTCACACTGTCACATCCAATTATCCTGGATTCAAAACTATTATGTTGTTGGCAGGAAAAACTTTGAACATCAATAGTTGGTTGACTGAGACGGAAGAACAAAGACTGTTTGATACCCTGGTGGGTAGATATAAAGTGTTCACCTAGGACTATAAGGATATGAGAGGAATACATCCTAGTGTATGCACACACCATATCTATACTGAGGATGTTTGACCTGTTCACCAACCACAACAGAGACTCAATCCTACCCTCAAAGACATCGTTAAAACTAAGATTGAGAAACTCTTGCAAGTAGGATATATCTACCCAATTTATGACAAGTGGGTGTCACCCTTGGTTGTAGTTCCAAAGAAGAATGGGAAGTGGAGAGTGTGTGTAGATTATATGGAGCTCAACAAAGTGACATGCAGAGATTATTTTCCCTTGCCATTTGTGGACCAAGTGTTGGATAATCTGGCTAGGAGAAAATATTTTTCATTTTTGGACGGATTTAGTGGATACAACCAGATATAGGTAGTAGTGAAAGACCAAGATAAGATGACCTTTACCTACCCTTGGGGGAAATTTGCATATAGGTTTCTTCCCTTTGGGCTACGTAATGCTCCTGCCACATTTCAGAGGGCCATCCTAGCTATATTTATTGAGCTGGTAAATGAGTGCGTGGAAGTCTATATGGACGACTTCACTATATATGGTTCAACCTTCAATGAAGCCCTCACAAATCTAGACAAAGTGTTAAAATGATGTGAGGATCATCGGTTGTCCCTCAGTCATGAGAAATGTTTAATCATGGTGGAACAAGGAATAGTGCTAGGACATCATATTTCAGTCGAAGGGATTAAGGTTGATTCCAAGAAAATTGAAGTCATACAACAACTTGAGATCCCAAAAACTATGACTGATGTCAAGAGTTTCTTAGGGCATGTTGGATACTACCAAAGATTCATAGAAAACTTTAGCAAAATTGCAGCCCCGATGTTTTCTCTCCTTCAAAAAATGTTGACTTCACTTGGACACCTAAGTGTTAGTCCTCATTTAAAATTATCAAAGAGAAACTCATCTTTTCCCCTGTCCTACGAGGACCTAATTGGAACCTACCATTTCACATTTATGCTAATGCATCTAATGACGCCATTGGAGTGGTTCTAGGGAAAGAAGATGAGAATGGAGGGAAATATGTTATATATTTTATCAACAAAAATTAGATGCCAACAGAGAAGAATTACACCACAACAGAGAAAGAATTCTTGGCTTTAGTGCATGCCATCAAGAAATTTAGACATTATGTCACATGATATAAAGTTACAGTGCACACAGACCATGCAGCCATCAGGTATCTCATGAATAAATCTGTGGTAAATGCAAGGATAATCAGGTGGTTACTCCTTCTCCAGGAGTTCAATGTGACAATTGTTGACAAACTAGGGAAGTCCAGTGTAGTCGTGGACTTCTTATCTTGGAAAAAACATGATGGAAACTGTGCTCCGGTACAGGACGAATTCCAAAATTAAAATTTGTTCGACATCTCCACTAAAACTCCTTGGTTTTCCAATATTGTGAATTACTTAGCCACCTCAAAAGTACCACCTCATTTTTCATCAAAACAAAAGAAATGCCTTGTAAGAGAGAGTGCCCCTTTTAAATGGATTAATGGAATCTTGTTTTGATGTGGACTCGATATGGTTTTGCGATGGTGTGTTAGGGAAAATGAGACCTACAATATCCTTAGGGCCTGTCATGATGACCCTTCTGGAGGGCATTATTCTGCTAAAAGGACAACTCACATGATTCTGGGAGCAGGAGACTATTGGCCTTCAATGCATAAGGACACCAAGAAGTACGTTCGCAGATGTGATGAATGCCAAAGGGTAGGAAGACCAACCACATCCAATGAAATTCCCCTACAACCTCAGGTAGTCCTTGAACCATTTGAAAAGTGGGGATTGGATTTTATTGGCCCCATGGACCCTCCTTCGCAAGGAAAAGAGTATATTTTGGTATGTACTGACTATATGACTAAGTGGGCTGAAGTGAAAGCACTACGCATTGCTAGGGAAGAGCAGGTAGCTGACTTTCTTTATAATAGAATCTTTCTCAAATTTGGGGCTCCAAGAACAATTGTTACAAATCAAGGCCCCTAGTTTATGTCTAAAGTCCTATTGGCATTCACAAATCACTTCCAAGTAAGTCACAAGAAGTCCTCACCCTACCACCTGTAGGAAAACGAACAAGTTGAGGTCGCTAATAGGGAACTGGAGAATATTTTGACAAAAATGGTCTCTTTGGGAATGAAATATTAGGATAGGAAACTACTGGAAGCTGTCTGGGCCTACAACACGACCTGGAAGTCAACCACTAGCTAAACCCCTATGAGTTAGTCTTTGGGAAGAAGCCCCTCCTGCCCATTGAATTCGAGCTCTAAACCCTTAGGACAGCCATGGGATTGGGCATGGATCTTAAATGAGCTCAAATTGAGAGTCTTACAACTTAGTGAACTAGAGGAACTTCGTTTAGACGCCCTCCATCAAACTGAACTAGTCCAGCAACAATGTAAGGTCTAGCATGACAAACATATCAAAGAGAAACAATTCCATACCATGGATTGGGCATTATTGTTCGATTCCAAATACAAGGATCATCAAGGGAAACTTAGGACACACTGGCTCAAACCATACAAGATTTTTGAAGTGTTTGCTAATGGTTTGGTCCAATTAAAACCAATTGATGGCACTGACACTCGAACTCTTCTGGTTAATGGGCATCAATTACGCATCTACCATAAACCCATTAACAAAGAGGAGTTTACAAAAATGGTAGAAATGCAGGAAGAAATCCACTACATTGACTCTGTTGTGGCGGAGTCAATATAGTCAATATAGTTGTTAAACAAATAACCCAAAAAATAAATTAATTAATTAATTAAATAAAATAATAAAAAATAAAAAATAAAATCATCATTTCATTTCTAAAAAATTTCTTCAATTTCTTCATCAACTCCACCATTAGGACTTGGCTAAAGTTTTTTTTTGTATTTTTCAGAACTTCATCTTTTGGCGAACCCAATTCCGACACACCCTGCTATGATGCTCTGAAATCTGGTAGCACGGCTGTTGTGATGCTCCGGAATTGTTGTTGTGATGTTCTGCAATTGTTGCTATAATGCTTCGGAATCTACACATCAGATTAGTTCCATGTCTTTTCATGATCCTGCATTCTAACACATCACTCAATGATGCTTTGGAAAGTCAAGGCCAAAGTATCACAATTTTCTTCCTTTCAGCTGCATCTTTTCAACGATGCTCCAAAATTCTACTTGGATGCTCTGAAATTCTGTTTGAATGCTCCAGAAATTTTGGTTGTTGGTCTGGCTACATCTTTCGATGATGCTCTGGAAATCTTGGTTCTTGCCCCAGTTGCATCTGTCAGCGATGCTCCAGAATCCTCAATCTGGTTACTCTGTTACAATGACATCTTTCTATAATAATTCCATAACTCATTTCTTCTCTACTTTGGGTGTATTACTTTATAATGCTCCGAATTTTTTTATAAATTTTGTCTTTCTAGTGTTTTTTAATTTTTCCTAAGTTTCGTGCATGCCCATCCTTTAATGTCGCTTCGAGATCTACCCCCTTATGATTACTCTGTCGCATCACATCAAATCTTTCTATAATAAATAAGATTATTATGACACCTTTTGTCATGATAATTTATATCATTACTTCAACCATCCCATCCATGCCATTATTATTCGCTGCCACCCTCGCCAGCCATATGACTATCCAATTACGTTAGCAAAGGTAAGTGACGTTTGATCTAACAACAAGACCTAAGGTATGTGCGAATTTATTTATTAAAAGGGTTAGTATTTTTTTTGAATAAAGGTTAATTAATTGGCATGATTTGTTCCCCTTGTAACTTTGAAACTTGTGCCTTTTACACGATTGGTAAGAGTATGACAACAGTTGTAATTCCCCATGAAAGGTCATCATCATTATGCAGTAAGGTGACAAGCAAGCTAGTAATTAATTCTTTCCTCGTCGAGTATATAGACACAAAACTCTTTTTCCGTCTATTATTTAGAGAATCAAGCATTCTAGAGTTCTGTAAAATTTCACCAAGCAACAAAGGAAATGGGAGGCACTAAGAAAAAGTCTGAGCCAACTTTTGCAATGCCATTGTTGACATTAAGCTATATAGTAGTTTTATTTCAAAGGGTTGGATGTTTGGACTTCATGAAACAATTTGAAGGGCACACAAAGCAGCTGGTGAAGGAATTCGTTGAGAATTTTGCAGATGGGAAGAGTGTGGTGCGTGGAAAACCATTCCAAGTAAGTATGGAGTTCCTTGCTTGTCTTTCTGGCCTTGAGAATAAAGGAATTCATTTAAATGAAAATACCCACGTCCCTTATCAAAAGTTAATAGATTTGTTCCATAGGGAAGGGGAACCCCAACCTGTAATGACCATAAACACTAGGGGAAAAATAAGGGAATTCATAGAATGTCTATTACAGAACCCTGGAGGTCTGTTACAGCTTGAACTATTAAATATTTCACTTGTGAGGGACAAATGACTACAATAGTGGGACCCCCTTTTCGCCTACTGACTCATTTACACCACAGCATTGAGGACCCTAATCTTAGGGTAAATTTACCAGCTTTTCTCTACCATTCAGTCACCTCTATGATACAAAATTATAAAATTGGGACAACACCCCTTAAACATCATGGTATAATACAATTAATATGTAAATACCATTTCTGCCATAAGTCAGAGAAAAAGTGGCAAAGGTTTCTACGAAAATTTGAGAATGAAGAGCCAAGGAGGCCACTTGAGGAAGGAGAATCCTCTAAACAAACGGAATAGTCTGTAGAGGAACCCTCCTCGGAGGCATTAGGTGCCCTTGAATCCCATTATACCTCCATGGCTCCTAGCAATGATGCACCGAAAACCTTACCATATGAATTACAAACCCCAGGACAGGAAGGGGAGGTGGGAATTGTACATTTTGAAGAAGAGGAACCCCCTCGGAAGAAAAAGAAACAAAGTAAAATTATTTTTCAAATAACTCCTCCTGTATGGAGGAGTAAACGATTATCTTCAGGGGCCAGTGAAATCGAACCCCAAAATATAGGCAGTCGTTCAAAAAGGAAAAAGGTCAAGACTCCAATAAAGGTGGTAGAAATTAATAGTCCACTTGATACTGAGGCAATAGATGGAATGAAAGAGCAAGGGGATGAACTTTCCAATAAAAAGAACAAAGAAACCCTATCGCTTGAAGAACAGAAAAGGGAAAGAACACAATCACCACACTCAAAGCAAAATGAAGATGAACGTGTGGGAGGATTCTCTCCTTTCCTTAACAGGTTGGAAAGTATACCTGAATTTGTGGAAAGAGTGCCTCAAGCAACTCCTCATGCATCTTTCTCTATGGATACTAATGAAGAAGAAGACAAACCTCATATTGATGGATAAATTCCTTGCTCCTCCTTACTTGAAGAAACTGAAGAAGGAAGTATGCCTCATAATGAGAATATAGAAGAGATAGAAGAAGTGCTTCCTGAGAGCACTGAAACAAAAACTGCACCCCATATTGATGAAAAAGTGGAAGAAGTGCCTCACTCATCCCTTCCTGAGGACAACAAAGAAGAAAATGTGCCTCATCCTGATGAAGAAATTCCTCATGCACTCTTTTTTGTGAACACAAGGGTCAGAGAATCTAGTTAGAGAAATGAGCAATTAGAAAAGCTAAATATAGAAATTGAAGGATTAAGAACCAGGTTGCAAGATGACGAGGCACAAATTAATCAACAGAAAGAAGAAATTGTGGTGCAAACTACCATTGTCCATAAAAGAAATCAGGAAGTTGCCAAATTGATTGTGCAAATGGAGGAAAAAGACAAGCTTATTGAGTAGTTGCAATTCCAGATCCAACAATGGAATCAATAGGGTAAACAGAATCAAGATGCTCTATGTGAAAAAGAAAAATGTATTCAAGATTTGAAAAATAATTTTATGCAATTATTCAGTGCTTTTGAAGAAGAAAAGAATTGACAATAAATTGAGTTAAATGCCTCTGTGAGTAAAATTGTGGAGCTAGAACAAAGCTTGCAAGAGAGTGACACTCAGTCAATCATGGAATCAAAGGGGACAAAAACTAAATCTATTGTTATAGACTAGTTCTAGGTACATATTCCCCCAATTCTAATGAAATGGATAGAGCATTGTTACTTCTTGAAGGATGTGGAATTTGAAAATAATAGGTTAAAGAGGGAATTAGTCATGTTAAAAGAATCTTTCCATCAGGTATATAGGGATAAGCAGGATGCCTGTGAAATTGGTGAATTGTTATTAGCCTGTAGAAGACCATCTAAGTTGTACTCCATGTTTCTTAATGAGTAGCTTTTAAGATGGAAGTTGCAAATAATTCGCAGAACCAGCCTCATGACCCTGATATCAAGGAATTTGTAAAAGTATTTATTGATTCACTCCCTGAACAGTAGAATTTTTTGTGAGTTCTTTGTTCACAATTTGCTCTTAGAAAAGTATACAAATTTCTTTATTAACTTCTTTGTGGGGGAAGTAGAATTAACATCATTCCTGTCCACTATGAAAAATCAACTTCACTGGAAAGACAGATCTAGAGAGTATGCTCAGGCAGAAAAGACTGTAGGGTTACATATGAGATACCCTCATAGGAAGCCTCTCTCTTTCAAGAAATAATTTTTGGGTGTCAAAAGTAAATAGGAAGTACAAGTCAAATACAATAACAATCTGAGGTTGTGTCATGATTACTTTCAAGAACAAGGGCCACATTTAATAGGACCAGCATGCCATGCATGTGAAGTAAGGTATACTCCTCTTCCCATGCATCTCAAAAAGAGGGAAATAATTTCACCTCTTAATATCAGATGGTCCTACAGAAGAGCAGTAGCTTTGGCCAAAATTTTGGAGGAATTAAAGATCAACTGGATTGGTATGAGGTATAGATCTCCCTTGCTTCTTTTACCGCCACCTTTAGTATACACCAACCTAGACCAAAGTGAGGACAGTTTTTCCAGGTGGAGACAAAGGGTCATTTTTCATCATGGATTCTTGAGGAATCCAGATATATTAGACATAGAGGCAAATGATGTGTATGATCTCAGTGCTAAGTATGAGGAAATGAATAAAAGGAATGATAGGCAGGGGACACACCAGAGAGTAGGAGGACTTGCTTGGACTTAGGAAGGGGAGGAAATGATGAGGTAAACATAACCTCATCAGTATAATGGGCTCAATATGTAAATCTAAACCATTTAGCCTTAATAACCTTGCCAATTGATTACCTTTAGGAAAAATAAGTGCTCTCTTTCTATGAATAAGAATGCAAACTTTATTTCTTAGAATTGATTGAATTTAACAAAATTATGTTGATTTAATGGTCTAGTCTTCAAGCATTTCACAGGTCAAATCCTCCCAATCACATTATAGTCAAAAGGGAAATGAATGCAGATCTTGACACTTTTAAAAACCAGGGAGCGAGCGCCAGAATTCTAGGAGCACACGTTTTGGCCAAGTCTTTATAAATCTGTTATTTTTTAGTTTCAAAAACATTATGGCTGATGTGAAGCCTCTTTAATATTGTATATCATGGGATTTAAAGTCCCTTTTACTATGGGAAATCTGTTGAAAGACTCGATCGACTGAAAAATAGGATTTTTGTTAGTCATTTTTCATATAAATATGTAACTATTACAAATAATAAAGGAGATTATCATTATGCTACCAATTTGTCTTTGAGTAAAAACTACCATATGAATATGAGTTTTCCCACCACTCTTTGAATTACTGTGTAATATGGATGCATCTATGGAATGAAGTAACTAAGAGATTTTTCCAGTGCATGTGATCTAAAGTAGTTGTAGTCACACCCGAGAGTTGGCCACTCGAGGGTTATAGATAGATAGATAAGTATTTTGTTTCTTATTCTATATTTTCCTTTAGTAGATAATAGTTGAATTTTCATTTCATTTTCATGAGTATATGTTATACTATTAGTGTCAAGCCTGCAGGTTGTAATTGAGTCCGTAGTTTCTGAGCTTAACATTTGAATGTCCGAAGCACCTTTCTTCAATTGATTCTGATTAATGGTTTTATGATTAGCAGTTGGCTTGTTATCTTTTGCATTATATAAATGTTTCCTAATTTCTTTACATGCTTTACTTCTTCAGCAATTTATGCATTCTTTAGATTAATCATTTCCATGCTTTCTAGTTTAATGGTGATGCTTTTTAGATTCTTAGTTTTCTTATTTCTGATTTGAGTTATTTTCTTGCTTTCTAGATAGATGATTTATTGCTTTTAAGTTAGAAGCCCCTTAGCATAGAACTTTTATTCATTTGATTAGTGCTTAAGAGAGAAGTTGAGATTTCCTCTATTGCATACAGTTGTTGGACACTGCCCAGTCGATATATTGATGTGTTTATTCACTAAAGTGTTAGGACCTAACAATACCCTGTCAGTGTTGTCCTTGGGATTTCTGAGATCTAAATCTAACCATTATGTTTATTACAAGGCTAAAAATGGTCACATTCTCGTTACTGTCCTATATATGGATGATATGTCATTCATTGGGAATGGAAAAAGCATGTTTTCAGATTTGAAGTCTCAGTTATCAGCATAGTTTGAGATGAAATATCTAGGTGCAATGAACTATATTTTAGGGATTGAGATCAAAAGAGGTAGAGCTAACAAAAAGCTTTGGTTTAGCTAAAGCAAGTATGTGAACTTTGTGTTGGAGAGATTTAGCACGACTACTTGTAGATAGATGGTTGTTCCAGATGTTCAGGGGACAAAGCTTTTTGTGGAGGATTGTTTGAAATCTCCTACCAAGATGGAGGACATGACCATAGTTCCTTAGGTAAGTGTTGTTGGCAACTTGATGTATGCTACAGTTTGTACTAGGCCAAAAATTTCCCAAGCAGTGGGAGTCCTTAGTCAGTTTATGGCTAATCCTAGATAGGTGCACTGAGATGCCATGAATAGAGTTTCAAAGTACTTGAGAGCTACTTTTGAGTGTGCCCTATGTTTTCATGGTCATCCTATTGGACCTCAACATTCAGTGAGCATTCATGGATATGTGGATTCAAATTGGGCAGGTGACATTAATAGTAGGTGATCCACTAGTGGATATGTTTTCATGATGTTTGGTGGTGCTATAAGTCGAATGAGTAAGCAACAAGTTGTAGTTGCTTTGTCCACTACTAAAGCTAAGTACATGACAATTACTCATGCTTGTAAAGAATTCATTTAGCTTAAGAGACTATGTTCAGATATTGGTTTTGATGAAGGATAGATTACTATTTATTGTGATAGCCATAGGGCTATATATTTAGCAAAAAAGTATACTTTCCATGCCAAAACAAAGCACATTGATGTGCAATTTCACTTTTTTTGTGATATGGTGGAAGATGGAAAGGTTAACTTGGAAAAGGTGGAAACTTTGTTGAATGTTGCAAATGCATTGATAAAGCTAGTGAGCACAAAGTAGTCTAGATGATGTGTTGAATCAATGGGCCTTGTGGCCTAAGTACTGATACAAAGGCTCCTATAAGGTCTTTGACAAGTGGGAGAATGTTGGGATTAAGGTGTCTCAACCTTAGTGAGCCCCATGATTAATTATTTAATTATTTGCCCCTAAGTTGCTGAATTTATTTATTAAATGCTAAAATATGTGTTTCCAAATTGCTAAGTCACTTTGTGGGACCCAATGGAGATTTGGCATCCTACATGCAAGGTGTGAAGAAAAAAATTGTGAAACTTGTCACATGGGCACTCAAATGGGAAGTAGAAAAGATTAAAACCTTCATAAGGTGTGCCACGTTGACAAGTGGCAATATATTTTGGAAGAAAGCATTGGCAAGGTCCACTTGTGTGAGTATATATCTCTTTGAAAAAGTGGAGGCAAGGAAAGGTGACACTTGTCACCTAGGCACTCATTTGGGCATTAAGAATTGTGAAAACCTCAACGAGGAGCTCCATGATTCCATGTGGCATCAATTTGATTTTTTGATTGAAACTTGGAAGGGAAAGTTGTTAAGCAAAGACAAAGTTGTCACTCAAAGTGACTAGGAGTCAAGGTTGAGTTCTAAATTGGTAGTTGACTTGATTTTCTCTATGGGATGCCTAGCATGTGAAGTTGCTTTATTTTTGGATTTGCAAGTCTTGCATGTGTTTGCATGTTGTTGCATGTACGTGCATGTTTGATAGGTTGCTAATCAAATCACTTGGGACTCATGCATGTTGTCAATTTCAATTTGCAATGCAGAGACTAAGGAATTGACACATGGAAATGTTCAACGCCCATGTATGAGAAGTATATATTGATTCCTTAGTGCATTTGTTGTATGATGAGAGATTGTAAATCTATATGCCATTATGTTATCAGATTCACTCTAGAACTAGTATCATAGTGAATCAACACCTGCAAGAGCATAGACTCTAAATATTGTATGTAATAGCTTTGTAACTGTAATATAATTGATATGTGCTTTGGTGTGTGGGTTTTTTTCTCGAAAGGGTTTTCCCACGTAAATTTTGTGTTGTGTAGTATAATGATTTAAATTTGAAAATAACTAATTGCATGTGCATTCTTAAATGAAATTGTGAATCTTTAAAGGATTTGAAACAAAGTTTTGCAACCTCTCTCCTGATTGATTTGCATTAGGGAAGTGTTTCTGAACTTGGATTTCCTTTCACTACCTGATGGATTGGTTTATCCCTTATCAAGTAATTATTAGTAATACGAGGTTAGATTTAAATGTCAACTAAAGATGTGTTTTTAAGATGATGCTAGTATTATATGTAAGACTAAGGAGTTCTAGGGATTCCCTATGAATATGATTATAGTAATTGAGTGTACCGATATAAAGAAAAATTCATATTAAATAAACATTTAAAAATTATGCTAATTGATCAAAAATATATTTCTATAGGTTGATGTTACAACTGAATGTTATAGTTGTTGATTCTAGAATGGATAATAATCATTAATTGTTATGCGTAACAACCTTAAGCAAATAATAGACTAATACGAAATGAAAGAAAAAATACTAATTTCAATGGAAAAGTTGCAACATACCTCAAGTGGGCCCTTGCTTGGGTAATTGCACTCTCTTAATTCACAAAGTAATTATCTAATCAATTCCTTATGCTCAATTAGCTCAATGCTTCCATATAAAATATTGTTATTGATTGCTATCCAAAATAAAGATACAAATCTTGATAAAAGATTACAATTACATTTAGTCTATAGATCTTTACAGTATATAGACTAACCAATCTCAATGTTGTAAAAAACTAGGACTCCTACGTACAAATTTCAACTCATTCCTTTGAGATAGGAAGAGGATTATTCATAATGAGGACATAAGATAGAAATTCAGAAATATAGTCTTGGTATAATTATTCTAACATATATGGAGAAATTGATTTCATAGGAATGTATGGACAAATGATAGAGGTGTCTAGTAGAAATTATCACCATAATCAAAGAGCCCATGTTTTTTTATGGTAGATTATCATTGGTGGAAAAAGTATTTAATTCTCTAGCCTCATTTGATTGTAGCTAGCTCGACTATAGGTGTCAATTCTTCTTATTGTAGGCCCACAATATTTTAGTTGCACATTATCTATTTTTGTGGCTATAGGCCAACAATAGTTCATTGGTTATAGTTTCCTACTCCCTTTCTTTTTTCATGACATATTATTTCTTCTACAAGGTACTTATTCATTATAATCAACACAACTTATCAGATCATCACATCACATTTCAATAATAATTACATACATATGCAAGTTCTAAATATATAGAATTATAAATAATTAGTTCTAGTGCTTTATGATTGAACATAAAGTCTTAGGAATATTTGGAATTTTTATGAATACATCATCAAAACATGGAAAATAACCTAATTAAAATGGCAATTATATGGCCCATCAACTGGCAAGGTCACTACGCAAATTCTTGTCCTCAAGGGTTTCTAGTAGTTGGTAGTCATAATGTAACTTCAAATATGACAATTGGAGATGTTGGAAAGTCTCATAGAATATTAGTGGTGGTAGATAACCATTAGAAAAAGCATTAGAGTACCATTGTGGAGACATCAAGTATGTTGGGTGATATGCATGCTTCTATTTTGTTTGATTCTAGTGCTTCAAATTATTTTATCTCCCCATCCCTCATAGTGTAATATGGGCTTATGGCAACAAGGTAGAATTACCAGTGGAAATTTAAGTTAGCTACCAATATTATGGTGGTTTTAGACTCCATTATATTTGGTTGTATGTTGAATTTATGCACCTTAATCACCACTAACAATTTCCACATCCTACCTTTGGGGTCCTATAATATTGTATTGGGTATGGATTGGTTAGAGGCTCATGAAGTGAGAATTGACTATCAATGTAAGTCAATAGCATGTGTGAATGATCTTGATCAACAAGTAGAGATAAAATGGGTGAAAAGGCCCATATCTTTTTGCATCATTTCAACCATACAACTAAAATAGAGCAAATGGAAGGGATGACAAATGTTTTCTATCTCAATGATTGATCTCTTTAAGATCAGTGTCATGAGGTGTCTCTTGATGATCACTATCTCCTTAGGGAGTTCATTGATGTGTTTCTAAGTGAGATTCTTGGTATCCCACCAAAATGATATGTATATTTTCATATGGATCTTGTTCTAGGAGCTAATTCCATCTCCTATGCATCATACTGCATGACCACTCAAGAACTCAATAGCTTTTCTTGCAACTAGAAGAGTTGTTGAGAAAGGTACACATTCATCCTAGTGCATCCCCTTGGGGCACACCAATCATATTTTTGAAGATGGTTGTGTATCGACTACTAGCAATTAAAAAAGTGGTGGTGAGAAATTGATATCCTTTTCCAAGAATCAATTATCTGTTTGACGAAATGAAGGGAGCCAAGATGTCTCTGATATTGACCTAAAGTATGGATATCATCAACTTCACATTTGTGAGGAAAACATTCATTAGATGATATTTTATACTCATTATGGACAATATACATTCTTAGTAGTTTCATTGAGGTTGATCAATGCTCCTTTAATGTTTATGAGTTTGATGAATGGGGTATTTTGGACTTACTAGAGCAACAGGTCCACTTACACCACATTCTTCAATGCTTGCAAGAGCATCAAATTTATGGAAACCTATTGTAGTGTGAATTATTTTAGCTAAAGGTAAATATTTGGCTCATTTCATATCTATTGAGGGTATCTCAATTGACCCCTTGAATATTCCAACCATTGTGGATTGGCTTATGCCCTTAAACATGTCTAAGGTTTTTATTTTCATGGGATTGGTGGGTTAACTATTGATTCAAACAAAATTTATCAATAGTGATACACTTTATCACTCTCTCCAAAAAAAATGAAATAATTCTATGTGGTTGAAGAAGTGTGAATCGAACTTTCAATTTTTTAAGGAATAGTTGACTAGTGCACCTATCCTTATTATACCTAATCCTACAAAAAAAATTATGGTTTTCGCTAATTCATTCTTATTTATGTTAGGGTTAGTTCTTATGTAGGAGGTTTGAATGATTCCTACAAGTCATGAAAAATCAAGGATTGTGAACTAAATTATACCACCCACAATTTATAATTGGGATTTTTTTGTTAGGAATAGGTGTATTACACCTTGCACAAGAAAAAAATATTTAATTATATAAAATAAATATTTATTTGTGGTGAATCTTAGGTGATTTTTTAACCACATTAAAATTTTATTTAGGTCCACTTGTAAAGTTGTATATAACATTGGTTAGATATTTTATGTGTTGGTTGCATATGGGAAAGATATTTAATATTGAGTGAAACATAGAAAAATGGGTTAGGGGTTCAAACACATAGGGTTTTATACTAAATTTGGAATGTTTCACCAAACTTATTATAAATAGCAAGGTCAAAATGGGGTGAATGAACCTACCTATTCTCCTATTTCATTCAGGAAATGAGATCCCTCAAGTTAAAATCAACTTTCAACCCTTAGGTGAGTGAATTCTTTGAGGAATCTTGCGATTTCCCTTTTTGTGTTAAGATGAGGGTCTAGGTCAAACAACACTTTGGGAAGAAAGATTAAAAATAGAAAATCAACTCCAAAATGCAATCTATCAATTGGATTTAGTAGATTAAACATAAAACTGAAGGAACCTACAAATTTTCTGACAGATATGGAAGGGATAAATGTTGTGTACCTCTCACAAAATGGTGTTTTTAGAAGTTGTTTGAGGACTCGTTCACCCTATTGAAAATGGGTCCTAGGTAGGGCTCTTCAATCTATTTCTAGGTTCTCTACCCCTATGTTTGCACTTCCCAAATTCCCAATTTTCACCATCAAATAGTCAAAAATAAATCCAGGATTCGAGTTTCTATCAGATTACAACAAAGGTGGCAACAAATGCAACTTTGAGATCTCCAAATTTTCTTCAACCTGTAAATATGCAACACACAAAGAGAGGGGAAAATGTTTATTTTGGTGAATGGGGGTTTTCCTTGGTCAAACCCTATTTTGGTAATTAATTCTTGGAATAAAATAAAATAGCATGAAAGGGGTGATGAATGAACAACTCAATGTCACAACTCACCAAACCCTTGGATGAACCTTTGAAGGAATAAAATCTTGATGTTTTTGTTGCATGAAATGGCTTCAATGGATGTGGATTTTGATGCTTTAATATTGCTTTGAATCTTTGACTTGAATGCTTGAAACCTACATCACAATGTGAGCTCCAAAAACATGCATGATTCCACATAACTTTGACATGATGAATGGATATTGAATGCTGCAAAAAATGATGAAGAAATCCTCTCTTGAATTCTCTTTACAATAATCTTGGCTCTTGTAATTGATCTCTCAAAAATCTAATGTTGATTTGATAAAATAACCTTATATTTATAGACATTTATCCTTAATTTTCTGAAATTCAAATATCACAGGCCGATATTGAATCATGGATTTAAAAATATTAAAATACTCCCAAAAACATAATTTAAATTAGGGTCCTAGGTCTAAGTGAGAACCCATTTTCCCATGGGAAAATGGGTCCTAGGTCACACACCTAGGACACTCATTGCTCAATGAGAAGTGTTATGTTTAGGCATTAAATAATGTTGGGTTTCTTCTTTGGAAAATGCAATTAATTATTATTGGATTTGAATTAAAGGGGCCAATTAAGGAAAATTAAGCTCAATTAATTAAAGGAGACCTAAATAAGTGTGAAAGTGCAAAGGGGTACACTTTACAACACTACATTAAGGAATTATTAAGTTCATTTTAATTAATAGAGCCCTAAACTTAATGTGAATATGTAAAATACATATTACAACACTAAATTAAGGCATAATGAAGTTAATTTTAATATTAATTCCTAATTAGGTGTGAAAATGTAAAAGGATACATTTTTCTACACTACATTGAGAAAATTTACACCAAAAAGTAAAAGAGGGATCAATAGTTTTGTGTACTCGTGGTTTTGAGGCACATGGTTTTACCTTACCACTTGGTTATTTTGTGAGCTTCATTCTATAAAATCAAAGACATTCTTAGTGGTTGAGGTTGGCTGGTTTGTGGTTTTGGTTTGGTTGTCATTGTATTGAGTTATTTTCTAAAAAGTGCATATGTGAAGCATGACATGGGATCTTTGGTTGCGTGATTCCCCATTATGCTTGAACACATGGAGGATGCAATGGAAGAGCCTTATAATTTTAGAAGTATTCATGGAGACTTTGTAAATATATTGTAATGTTTTCATTAATAATAACACATTGAGTTTGGATGCTTTTGGAGGTTAGATTTTTCCATCTTGAGGGTTTTCCCAAGGTATATAGTGTGCATTTTGTGGTATGTCTGATATTTACATATACTTATTATGTAAGTGTGTAGGTGTGATTTTCTCTCATGGGGTTCTGTAGGAAATTCTTTGATCAACCTATATTTTTTTCTAACATTGTCATCCATGTGTATGTGATAAAATAACTTTCTATCAAAACTATCAATTTGAGTTGCATATAGATCGTCTTAGCTTATAGTATATTTTCACTCAACTAAATTTGAATTCCTATCATCATAATTGGATGTATTTTACTTAAAAGTATGAATTTTGCATCCAATACATCAAAGAGAAAGAGAATATAGTCACAGATGCATTAAGAAAGAGGCTTCATGAATTCTCAATTCCGACCCTCAAAACAAAGTTGTTGAGTCATATTTAAGAGAAAAACTAAGTAGATCCTTAGTATTAAGATATTTATGTGGAAATTGAGTCTCAAAGATCCTTTACAAGAAGGTATTTGGCCAATTCTTTATAGTCAAATGGACTATTGCGACATCTTGATCTTATTTATATACTATTTTATGGTAATCCTTGCATGATTATCATTTTAGAGGCACATTGTGCCCCATACACACCTCATCCTAGAGTTAAAAATATGCATGCTAATCTAAGGAAACTATTTCATTTGGTAGGGGTGAGGTGTGATGTTTCCAATTTTGTGGGTCAATTCTTGAAGTATTAGAAGGTAAAGGTGGAGCATCAACATCTAGCAAGTCTCCTACAAATGCATGATATTCTCAAGTGGTAATAGGATATGATTTCCTTAGATTTCAAAGTTAGGTTTGGACTATGTATTAGGATGTCGTCATGGTGATAGTGAATAACTTGACTAAGGTTTACCATTTTCCACCTATGAGATTATCTTATAGTGTTTCATCTGAGCATGCATCTTATGGAGGAGATTGTGCACTTTTATGGAGTTCCTTGTATGACTATTTTTTACCATGATCTAGTGTTCACTTGCATGTTTTGAATATCCTTCCAATGTGATTTGGGTGTTCATCTTAATTTTAGTTCCTCCTACCACCCTAAGATGGATGTTCAAACAAAGAGAGTGAACCAAGTGCTTGATGACATGCTTTGCATGTATGTGATGGACCAATAGTCCAAGTGGGAGGGCTATATGTATAGTTATTTCTCAAGTATAGTTATTTTTCAAGAAATTTGTTGTTAGTGCATATTTTAAATATGCAAAAAAATATTATTCATTACATTTTTCTATATTTGTTGGTTTTTAATGGAGCACTTATTAGGAAATAAAGTATCAATACCTAGTTTGTTTAATCCATTTCCTACATGACCCCATGAGAGAAAAGTATGTGTACAAGCTTAAAAAATAACCATAATGAAAAGATAAAATATAAAAGCAATAAGATAACACAAGATATACCCTGGGAAAACCCTCAAGAGGATAAAACCTAGCCTCCAAAAGCATTCATACTCCATCTTATTATTTAACAATAAAACAATACATGCACTTACAAAGTTACAATGAATACTTTAGAAACATCAAGCCTCTCCTATGCATCCTCCATGTGTCCAAGCATGAATCTACATATCTCATGCCATGTTTTATATATGCACTCCTTAGAAAGACTCAATAATATGACAACCCACTCACCCAGCCAACCTCAACCACTAAACTTGTGTTTGCTTTTATATATACACACTCACACAAATACAATGAAGTGGTAAAATAAAACCATGTGCCTCAAAACCATGAGACCACAAAACCATTAACCCCTCATTTATTATTGGGTACTAATTTTGCACATTATTAAATATATTTCCCCAAATATTAAATAATTATCCTATGTCTCCCACAAATAAAATAATTAACCCAATGTTACAATACAACTTTACAAGTGGCCCCAAATAATTACCCAGTGTGGTAACAACTCCCTGTCACTAAACTAAACCTTACTACTTACCGAGATGTCTTGCAAATAATCAATATAGTTTACTGCTCCATTAAAATGCTTGTTGAATATTGTATAAATGTAGCCTTCAAGGCATTTCTTAATGCCAGTTGAATGACTAAGTACAATGGTGATGGACACTAATTTAGCGACCATAATACATGCAAAACTCAATTCAATTTCCTTGTTAGAACTCGAGTATAAACAAGCACTTGGGAAAACTATAGGCTAAGACAAGCACTTTGTGCATGCCAACACTAGTGTCCGAGTCTGTGCACCTTCATGAAATAAAAAGATGAGACAAGCAAGAACCAGAAGCGTATTGTTAGGAGACCACACACAAGCTACAAGGGTCATACAGTGGAGTCCACCCATATACCAAGGAAGGATGTAGCTCTTCCACCCCAGCTATATAGGGAATACTCAAAGAAAACATATTAAAAATAATACAAAAAATATTGGAGTTGCCGCCCAATTTATGTATAAAGATGAAGAGGAAGAGGACCAAGATAAACATCCCATAATTTCACAGATTATTTTCCTTTGTATCCAAAAAATGAGGTGAGTACCATCAAATTCAAGTGTTAAATGATAGATTGCAACAATAATGAATTTGTTAGCAAGTTATTGAATGAGCGCATTCAATTGATTTTTAAGGTTAAATTCAAAACAGTTGGGTTTGATTCTCGCTAGATAGATTGAATTTAAAATGGAAGGTTGTGTTAAACAAACTCTCTGGTAAGTGCATAGATCATGCATTATTTTATCAATGTTTAATTTCACATAACTACGACCCACTTCCAATTTGCCTTCTTTTTTCTAAGTTGGTAATTCAGTTGTTGTATGATTTGGATCCATGGTGTGTCATTACAGAACTGTAGTTGAGACAAATCCCTTGTGTGCAAAACCTATTTTCTTGGCAAAAGCTCTTCTTGCAAGTTGTAGAATTTGGTGTTTCAATTATTAGCTTCTCTAATTCACCGAGCATGCTCTACTTTAGCATTTGGTGAAGCATAGCCTTCTTGGGTATCTTACATTTGGATCTTAGAGACATCTAAGAATTCTTACACAGGTTACAAATTCACTTTATAAGTTTGTTGTTCCTCATTTCTAAGTATATGTGTATATTATGGTCTTCCCTATTCCATACATTTGATGAAGGTGTCTCATCCTTCTATTTTCCTGCATATAATTTTGGAGGGGGTTCCTTTTCTCCAAATTCCAATTACATATTCCACTTAAGGTTTTGACTAGGTAGGATAGTGGTCCAAAATTTGAACTAATTTTTTGGATTCATTTTTGTTTTTGTTAGATCCTTACTATTAGGACATGAGAAGGAACAACCATTCCACATACAATATAAAAGGAACAATTCCCATAACCTAAGTTCGACTCACAAAACCTCCAAGTCCCTCTAAAAAAGACTTTTAGTACGAAGCAACCAAAAATCCTCCAAGCATGAGTTCACATAGAACTTGAATATATGGAAATATGTATATCATTTATGTTTATGATGTTATGTGTTTGTTTTTATTTTTCATTGAGATACTGCTTGATTTCATACTGGTTACAATTTAATATGTCTTGTTATCTTACCTGAGCTCTATTTAGATATAGTTATGTCCTAAATATGTGGTTGGATATATGTGAACTACAACTTATCCAAATATGTTAGCAATTGTGAAAAATATGGGTGACTAATGGGAACCATTGGTAACATAGTTTGCTTCCATTCATAAAATAGTGAAAAGTTGGGTTTGCATGATAGCAATGGATACAGCCACATATTGTTATGTTTGACCTTCTTCCATTTCATCAAAATTACTTAACCACTTAGATTGCATGCCATCAATAGATTGTTTAGCAAGAACAATGATAAACTTATCAAACTTTATAACCTTTTTTCACATTGTCAATTTTTATCAAGCTTTGTGGGCTGCTCATTGGAGTGATGTCTTTTTGGTTATGAATTCTACATTTAATTTCTAAATCCTTTTGGGTGTATAATTAAAATGCATTATATTTCTTCAAGTAAAATTGCAAGCATCAAAGTAGAATTTAAAGGCATAGGCAAAAATCTTTTTAGGTGATTTATTATACATTTTTGTCAAGAGCTTTGCCATAGTGGATACCACGCTCCATGTATTGAAACTATTTTTACTGATCTCTTTTGTGCATGTGGAAAGACCTCAATTCCTCCTCCAATGCCATGTGGAACACCTATTCCTCTGTGCACATCTCCTTGCTCTATTCCTCATCCATGTGGGCATCTTGCAACTCATAATTGTCATCTTGGAGAGTGCCCTCCTTGCATAATGACTGTTGCAAAAGGATGTGTAGGAAATCATGTAATCCTTAGAAATGTTCCATGTGGTTCATGGGAAATAAGATGCAATAAGCTTTGTGGGAAAACAAGGCAATGTGGAATGCATTCTTGTTTTAGGACATGCCATATACCACCCTATCACAAAGTTTCCATGGAAAGTTCATCATTTAGAGCTAGAATATCACATGGGAAAATTCATGGAGCTTCCCGTAGAGATTACAAATATACATGTAGCTTTTTGTGTCACCCATCTAGTCCTTGCTCTAATACCAGATGCACATTTCTAGTGACTATTACTTGCTCATGTGATCAATTAATTGCACAGGTTCCATGCGATGCTGGAGGTAACACTATTATAGTTGATCCAGTATTTGAATCTTCTATTTGTCATAAATTTCTTGCTCCTTACAACATATAGAGTCACATTTTACTATAGTTCCTATGAGCCAAAGAAAGCTTACATGTGATGATGAATATGCAAATTTGGCAAGGAAGAAAACTCTAATGCAAATATCTCTAAAATTTCAACAATAGTTGGTTTGCCAGGGATGAATGGAGCAATGTCAAAAATGCTTGCTAACTTGATTCAGAGAGAGCCACAATGAGTCTCAATTGTTGAGGACAGGTTTAAATATTTAGTTTTGGGAAGGACAAAGCTAAATAAAAACATTGTTTGTGTCCACATTTTCAAAAATATTACCAAGAAGTAGAAATTCATGTTGATACCGTAATCAAAATAATTTTATTCAAGCAATTTCTCTTCACCCTCTCATTTGAATATGATTCAAGTGGTGTTCAAGAACGACTAAAATCAACAATCACCAAATTTGACCAGCTAGAGTTTTTGGAGAAAACACATTCTTATTGGGTGAACTCAATGATATGTGCAATAATAGTAGCTAATTATAGCCCCTTTGTTTATGTTATGTAGAAACATATTTGTAAGATTATATATAGTATAATTTATATACTTCTTTTAAATGTATGTGAATTCAATGTCACATGTACACATACTTCAAATTATATTGTTTTCATTAAAATTGTGTGTCTACAATCTTCCATCAAGTTCTTTCTGTATACTACATAATATTCATGTCTCAAATATTTATCAAATTAGAATGATTATAGAACTCGTTCAATATAATTGAATTTTTTTTTCCATTCATATTAATCTTGTTTAATTCTATATGTTATTTTAAATTCTACCATCAATAATGTGACTCCCTATTTCCTTTACAGATGATGAGCCCTAACCCTAAAAAATGTAATGTTGTAAAAGAATTCATGACTACTATGTTCAGAATAAAGAAGAAATAAGTATTTGTCGTCATATGCAATGCAAAGAAAAATAAATACCCCAAACCGTCGATCGAGAAATGAATACTAAATGATAACTATTCATTCAAACCATCAAAAAAATGTAACAAATGAATCTAAAACATCCCAAACTGAACACCCTTATACCCAATGTGCATCCACGAGTTCATAACAAATAATGCAAATCTCCACAATCAATCCACAACCGTAGCACAAACCAAAAATAACTTCACAATAAATTATAGAATACTTCATACTAGAATAGATGCACTGTCAAACTTGCAAATATGCATAATTTTTAATGAATGCTACCCCTCGAGATGCATACCAAATCAACAAACAATGGTCCCATTCGTATTAGATGCTTTCTTGTGAAAGGTAGACATCAATTCTTATCATCAAACTTTATGGACCCAGGAAAACAACCATACGAGTTAAAAAATCTAATGCAAGTTGAAGAGATGCTCATAGCATGAGTAAATCCAATCGTACAAGTAACCCATGCTCATGGAGGCCAATACAAATATAGCGGCCACACAATTAGTTTCCCATAAGATATCAAAATAATAAATAAATATCTACCACATAAAATTTATAACTTGGATATCTTAATAGTTCAAACATTCCACGTAGAAGGTAATCATTATGATTGTTATGTAATTAGAATTCATGTGTGGGTTGCATTAAAATACAAAATTACAAATGAACCATACTACAAAGATATTTAAATAGATTTATCCTCGCTTATAGAACTCCCTAATACAAGTACAAATATTTCAAACATGCTTCATACAATTAATGCAGACAGTGAAAATATGGTGCCACCAAATATTGAATCTATTATTGTTGAGGGTCAACCTGAAAAATGAAATAACTTAATCCTCATCATCTATGGATAAATTACCAAATAAATGCCACGAATTAGAAATAATCAAAGAAACATTGAAAATTAGAGATGAAAATTACACCCTTATTCATTGGCCAAAATTTGACTCTTCTCCAATAAATGAATACAATACTAAGGGCCTTTTAGAGGTGGATTTTCCCACACTCTTTCCAAATAAAATTGCACTACAATTGCAACCTTGATACAAAAAAGTTGAAATGCATATATATGTGTTGCACTCAATGAGGTTTCATGATAACAAATTTTGAAGTCATTCTAGATTTAGATATTTTGTATTAAATCTTATGATGCGCCACAAAAGCCAAGGACTTACCTCTATGTTTGTAAAGAAAAATGTTGAGGATTGCTTACCAACCACCATTGATAGTATTCGTCTCCACATACAACACTTACCCAACACTCAATCGGTTGAATGATTGATGCATTCTAGAACTTCCCTAAGAGGGACCCAATCATATTGAAATAAGTGTCATGGTGAACTTTCAAATATGATAAACCAAATAGGATCCCCCATTCTTTTCTTCACTTTATGTGTTGCAAATACTAAATGGCCAAATTTACATCAACTATTTTTTAATGGCATACCATCAAGACCATAGACTAACAAAGACTACATAAATAATATTATTAGTAACCCGCATACCACATCCTTATACTTGCATCAATGATTCATAATTTTTTGTGAAGAAGTAATAGAGAATATTTTGTGTGCAAAAAATTATTGGTATAGATATGAATGGAAAAATCAAGGGTTTGTACATGTACATGGATTCCTTTGGATAAAAAATGCACCAAACATGGACAACCTTGACTAGGAAAACCATACAAATGTAGAAAGAGAAAAACCATTCTTTGACAAATATGTTAGTGTATGGAATCCTCATAGTCCAACTGACCGAACCAACACACCACATCAATCTTCACAAGATGATCCATGCTTAATAAAAATAAATGAGATCTTTTCTAGAAATATACTTGTCAACTATGAAGAATTAATCAATCATGTCCAAAGGCACACAAAATGTATTGAATCAACATGCTTATAGAAAAAAAGGTAAAAATGTAGAGTGTCATTATAGGGCTCCTTATCTTGAATGTGCTACCTCTTCCTTGTCTTGTGATGAGCTCAAAAAAAACATTTACCCCTACACAAAATGATGATAGGTTAAATATACATAGTCCAAAAATGATTTCAATATGGAGAGCTAATATGGATTGTCAACTTGTCATTTCAAAAATGCTCATTCTTAAATACATTTCCAAATATGCATCTAAGGCAAAAATAAAATGTGAGAGTTGTATTGATCTATGCTAAAACGAATATGTAGAAAACAAGCACTAGAAGACCAAGCTCTTGTAGTATATATAAAATTCAAGACTGAGATTATTGCAGAGTGTGATATAGGTGCACAAGAAACATGCCATATGCTAAAAAAATTGCCCCTTGTTATTTGCAATCATTCATTTATGACACTAAGTGTTGGACGGAAAGTGTTCCATCAAATTACATCAAACATAAATGAAAATACATTGCAATTGGCTTATCTACATTCTTACATGCAATGACCTATTAAGATGGAAACAATAACATTAATTTAATATGCATGATCATTCTCGTTTTCATCCAAACGCAAAGGTGCAAGTGGAAAGAAAGGAAGGAAAAGGAAATTATCAATGTCTTTCCTCATTTTTATGCAATTACAAAAGAGGATTCAAAGCATTTTGGAATATTTTGTTGGAGTGACCTACTTCTATACAAGCATTTTTGTGATATTGCCAAAGATATAGGTATTGTTAAAGATGATATTGTTGTGAATTGGAAGGAAATGAATACAAATAAATACTACATATGGCATGTTGACTGCTTAATTAATATATGGAGGTTAACCATGAAGAGGAGGATGGCATTGATAATGAGATAAATATAGGAAATATAATACAAATGAATGAATGGGAGTTGCTATCACAAATGGGCCTTGCTAGTGGTGGAAATATAAATACCCTTGAAATGCTTGGAAGAAAATACTTTAATCATATCAACAAATGGGATGAACATACTATACCTCAACATTTACACGACATTGCATAACACTTCATAAACACAAACAAGATGTCCCAAAAAGATGACCAATCAACATTTGATTTAAATGAACCATCATATCCACTATCTCCCAAACAAGAACTAGAAATTACCATTGTTAGAAAAACTACAATGATAATTCCTTCAAGAAACCCTTACACATGATCATACAAGGAACGATAGGTACAGGAAAATCCTATCTAATTCATTACATTATACATGCACTCTACAATTTAGCATCAAAAAAATATAAGTTGCTCCTTGTTGCTCCTACATGAATCATGAAATTCAACACATATGCATCAACAATACATTTAACCCTTAAGATTCTGATAAAATAAATGCAACCATTAAAGGGTCAGTCATTGATAAATTTTCAAGAAAACATGAGACACATAAAATACCTTCTTGTTGATGATATGAGCTTCTAGGATCAAAGTTACTATTGAAAATAGATAGTAGATTGCATGAAGCTTTCCCCACCAAAAACACTCAAGTACTTTGGTGGGACATCTATCATTCTTGTAGGTGGATTAGCACAACTACCACCTATTATGGACAAACCTATATATGCATCAAACTCTGATGCCAAAATCCTATGGGAACAATTCACTACAATTGTTACATTAGAAATAATATTTCATCAACAAGGTGACACTCAAACTCAAATTGATTTTCGTCAAACTTTAAAAAAAAATTGTAATGTAGAACCAATTGAATAGGATTGGGAATTGCTAATGAACCACACAAAAACATCACTATCAAATAATGAACACACACATTTTGACTAGTCAATGCACCTACTTTCCACAAATGAATTAGTGATGATACACAACAAAAAATGATCAAACTACTAAATCTTCCTATTGCACTTAGTGTTATGGTAAAAAAAAACACAAGCTCAAACATGGATAATGATGTCGATCAAATCAAAGATAAAATTACAAGTGTTGATGGCGGAGCGTCAACACAAGTAGGGTTTTTGAAGACACTAGGGGTTGCAATATGATGGAGGAATGCAGCCTAGATGGCCTTTCAATAGGGAAGAAATGCTCAGAAACCCAAAAGGAATGAAACCTAGATCAAGCATGGAAGGATCCGGCTAACCAGGGTTTTAGAACTGGTGCCACAGAAAATGTTGGTCAAAAATCTAGACAAAATGCGCAGAATGATAAGAGGTTCAGGTCGATGTTTTTAAATGAAAGGGTGAATTTAAATAGCTGGATGGAAAGTTTTGGCACCCAAAGCAACAAGCTGAGAAGGCGAAACCAAGCAAAGTAATGCCTAGCTTTTCCCACACTACTGTGATTTCTTTGCTATTGGAAAATAGAGAATGGAGTGACTATAGTTTTCTTAAGGCCCATGCCTTCTTCATGAAATGGGGAGGGAAATGGTCGGCTTACTCCAAGATTAGGGCTTGGTGTGATGAACACTGGGGAAAAGACCATGGTCTTAAAACCCTTGAAAATGGTTTCTATTTGGTGATTTTCCAAATGACTCAGGATAAAGAATGGATCATCAATAGTGGCCCATTCCTGATGGGAGGAAGGGGCTTCTATATAAAAGATTGGACACCAAAATTTGATCCTAATACAACAGACATTAAGGAAGTGCCTGTGTGGATCAAATTGAAGAATCTCCCACAAGAGTATTGGGATCTAGAAACCCTCAAAAGTATTGGAAACAAACTAGGTGTTTTTGTGAAGTCGAAGGAAGCTGTGGAAAAATCATATTATAGCATGTTTCCTATGGTTTGCAATTTATGGAAGACAATCCACCCACTTCCAGAAATGATAGAGTTAAAGACAAGGGAAGGTTTTTAGTGTCAAGTGGTGGATATTGAGGATGCAATGGTATCTTGCTCAAAATGCACAAGGAAAGAACACATAGAAGGCAATTGTCCAAATGTGAAGAAGGGGAAAGGACTAGCCCATAAATCCCTAGCTGAGGAGCTGATGAGTTTAACTGAATCTGATGAATGGGAAGAACAATGGAACTCGTAGGAATGGGTGATCTATTGATTACAACAGAGTAGCTTGTCTTGTATAACAACATGGACCAATTGCTTCTGGGACGGGGTCTAGAAAGAGGAAATAGATATTCTTTTTTAAAGTGGCTTTGAGATGACATCTCAAGTTTGGAATCACCAAGAATCTAGCCAAGATGTGGAAACTTTTATTATCAAAAGTGCAAAGAAAGCGAAGACCTTGTTGGACTTAGATTGGTAGATGGTAGAAGTTGCTGCTCAAAAAAATGGAAGTGGTGTGAATGAAGGGTAGATGGAATCTCCTTTTATTGGTGGTGTTAATGTTTCAAGTCAACTTTCCCACATAATGGTTGAAAAAATTGAACTTGAACCAGGTTTTCAAGGAAACTCCCAATTGCCAAACAAAAAATGAAGTGTTGACAAGCTCATGCATAGCCAAGTTGAAAAGTTTGGTGAAGTGAAGAATGGGAACAAAACTCTCCATGCATTAATAGGAAAAATAAAGCTGCAGAGGACAAGCTTCTTGAAGATGATAGAATGATGGAGAATGAGGAAACCACCTTTAAGGACATTCCCATCTCCCCTATTTGAAATCTAGAGAGTGCTTTGCTTGGATGAGGAGCTTGGAGGTGAAGATGTGCTAGGTTTTCAAGATAACATAGGGATTATTGAGAAAAGAACATTATAGCAATCTTCAACTTCAATCAGTAAGGTTAAGGTTGGAGAGAAAAAGAAATGTGGACCTAAAACTAATAGGATGCGTCTTGAAATGGCTGGAAATGCGGCTAGACAGTTCCCGACAACCATGAAAATCTTATTGTGGAATGTCAAGGGCTATAATGCCCCTAACAAAATTCATTTGATCAAAAGATTTTTTGATCAAATGAGGCCTGACCTAGCTTTGCTACAAGAAACAAAAATTTAGGAGCTTGATTTTGACTCCTTTTATAGATGTTTTAGTAGATGGAAATGCATTCTTACAATAGTTGTGGGTGCTTCAGGGGGCCTTGGTGTCCTATGGAATGACTCAGTAGTTGATGTTCAGGTAATTCAACAAGATAGATTTTTCAAATGGTTAAGAGTTGAGTCTAAACAACTTAGGGTAAGCTTTTCAATAATCAACATATATGGTCCAAATAGTTCAACCCAGAAAAAGGTGTTATGGAAAGAACTATCAGCAATTTTAGGCATTGAGGATGAAGGATGTTTCTCCTGGGAGGTGATTTTAATGCTATTTTGAGACATTCAGATAAAATGGGGGGGGTTATGTTGGATAGGACAAAACAAATAGGATTTCTATGACTTTGTCGTCAATAATGGTCTCATTGAATTGCCCTTCAAAAATGGTGAGTTTACATGGACAAACCAGAGGGGTGGTTTTCTTAATTTAGTTGAAAAGTTGGACTAGTTTTTGTTAGTGGGGGATTGGGTTGATCATCATTAGGCATGTGAGGCCGAGATTCTACCCATAACTAGATTAGATCACTATCCCATAGGTCTGAGAATTCAAGAAGAGGCTACACCAGATCACTACCCTTTTAAGTTTGAAGTAATGTGGTTTCAGGCAGAAGGGTTTAAGGATTTGGTGGTTGATTGGTGGAGAAGCGCCCCAAAACGTTCAGGTAATAAAGCTTTCATTTTTTTCAAAAATATTCAATTCTTCGAGGAGCAACTTAAAAAGTGGAATAGGGAATCCTTTAAGAATATTTTTGTTGAGAAGCTCAGATTGGAGGAGGATTTGAATAGCCTACAAACAAAAGTTATTGAGAATGGGATGATTGAAGAGGATTATGCTTATGAAAAGATATTGAATAAAGAATACTCAGAAGCTCTAGCTCAGGAAGAGATTTTTTGGAGGCAAAAATCTTGAGAAACCTAGTTAAAAGATGGTGATAGGAACACTAAATTCTTTCACAATTTTGTTAAGGTGCATAGATCAAATAACATGATTTTCTCTAAAAAGGACTCAAATGGTAAGGTTTTGAATGATGTTGATCAGATCAATAAGGAAGCCATAAGCTTTTATTCAGATATCTTTGTAGATAAATCTAATGAGTTGATGACTAATTTAAACATTCTAGATGTAATTCCTATTTGTATTTTTGAGGCCCGGAATGCTATGCTTATGGAGGAAGTTTCCATAAAAGAAGTCAAAAAGGAATTATTTCATTTGGGTGTAGATAAAGCCCTTGGCCTAGATGGCTTTCCAACAATTTTATTTCAAAAATTATGGGATATCTTTGCACACGATCTATGGGAGGTGGTTGAGGAATCAAGGAGAGGTGGTTTCATTCTCAAAGATTTAAACAACACTTTCATTGCTTTAATTCCAAAAAAGTTGGTGGTCAATTCCTTTGAGGACTTTAGACCAATTTCCTTGTGCAACATAGTCTACAAAATAATATATTAATTCATAGCTAATAGATTGAAAAGGATCTTGGAGTCGATGATTTCACTTGAGCAGAGTGGTTTCTCACTGAATAGATCAATTTTTTACGGTGTTATAGTTGCACATGAAACCATCCACTCTATCTGAATGGTAAAGACTGAGAGAATGATGGTAAAATTAGACATTAAAAGGGCCTATGATGAAGTAAACAAGGGTTTTTTGTTGAAAGTTCTAGAGAAATTTGTGTTTTGCAAAGAATGGGTGGCTTGGGTTCAGAGTTGTATCAGTACCCCTCATTTTTTTGTGTTGGTGAATGGAAGTCCCCAAGGTTTCTTTAATTCAACTGAAGGGATTAGACAAGGTGACCCCATATCACATTTTCTTTTTATTATATTGGTTGAGGTTTTAGGGAGACTAATCTCCAGGAAATGTAGTAATGGTCATTGGAAAGGCATCAAAATTGTAGAAGGTATTGATCCCATTTCACATTTACAATTGTTGATGGGGGAAGCAACCTTTAGAGAAGCTCGAGTGATGAAGGAGACCTTAGACACTTATGGTAAAGCATCTGAGCAATGTATAAACTGGAGGAAATCATAAATCTTCTTTTTTAATACACCCATTCAAAAACAGCTGGAAATATGCAAAATACTTGGGATGAGATCAAGATCCCTCCCTAATAAATATCTGGGTATACCTCTTTTTGGGGGTGTCGATAAGGCAAGTGTTTAGAAAGATTTGATAGATAGTTGTTTAAGATGGATGGATGGGTGGAAGAGCAAGTGGTTAACTACTGTAGGTAGGATCTTAATGCTAAAATTAGTAATCTCAGCTATCCTGGTTTATTCAATGATATGTTTAAAGGTTCCAAAGAAAGTGATTAGAACCATAGGGCAACGAATGAGAAAGTTTTTCTGGAATGGTGCTAGTGAGTAGGACAAAATTCCTTTGTTAGCATGGGACAAAATTTGTTGTTCTAAAGACAAAGGTGGGGTTGGTTTAAGGGATTGGCAACTCATGAATAAAGCTCTTGGTGCAAAGTTGGTTTGGAGCATATACTCAAATCTAGAGCTATTATGGGTTAAAATTTTGAAGGAAAAATATCTTGATTCAGCAGATGATCATAGGATCCTAACTATCTGAAACCCACCTATAGGTTCAACCATTTGGAACTTTATTGTTTCTTATAGGCCGATTATTATTAGTCATATTTCATGGAAAATAGGCAATGGTCTCAAAGCTAAATTTTGGGATGACTCATGGGAAGGTTTTCCAAATTTGTGAGAAGAGGTTGACTTGCAGGAGCTTAGGCTACTCTTTTTACAAAGATGGGGTGACAAGGTGCGAGATTATTTAGAACTAAAGTAGGGCACCCTTGGCCAGGAATGGGGTTGGAAGGAGGTAGGTAATGAAGGTTTTTCAGATCAGCAAGTTGAGAGGATGAAAGACATTTTTTAGAACAAGAAAGTGCTACTAACAGAAAATGAGGACAAAGTGGTCTAGTGTGGGTCTTTGAATGGGAATTACTCAATTAAAATTGGTTATTAGTTATTGGATAATCTAGACGGCGATAAGTTTTGGGCTAAGAAGCTTTGTTGGAATAAGGATTGTTTACCAAAAGCGGGCACCTTTGCTTGGCTAGCAGTGAGGGGAAGAATTTTGACAGGGGAGAGGAGGAAGAGACTCTGTTATGCAGGCCCAACAAAATGTGTGATGTGTGATGCTACTGAGGAATCAATAGATCACTTGCTTCTTCAATGCAATGTAGCAACAGGATGTTGGGAGAACCTAAAGTTGAAATTGGGATGGCAAGGACCTCTTCAAAAGAAACTAAAAGAGGTCTTTGAAGGCTGGCCCTCATTTTAGAATAAATATTTACTTTCAAGTATATGGATAATCAACCCTTCTATTGTGGTTTGGGAGATTTGGAAAGAGTGGAATAGGAGAATTTTTTTGGATAAAAAGGAATCTTGGAGTAGAATGTTGAGTAGAATTGACCATATGATAGAAGAAGTTGTAGGTACTACAGCTTCGCAGTCACATAATTTATGAATTCCTTACACATTGGATGATAGCAGAATCCAAAAAGCTTGGCCAGGGATAAAGATAAGGCCAACCAAGGGGGGAGAGGAGTCAAATGCTAAGAGGGTAGCAACTGAAGAAGTGTGTTGGGTAAAACCATTAGAAGGGGGGCATAAGGTGAATTTTGATGGGGCTGCAAAAGGCAACCTTGGCCCATCAGGGGCAGGTGCAATAGTCAGAGATAGTCTTGGAAATACGATTGCTATAGGAGCTAAAAAGCTAGAAGATGGGATAAATAATGTAGTTGAGGCTAAGGATACCTTGATTGCTTTTGGCATGTCTCATTTAGTGGGAGTTTGAAAAATCCACTTAGAAGGGGATTCATTGATCATCACTCAAGCAATTGCAAATATGGCGACAAAGGCTTGGCATTTGTAGAACTACATAAGGGTAATTCTCAAAGAATTAGAACATTTTGAGGACTTTCAAGTGAGCCATATTCAACGCTTGGGAAACAAAGAGGCAGACTGTCTATCCAAGTGGGCAGTATCTTTTAATAATATTGGTGAATTTAAATTTGAAGATTTCAGACATGTGCTTTTTGAGGAGGGTGAATATAGTGGCAGTGGAATCCCTTGGGACAATGTGTAGATATGGTAGTCCTGGGTAAGTAATCACAAGTGCCAATGTGAAGAAAGGTTGTCAGATATTAATTGCAAGCAGGAGGGCTAACGGTAAAAAAGATAATGACTTTTTAATAAAAAAACCAAAGGAGGTTTAGTGGTGAAGGAGAGCAGGTACATGTCAAAGCAGATGTAATAATTAGAAGGACATGGGGAGTGATGATCATCCTTTGCAGCTTGAGGGAAAAGCTTTACATATTTTCTAATTAATGAGCTAGATGATGTAATGACGATAGAGGCAATAGTCTCGTTGATGATGAGCAGACGAGTAGAGTTAGGATGGAAGTGTTTGGCATGGATGGGCAGCCTTTTTAAGATTGCAAAATGGAGTAAAGTGTATTCATAAAGCAAAATAGAATTTTGGAAAAAAGCGATAGAAGTGTTCTCAGAGTGAAAATGGAGGCAATGTTCACTTTCACAATGAAGAAGCAACAGAAAGGGTTTTTCGGCCTAGTCACTGAGTTTAGGCTGAAGTTTTTGTTAAAATTATCGCATGACGATGTTATTGAGGCAATGTTGGAGACGTTGGGGAAGCTTTTCATGGGAGCAAAACATAAGGGAAGGCTGAATGTAGATATTGCCTCCATGATTCTTGTGTGGGGCTTAGAATTGAATGAGGAATTTGAAGTGATTAAGTGGGTAATGCACTCACTTTTTGAGGAAGATTTGCTGCTAGGAATGGACTCATTTTTTGAATGGGAAGTTCTGGGTGTCAAGTTTAACATTATTGAAGGGATTGAGGACATGGAAGAAGTGGATGAACTAGGTGTGGTCCTGTTTGTGAGGTGGCGAAGGAGGATTGATAAAGACACCTATAGAATGGAAGAATTAGCAGCATGGGAAAATCTAAAATTGGTGTTAAGATTCCATGAGCTTATAGCAAGCCAGGTGGATTCAAACATTCCTCAACAGGTCTCTCGAAGGAAGTGCTCAACTAGAAGAAGAGGAGCACAAAGAGCCAAGACAAGCAGGCATGGCGATTAGGCGCAGAGGTGGCAAGCAGGTTTATGGGTGTTTTTTGCAAGCTTTTTGAAATTTTTGTTCTAATGCCTACCTAACCCGTTAAAGACTAAAATGGAAGGCTCTGTAGATATGTCTGGAATAGTGCAATGTGGCCAAGTTTTGAAGTAGCCGAGAATCAACTTAGAAATTTTTTGCAAAGCAGTTTCAGGTTTTGTTTAATATTGAACATATTGTAAAGATGATGAGATTGTAGGGGTCACTTTGTAATTGGATATATGGGTGTTTTTTTAATATAAAATAGATGTTTCCTGCGGGTGTTTTGGGTTCTTAGTTGGGAGGTTGGGAAGTGACAGTTGAATTGATGCAACATCTTTATGTAATTAGGCGGGCTGGTGAAAGCCAGGAGATTGATAATCCTAGATAGGCACTGCTAATAGTTATGAGGAGTGGCATTTAATATGTAGGTGGTATGCCTTGATGTAAAGAATTTATATATATATATATATAAATAAAATAAAATTATTAACGATAAAAATATGATGTCGATTCAAATCCCACAAGAGCTCTTGCTATGTAGAGGCCAACACATCATGTTAACTACAAAACTATGGATTCAAACAGGGCCAATGAATGGGTGTCTTGGAGAGGTACTAGATATTGTCTATGGAGTTGGCTCTAAACCACCAGATTTACCTTTGCATGTAGTAGTATAATTTGATACTTACAATGGCCCACCTTGGAATCAAAATGCCCAAAAAATTATACCTTTAACACCAATATCTTTAGGTAATCGTAGACAAATACCACTATCGATGACATGGGAAATTACCATACATGAATCCCAAGGACTAACATTGAACATAGAAACAATTGATATAGGTAAAACAGAAAGACAAGGCTTAACTTTTACAACTATATCTAGAGTTAAATCAATACAGGCCCTTCAGATAGAACAACATCATTCTCATTAGTTCAATATTCAAGAATGAAAAATAATCCATACAAAATTATCAAAAAAAGGAAGAGTCGCGACTATAACTACTCTCTTTTATGATGAACACATGTACACATATTTAATTGCACCTTTCTATAAATAAACTTTTTTTTTTCCTTTTTCTTACCATCTTCATATTATACACTTTCAAAAATTAAATACAAAACTAATTTAGCCACAACTTCATGTTTAATAGGTGGCTACTTTATATTCGTATATATTTGTAACAAGTGCATTAAACATGCTGACAATTGCTCTCCTTGACACCCACTTTCATTTTTTATATAATTTGTACCTTTTATATAAAAGTAACAATGTATTTTTTATGTAACTCTACTAACTTCTTCCTTGATTGTGTAGGAAAAATTTAAATGAGCAACCATTTTTTTTTTATGAGGACTTTTCAATTACAAGCACATGAAATCATCGACAACAAAATCATCACAATTGAAATTATTGTACAAAAAAATCATTTAATTAGAACCACGTGTAACTATACTAACTTCTTCTTTGACTGTGTAGGAAAAAAAATCATGAACAAGCAAAAAAATTTGTGCGGGAGCATTTCAATTATAAGCACATGAAATCATCGACAACAAAATGAATATAATTGAAATTGTTATGAAAGATTCATTTAATTTCCTACAAACAAAATACATGAGCAACGAAAAAAATTATGTGCCAACTATATTCAATTAGATCCACATGATTTACAGGTGACTAATTTATATTCGTATATTTTTGCAACACGCAAATTAAACATGCTATCAATTCCTCTCCTCAACAACTACTTTTCTTTTCCTACATTTTTTACCATAGATATATAACCAAGAATGCAATTATTATGTTTATCTACTAACTATTGTGTTAACTGTGTAGGAACAAAATACATGAACAACAAAAAACTTTGTGTAGACTCATTTCAATTAAAATCAAATGGAACCATCAACAACATTGAGGTGTGAACATGGAATGATAATTTGACATCCATGGAAGATATTCATGCACATTTGTATATACTATAAGTCAAGGAAGAAAATATTAAATGTGCATCAACCTTTTCTCACCTTAAGTATGATCAAGAGGCAATGATAATCAATATGGAACATCTGAGTTGTAGCTCCAAATGTATGTGTTGATGTTATGCAATTATCTAAATGGAGTGATAGTCAAATATTCTAGATGGAGAAGAATATGGAATGCGATGTGGCTATATAAAGATTCATTTTGATTACAACCAAATGGATTCATCAACAACAAAATTGCCACAATTATAATTGTTATGAAAGTGTCATTAAATTTGTTATAAGTGCATATGCATTACCAAAATTTTGTACATTTTACAATCAATAATGTATATATTTCAAACTAGACTACAATGCCATGCTTACTTACATATAGTGTGATATTTGAGCTTAAAACAAGTCTCACACTTGCAAATCACTGTTGAGTCATTAAAAAACAAGTTTTATCTATTGTTTAATGGTAAACCAACTGCCATTTAATGGTAAAAGCCTCCAAAATATCAAGTGAAAGCCTCCAAAATCTCACATATCATTTAAAAGCGAGATAAATATTGATTTTCCAACTAGATGGGATTATTTTATTTCCATTTGGAATATTTTTTGTCAATTTGATGACAACTTTATTTTTTCATTTGCATTGCTTTATGTTTTAAATTAGTATGCAAATATTTCAATATCAAATAATACTTAATTTATTTAAGGAAAAAATTTAGATTTGTTTAAGTTTATTTCATTCTATTATTTAGCACTTATTATTAATTGTTTAATCCAACCACATGCAACTATAATTTGTACAACATGGCATCCATACACACCCATGCACAAACACATACTCTTTAACATATTAACATACATATAGTTTTCTATCAGTGCACTCCTTGAACCTCCTTTAGGTGCAAGTGCCAATTTATATAGATTATTAGTTGATAGGCTACATATAGTGTGAGATTTGGGCCTGAAACAAGTCTCACACCTACAAACCAATGTTGAGTCATTGGAAAACAATTTTTTTCTACCATTTAATGGTAAACTAGCTACCATTTAATGGTAAAAACCTCCAAAGTATCAAGTGAAAGCCTCCAAAATATCACTTATCATGTAAAAGATAGAAAAATATTGATTTTCCAACTAGATTGGAACATTCTATTTCTAGTTGCAATATTTTTTATCAATTTGATGGCAACTTTCTTTTTTCATTTGCATTGCTTTATATTTTAAATCTATATGCAAATATTTCAAAATAAATAAAACTTAATTGATTTAAGGAAAAAATCTAGATTTGTCCAAGTTTATTTCATTCCATTATTTAGCACCTATTATTAATTGTTTGATCAAGCCACGTAAATCTAGAATTTGCAACAAATGGCATCCATACACACCCATGCACAAACACTTACTATTGAACATATTAACACACATATAGTTTTTTATCAATGTACTCCTTGAACAAAAAAAAACTATAGAATCCATTCATAGATTTTATACAATTTAACTTAGCCATCATTTTACATTCTATTATTTATTCAAATAGAAATGTTCTTGAAAATATTTCATCTAAAAGATTCCAACTTCTTTTTAAAATAAATCTAAAAATTAAAAAATATTAAAATTTCAATTCATCAAACTCCTTAGATCCAAAATACTTAAAATATCCAAAAAAATAAAAAATCCCTATAAATAATACTAATAATACCAATAAATAATGAATCAAGGATAATAATAATAATCTACCAAAAATACTTGCTATAGTTTTGATTAAATGATGGCTCGTAAAGGAGGAGGTGGGAATAGGAGTCGTTTCGGGAGTTTGAAATCCTCTGATGCAAATGGTGAGGATGGTGAGGATCCTAAAAATGAGGATGATGCTGAGGTTTGGGCACTGGCGACTAGGCTACAACTAGATGAGATTTGGACACTGGGAGCTAGGCTGCAGTTGGTTGTGGTTTGGCCGCTAGCAGCTAGGCTATGGTCATTTTCACTGGTGTTAGATGGGGCCTACGTGGAGGTTGGCTATTGTTTGGTTCTCTTTGGCAATGACTGTTGTCCTTGGTGTAGAGGTGGAGTTATGGTTTCTTCTCCCTCTACATTTTTGGTTGTTGTGTGTTGGGAGCGGATGTGTCTTTTGAGGCTTTGGTTCTTTACAGGATGTGGTTTACTTTGGACTCTGACCATTGGCTACTGTTTGGTTCTCTTTGGAAATGACTGTTGTCTTTGGTGTAGAGGTGGAGTTATGGTTTCTTCCCCCTATGCATTTTTGGTTGTTGTGTGTTGGGAGCGGATGTGTCTTGTGAGGCTCTAGTTCTTTATAGGATGTGGCTAGGGTTATGGCTTACTTTGGACTCTGACCAACATGTTAGAGGTGTGGTTGTGCTTTCTGGTTTGGCCTTCACCCTATTTCTAGTAGAATTTGGCAAATAAATGACTAGGTGACTAAAACTTCTAGTCACAACAACTAAAAATGACTAAATTATACTAATTTTTTACAACTTAGCTATAAATGAGTAAATAAATGACTAATTTGGTCATTGACTAAAAATTATTTATTCACACAAATAAAAATGACTAAATAGTTAGTCACTTATTTAGTCACAATCCATTTGAATAAATCATTTAAGGAATAAAAAATATAGCCTGCAAAAATACTCTAAAACTTTAATAAACATACTCTAAAATTTTGCTGAAATCTTATTTTCAGGCATAGCCCGCCAGAATGGAGTTTTCATTTTAATAAACATACTTTAAAACCTTTGTTGAAACCTTATTTTTAGGCGTAGCCTGCCAAAATGGAGAAGTGTTTCAGTAAAGAATGACAGAGAATAGTAAGGATATGTGTGTGACAAGAGGCATAGGATTCATTGTTGCTTATCTCATTCTTGCTCTACTCAACAAGGGTTACATTGTTCACACTATTGTTTGTAATCTAGTTATTTAATTGACATAAATTTACATAATCTCAAATTCCTTCCGATACTTTTGAAGTATCAATGTATCCTATATAGGGTTTATAATGATTTATTTTAATTTAAATAAATAAATAAATGATGTATTTGCCTATGATTAGATAATGTGGAGATCTCTTAAATTTTCCCCAGCACACTATCCTCTTTGGCACTGTATTCAATACTCCAGCTGCTAGGGTTTTGCATGTGACATCTTTAATATCTTCATGACAGTGGCTTTTAAATAGATCCCAGTCTTTGCTTTAATCCTTATCATGGTAACCCTTGAGTTCCATAATCCACCTTCAATCTTTTCTAAGAACATTGTCTTAAGCTAGATTGCATAGAATGCATATAAAGCAAGTCCTTCATACCTGCCATTGTTCCAAACCACCACTCACTGCCTTGCTTAAAATGTTGCCTCCATAAGCATAATGGCATGTTTTAAAATCATGGTTGCCAGTGATTGACCATTAAGGTCACTACTTTCATCAAGATACAATGAGATTTTTGCCTTCAAACTCAAGGCATTATGCAAGATAACATTGTGAATTGTTTGTTTTGTATGATTTGATTTTCTTGCACATTTACTGCTTTGCTAATTGCCTTTAAGACTGGATATTGCACCCTTAGATGCAATCTCAAACAACTCACTCACTATCACTTGAAGATTCCTTTCATGAGCATCCTTCTATAAAATCAAAGTATGCCCTATAGATTACCTACTTACTTACTAAAGGGGACTCATTGTTTCATGGTATTGTGGGTCTTAAGATCCTTCAACCTTATTGTCACTACTTCAGTCCATAAGGTATTATACACTATTCTCCCATCTTTAATGAGTCTGGAAACACTACTCAAACATGCAATCCACTACCTCCATTACATAATGGCTAAAAAGAAACATTGAACCTGTGATTACCACTATTACTTCACTTGGACAATCATTCCCTGATTGCATTTTCCTTGTCTAACACTGCCAAAAGCATTTGAAAAACCCTTAAGGTCAGCAAGGGGGTAAGGAAACTCGTTGTTAAAATCTCCACTTTACTATGCAAGGTTGAGCTTTATTATCTCGTCACTACTCAACCTCTTTTTAACTGTCACACCTCAAGTGACTGTCATTCTTCTTACCATAGATTGCATTTACAAATTTCACTGAGCTACAAAGTGTGCTTGTTATTGGCTACAATCTTTAGATTGCAAGATTTTGTTATTGGCTACAATGTCTCAATCTTTCTGGTATTGCAACCTCACTAATCCGCTAGAGTTATGGTTTATGTTTCTACAAAGGCCTAGGGTTTGTACCCTAGTCATGCTCTTACCAATGCTTCTATTGGTATTAAAAAATAACCTTAAATCTTGGTTTAGAAAATTAGTTGTCTTGACAAGGTTGCGGTATGATCTTGGATTGTATCCTAGAGTGTGTGGGAAGCTTGTGTTTGATCATTAAGGTATGTAAACCTGATCAACGAAATGTATTCTATATAGCATGGGTCTTTATTTAATACTTTCCATAATGGTTATTAGCAGATCACGTTATTATAGTTTGTGGTAACCCAAGATTGCATTCAAGTATGTAACAAACTTGGTTTGTAGTTTAAGTTGTACACTTTTAAGTAACATTCATAAGGTTTAGAAAATCTTGATCACTCTCTAGAATAGCCCATTAAACATTGGTTGTGCTTGAATGCACTACATGATTTATATAACACAACCACTCTACATATCAACTAGAGTTATAGGCTCTTTATTGTAGCAAGAGGTAATTGCTCTTGGATCGTGCTATCATTACATCGTAACCTGTTAAACTTGAGTCAACTTGAATGCACCCAATGATGATTGACACCTAATTGTGATGACATTGATTTGTACATGAATTGTGCTCATATGAGTTCCTCCATTTCTATCACAACATGGCCACATTAAACTTGGGTCGCACATGAATGCATCTTTTATTTGTTATAGCACAACTATGCCACATGACCAATAGAGTTATGGATCACATAATTATAGTCACAAGAATTTGTTCCTCGGTTGTGCTCTTATGGTGATTCCATTACTATTACAGCATAACCCTTTGGACTTATATTGCTCAAATCCTTACATTGCTTATTTTCTCTTTGGATGGATGGCTTCATGGATTTTTTGTGATTTATACAACTTTTGTTTTGATAGTAAATGACATTGGATTCTTTTTGAAGTTGAAATGATTTATTAATTATGGTTTTATGATGATTTTGAGTTTTATTTATAAGGGGTTAATATGTGGCATTTTTATGTGCATGAAGAATAGATTGTGATGCAATGTTTAGGTATGGATGGTTTAGGAAAATTGGGTTACTATCAGTGTCATAACCAGGTTGGAGAGTACCTTGAACTGGTGTGAAACACTTTCGGGTGTTTTCGCTGGGAAGCAGAACCTGAGCGTAGGAATTTTTGAATATCCAACAGAGGAAGTTCATTTATTCTAAAGATAAAATCATAAATGTGTTGGTCCAATTTCACATCCAACTTGAGATCTTTAATATAAGATAGAGAAAGTTTGTACATTCTAAAGATAAAATCATAAATCTGTTGGACCAATTTGAGGTAGCGAAGCTCTGACAAAAGAAGTTCCTACATTCTAAAGATAAAATCATAAATTTTATCTGTCCAATTTTAGATCCAATTTGAGGTCGTGAAGCTCTGACAGAGAAAGTTCCTACATTCTAAAGATAAAATCATAAATCTAATTTGAGGTCCAATTGAAAGGATTTTCCTTTTTAATTATACTTTCTAACATTTGGCTTGATACAAATTGTTACTTTAGAATTATGGTATTGCTTTTCTTCTAAAGTTTTCAACCCTCATTTGAGGGAAGAGCTCCAAAGATGGTTCCTTCAGATGGAGACTACACTTTTCCAATATAGGTTTCGTCTAGAAACACCAGAAGCTTAGATACTATCATACTTAGGTACAACAGAGTTTGAGGTGAACTACACTTAGTATTATATGCTGATATGGATATGTTCTAGCATGTAGTTGACTATCAGTCGCTATCATAACAATGAATAAAGATCACATCCTTAATCTTTGAGTTTCACTTTTTCCACTCTTTCTTCCTAAATTTTATTCTCAATTTCATCCATGAACTATCCTCGATTGTTAGCAATATAACTTTACCAGTGATGATATTTTGATACCTGCCAAATACCGACAAAATTCAGCATTACCAAATCAAAATTCTGGTAAGGCCATTTTTTCCAATTGTTGCTGCGTAAAAATCAACCTTCCAACACCGGTAAAAGTTATGGCTAACAAATACATTCCACAAAGCTAAGGAAGTTCTTCATGGATGAAATTGGGAATAAAATTCAAAGTGGAAAAGAGAGTGGAAAAGTAGAATTTGATGAAACTCTTGCAAAGTTCAGGTTAATGACTAATTCTTTTGTTCATTATTATGATGGGAAAGATTTTGAACAGTGATCTCAGAATAAAGGATTTTACTGTGATTTTGAGAGCATCTTCTATATAGTAGGTTGTCTTAGATCAAATAAATGAAGCCAACAATTGTGAAAGAGCCAACAATTTTGAATTTGAAACAATGGTGTCTTATGTATAGAATCCCCCTATGATTTGCTCCTAGAATAAGGTATAGCAATTTAGAATTTGAAACAATGGTATATGAACAACTATTTAGCCTATTTGTTATGCTGCAACATTTAACTACATGTTAGAACATATCCATATCAACATAAAATAGCCACTGTAATTCACCTCAAACTCTATTGTGGTAATTGCTTTGTAAGGAAGTTTGCGCTCCATGAACATTCTTTGTGCACATTAGTATGTTGGTTATTATCTTGATCTCCTTTGTGATCAAAAGAACAGTGAAGTTCATTGCATAACTCATGACCATTTTCTAGTGTTATGATCAAATGCTCTTTTACTTCTTACTCATTGTGTCCTCAATCACCATGTGCAAATGACTTCGAGAACAGATCTTTGTCACCATTTGACAATAACTTTCATTGTTTTTAGACTGTTTGTTATGACCCAATCACTATTTGATAGCGTTCTTCCTTTCTCAGTCCTATAGGACAGAGGACATTTCACACTTTGCAACTCTCTAACAATGGTAAATAGATACAATAAAGATATTTAAAATTTTAGAAGTGGATTTTTTTTAATTGCTAAATCCTATTTATTAGTTTTATAACTTAAAATTATTTAAGCTATTTGAATAGATAAACTTCATATTATAAATCTTTAAAGTACAATAGAATCAAGTACTTAAAATGATTACAAAGAAGTTGAATGAAAATTAGCAAATTACTACTGATTTAGCTTTTCCTTTTGCGTGTTTAGAGGGTTATTTCTTCCAACATTTGTTAGGCTTATTTTGGATTCTATGGAAACAGAAAAGGTAGTTCCACATCTAGGTCTAAATGAGGTGATGACCCATCCTTCTATGATGAAGTTTGCAAGGTACACCCAAGAATAGATCTAAAATATCATATTTTTAAACCTTAAGATCTTTGAGATCATTGTAGATTTGATTTGATTTTTGTACAACTGGACAGATCTAAAAAATTGTTACTTGAAAATGATGTAAATGAAAATGTTATTTGTTTGGAATAATCTAAGGGTGTTATTTTTCACTTGCACGTTTTTTTTTGGTCTACCTTAAGATAACGGTTAAAATTATCGTTTTATTAATCATAATATTTCATTGTATATTTGTATTTTGTTAGATTGTATTGGATAGTTAATGGTTAATTTTCTTTAAAAAAATCAGCATAATATACTTTCCATGTACTTTTCATCACTTGTAAATCTAAATTTTTGTTACTTTTTATGAAAGTAAAAAATAGAGATGATTTTAGTCTTTATGAAATATTTTTCATGCATGTTTGAGATCTCTACAAGGTGATGAAAAAGGCCCTAAGGTTTGGTAGGGTTTTGAGTATCCTTATTGTTTT
>VDFB02058242.1:569634729-569704252 GCA_007258455.2 Sequoia sempervirens | reverse complement strand
GTGGCAGAGGGTGGCAGAGAGTGGCAGAGGGTGTGAGAGGGTGGAAGAGGGTGGGAGAGAGAGGGAGGGATAGGGTGGGAGAGGGTGGAACAATAAGAGAGGGACAGGAAAAATAAAATCAATACAGAGTTTCAAGGTGTATAAGAGTGAATTTGCACCCCATGTACAAATCCCCTTTTTTCCTTTATCTACCTTAGAAAACCAAGTTCAGAGGCTTAATTCCACCTAAGCCTGCTGCTTGCATCACACTTGGTGCCTATTTTGAGCATCCATGGAGGCAATTATTTTACGAATGCCTACGTGGTGCACAGATGTCCACACAGCGCACTTACGTCCCTGACAGATTCTTGTGTCTAGAGCCTGCAGAGGCATTACTCTTCCCATTGGCAGTGAAGTTGTAACGCCTCCTTCAGCCACCCAACCCGAATATGGTCATTTCCTCTCCCATTCCTTCGTAATCAGTCTTTGAACTTGCATTTGGAGGTTGGATGAAAGATTCGATCTACACCACATCAATCTCTCATACTCTCATTCACAAGCTCATTTGCACTCACTTCCAAGCATTCCATAGCAGCAATATCACACTCCATCACATTGGTAGAGAAATTTTGGGACCACACCATTGCAGTAGAGGCTTGAGTTCCTCTCATTTCTCCCCCAAGCAACCTTGAGTGCTCTTGGTGGAGGTGGTAAGCTTCCCTCTCCTCTCCTCTATCATTTGGTTGAGGAGCATAGTACTATTTTTGTAGTGCTTTTGTTTATCATTTCTTTATCTCCTTTCCATTGGTTGTCCATGGAGGTGGGAACACCTAAATAGGGGTCTGACTGAGGCAGGCCCCTATACAGCCACCCCCCAACATTCTCTCTCTTGTTGTGTGTAGGTGGACGCATTTTGAGGAGCTAGGTGAATAGGCTCTTCTATGAGATTGTCTTCATCACCTTAGCTTTGGTATATCTACTCTATCACATTCGCTTGTACTTTTCACATTTCATAGTGTTATTTTTCCCTCTTAAAAGTAGCTAAGCTAGGTTGATAAGTCATCTTAGGGTGTTTAACCTTGTCTTAGTCATTGCTGACTATACAGACCACAGCGTGTTTCCAAGACGCCAACGCATCGCGCTGTCATCTGAAGTCTGCGCTAAAATCCTCAGGCAAAGAGATCCCTAAGGTACAAAGTTAGACCTAAAGATCGACTTGCCTAGCCCCACATTGAAACTTGAATTGCAGAGTGATCATAGGATTCTAGGAGTCCTCATCATTCTCATCCTCACACCCTAAACATACACTTAGCTAAGGTAAGTGAGGGTAGCCTCTCGTGTCTCAACCCTCCATGACCTGGGGTCTTGCATGTGGTGGTCCCCCTCTCTTACATTTTTGGTGAACCCGACATGAAGAATAGTGTTCTTCAAAAAACTAGGAATTTATTTACCCCTACTTGGCAGGGTCATAACTTTTGACTCAGTGCTCAAAATTTAGAACTATTTGCACCGTTGGAAAGGTCTCCTAGAGAACTTGTTTAGTCCCTAAAATACTAGTGCCTTTGGTAGTTGAATTTTAAGGACTGATGCAAGTTCTGACCTCAAATTCCACTCTAGACACCTATGAAAACGCAAATTACTAGAACATAGAAAATACCAAAAAAAATTGTAATGGATTTAATATCTTCTTTTATTAGTTATGTCTCTAACTTTGTTCAAAATGTTAATGATGTTCCATTTAATGCATGTGATGGTGACTTGGCTTTGCCCATGTCACTCGGTATCTTTGATCCTTCTCATGAAAGTCCTTTTACTTCAAAGGATGTTTTGTTGCGAGAAAATGAAATCATTGATACCTTTCTTAATATTACTGTACCTTCTATTCATTCCAATGCACTCTCTTCTAGAGATGATGCATTTGTGAATGACGAAACACCTCTTCATTCCAATGCACTCTCTTGTAGAGATGTTGCATGTGTGAATGATGAACCTCCTTCCACATCTGACTCTCCCTGGATCAATGTCGAGAATGTTCCTTCAAATAATTATTCCACATTTGATCATGTTTGGATTGATGTTGAGAATATGTATTCAAATAATTGTTCTACTAGCTGTGATGATTCAGTAAATGTGATCTATGTCTTAGATGCCCCTCAAAGGCCTAAGAGAATAGTCATTTACGTGACTCTAGCTAGTCTTTCTCCTAAGAGGTTTTTTTCTATTGATGGTGTTCCATTTGATGGTGACCCTCCTACTATTCCTATGGCTCCCTCTTATAGAGCGGTAGCCCATACTTATGAAAATACAATGAATAAACAACCGAGTCTTCCTTTAGCACCTAAACCTACAACTAAAGCACCGAGTGATAATGGTCCTTTCGAGCAACCTCGTGTTATTCCGGATAAGATCTCACTATGGGACTTTCTTCAGTCTAATTTGGTTTATGAAGGTATGCTTCAAGATTCCTTGCAAAGGATCTTTTTGCCTTCTTCCACTTAGACCTTACGACAATAGCATCCAAACCTACTATCGAATATGGTCATTCTTTTGTAATGAGGGATAAGGTGAATGCAAATTGTAATGTTCTTGGTGTCGATCCTCCTTCTGAGGAAGATGATCGCATTGTTGTTAAAGAGGTTAATGTTGTTATCCCTATCAAGAAGGTTGATAGTGATCCTATAAAGAAACATAATCCCTGTTGTCGAAATAATGCTCTCTACGGAGATCCTCCTTTTTCTTCTACCTTTGTATCTTCTTCTTGCGAGAATTCAAACCTTTCTCCACAAGAGAAAGGCTTGCTTCCTACTCCTCATCCTTTATCAAAGCAAGAGTGTATTTTTTTTGTGGCTTCTAAAATCCCACTTAATCACTCTTCCTCCTCCTACACGTAAGAAATATCATAAACATGATAAAGCCAAACATTCTTTTTGTGCATACCATTGAGTGCTTGGCCATTCCATGACTGAATGTAAAGCCTTGAAAGAAAAAATACAACAACTTAGTGTTTTAGGTACCACCAAACTCTCGTTTGATTGATGTACCTTCCTCTACTTTTCTTGACAAGTGATATCGAGGTTCACCTCTATCCTGTCTGAAATATTTTGCATAGTTCTCCTCCCCTATGTGTTGGGGGCAGTGATAACTCATTTCGGAAATGGGTGTCCTTCTTAAGGACCCCTCTCTTCGCTATTAAAGTGTTCCTTGGGTGGACCCCTCTTCCTTTTGAAGGGTTCCTGAGGGACCTCTTTGAAAGCCTTTCTTTCAAATGAATTCTTTGCATCTAGCTTGGGGGCTGCCTTACTAGATCTTACCTTTCAAATAGTACATCCCTTGAGTGGACCCCTCTCCTTTTGAAGGATTCCCTAGGGACCCCTTTGAAAATTTCTCAGTCTACGTGACCGGCCGCTTTAGACATGTCCTATCTACAAGTAGACGTGTCGTCGCTTCCAAATGTGTTCTATTTGTGGGTAGACATATCAATGCTTTTAGATGCATCCTATCTGCGGGTAGACATATCAATGCTTTTAGACATGTTACATCTGCGGGTAAACATGTCGACTCTTTTAGATGCGTCCTATCTATGGGTAGACGTATCAACTCTTTTAGACATGTTCTATATGTAGACATGCCGACACTTTTAGATGCGTTCTATCTGCAGGTAGACATATCGACACTTTAGACATGTTCTACCTGCAAATGGACATGTCGTCGCTTTTTGACTCTGCGGAGTCCACTTCTTGGGGTTTCCTTCATGTGAGAGTTCTTGAAGGATTCCTTCCTTGCAGGTTTACGGGCTTGTAAGGTGATTTTTGGTGATACGGGTTCTCCTCCTCGAGCTAGGTTTGCTTTTATCACCTCTTTTATGGTGTGGGTTCTACTCCTTAGCGGGTTTTTCTTTCACCACACACTTTGTTCGTCTCTCTCCTATCACGTGTATATACTGAATCGAAGATCTACATTTTCTTCATCCTGAGTACATACTCCTTCTTTCTTCATTTTAAAGTTCTTCTATGAAATTTGGGAATGACACATAGTACTGAGACAACCTTTTACATCGAGGTCTATTTACTTTGTTGACTTGAATCCTTTAGCTTTTTACATTCTAATGTAGTCTAGTGTGGGAGAGTTATCTACTTCCTTGATGGTTTAGGTATACTTTTCTAACCCTACTCTCTTTCTTGATCTACTTTACCGAGCACTCATCAGTTTTCGTGCTTGCTAAAGCGGGGGAAAATGTATAAGAGTGAATTTGCACCCCATGTGAAAATACCCTTTATGCCTTTATCCACCTTAAAAAACCAAGTTCAGAGGCTTAATTCCACCTAAGCCCGCTACTTGCATCACACTTGGCGCCTATTTTGAGTGTCGGTGGAGGCGTTTCTTTCAGGGACACCGGTGTCGCGCGCAGACGTCCGCGTGGCGCACTTACGTCCCTGACAGATTCTCGTGTCTAGAGCCTACAGAGGCATTACTCTTCCCATTGGCAGCTTCATAATCAATCTTTGAACTTCCATTTGGAGGTTGGATGAAAGATTGGAAAAACTCTACACCACATCAAGCTCTCATACTTTTATTCACAAGCTCATTTGTACTCACTTCCAAGCATTCCATAGCAGCAATATTACACTCCATCATGTCGGTAGAGAAAGTTTGGGACCACACCATTGTAGCAGAGGCTTGAGTTCCTCTCATTTCTCCCTAAGCAGCCTTGAGTGCTCTTGGTGGAGGTGGTAAGCTTCCCTCTCCTCTCCTCTATCATTTGGTTGAGTAGCATAGTACTGCTTTTGTAGTGCTTTTGTTTATCATTTCTTTATCTCCTTTCCATTGGATGTCTGTGGAGGTGGGAACACCTAAACGGGGGTCTGACTAAGACAAGGCCCTATACAGCCACCCCCCAACATTCTCTCTCTTGTTGTGTGTAGGTGGATGCATTTCGAGGAGCTAGCTAGCGAATAGGGTCTTCTATGAGATTGTCTTCATCACCTTGGCTTTGGTATATCTACTCTATCACCTTCCCTTGTACTTTTCACATTTTATAGTGTTATTTTTTCCTCTTAAAAGTAGCTAATCTAGGTTGATAAGTCATCTTAGGGTGTTTAACCTCATCTTAGTCGTTGGCTGACCATATAGACCACAGCGCATTTCCGAGATGCCAGCGCATCGCGCTATCATCCGAAGTTCGCGCTGATGTCCTCAGGCAGAGAGCTCCCTGAGGCACAAAGTTAGACCTGAAGATCGACTCGCCTAGCCCCACATTGAAACTCGGATTGCAGAGTGATCATAGGATTCTAGGGGTCCTCATCATTCTCATCCTCACACCCTAAACATACGCTTAGCTGAGGTAAGTTGGGGTAGCCTCTCACGTCTCGACCCTCCGTGACTTGGGGTCTTGCATGCGGTGGTCCCCCTCTCTTACACAAGGATTTTTCAAGCGAGTAAGAGAGTTATGGGAGCAGCCTCATCTAAAAGATTCTGAACTAGAGTTTGATATACCATTTAGAGAGCTTGGTTTTCATGGAGTTCCTTTCAAATCCTATGCTTTGATTGTTCCTATGGTAAACATCTATAATAACCTTCAATTCCTCGAAGGAGAGGTTGTTGGTTGATTTGTAACCCATTTTTTATGAAGAAGAACGTTATTTTCCAAAAATTTACTGGTTTTTCTCACTTTTCTTGTTGTTGTATGGCCTTACAGATGCTAAGATTATTTGAAACCTATTGTATGTTGTAGATTGATGAATTATCTTTCATTTTCACCTATCTAGAGGTTCTAACTTTTTGTATAGTGAAAGTTATATTGTTTTTACTGTTGCTAGCTACTTTTACAGTGTTCTTGGATTGAAGGGTTTCATGATGTAATTCGACACATTCAACTTTTTGTGCCTACTGTAACTTGTGAAATGGGTCCTCTAACTTGTAAAATACATGCCTAACCTATTTAGAATGTTATGGAGTCAAGGTTGGGTGTTTGGGATGATGTTCTAGGGCTGTAGCAGGGTATTTTCATGATGAAAATGAGGGTTTCAAGTGGTGTTTTGACAAAATGTGGGAAGAATTGTCCATGTAATGTATTATTCACCATATGCAGGGTCTGGTAAGTGTTTTCGGTGATTTTTTTGGGTCTGGAAGGTCCGGGAGATAGAAGTTTCATTAAAACCCCAAGTATTTTGCTTGAAATCGAGGGTTTGGTGTATTAAAGGTCTACAGGTCTTGGACCTAGAAAAAAATCATGGAATTGGAGGTTTTGACACAACATATTGTTGTTTTAGGATTTTGAGTTAAGATCTAGTGTTTAAAAGGTCATCTCTTTGTAAATAGGGCTAATTTAGTAGCCTTTGTGCAAGGTGGTCTATTGGATCTTAATGATGGTACAAAGAAACATGGTATGATCTCTTTAGAATTTGTCTTAGTATCTGTGTTAAAGCTTGATTGATGTTTGTTGGGCCATTAGATGACCTTCTCTAAAAGATAAGCCCATTTGATGAGATTTGGAGACTATAAGCCTATTGTTGTTAGTTGATTCAATTTGGGTGATTGTGATTTCAAGGTTGGTGTCTTGTTGAAGTCTAATTAGTTGATGTTAAAAAGAGTTCCTCCACCTTGAATTGAATCAACAAGCCCTCTAACATAACAAACCCCAAAACCCTCTTCTTTCACAAGTTAGGCAAGGGCTTATTGAAAACCCATACTCAAAACCTTCCCATAACCAACTAAAGCCTAAAACACCTTCAAAAAGGTCTGCACAAGCTTAAAAGTTCAAAAGATATCGCTGCCCCCAAAGATTTCTTCAAACCCTAGCAGTAAACCACCATTTTCCACTCAAAAATGCACCATTTGACATCTAGGGCATCACCTAAAAACCCTCTAATCGCCCTTGTGCACAAAACTTTGCACACATATTTTATAACCATAACTAAGCCTTTCCATCGAATTATAGAAGCATACAGTGGGTGAAAGGCTTAATATGACATTTTAATGCACTCAAAACCCTTAAAATAGGCTATACAAACTGACCCTCAGTAATTGGCTTCTAAAATGCACAAAATCACTTGAAATCCAACCAAACCAAAACTAAAACGGAGTTAAGTCTGCTGCCCACTGAATTCTATCGAAAAGAGTGTAAAATCACCCTATACGGAACCGTATAGTTCAAAGGAACATCAAATCCCAAAGTGCAAAAGGGTAGAAATATTTGACGGGATATTACTCGGATACCATGGCACTTACAAAATCTTCATCTAAACCTATGGGATCACGTTGGGGCCATCTACAATAACCTCTCTCAGTTTTTGTTATATTGGCGTGGTTTTCCCATGGTGTCCAGTTTTCAATTGATGGAAAAAGTGTCAAATGCAAGTAGTGGAAAGTTGCAAATTGGTGCAACTCGTGTGACCAAACAGACTATTCCAACACGTCCGAATAGGTCTTTTTATGCTAGGCATGGTCCTCTTTCGCACCCAAACACACGGAATCGCTTTGAGCTACATTCAACTAGATCAATCCCTTAAGGGTCCAAAGTGCAAAATGGCTGCAAACTTTAGCATGTTGTTACTCGGATACTGTGATGCTTAGAAACTTGTCCGTCTAATCTTATGGGATCATGTTGGGCCCCTCTACAATAAACTCTCTTGGTTTTTTTTATCTCAAAGTGGTTTTCCTATGGTGTCCCAGTTGATGGAAAAAGTATCAAATGCAAGTAGTGGAAAGTTGCAAAGTGGTGCAACTTTCATTCTACAACTTGTGTGACCAAGAAAATTATTTCAACGCATCTGAATAGGTATGTTTACACTAGGCATGGTCCTCTTTCACACCCAAACACGCAAAATCGCTCTGAGCTACGTTCAACCGGATCGATCCCTTAAGGGTCCAAAGTGCAAAATGGCTGCAAACTTCAGCATGTTGTTACTCGAGTACTGTGATGCTTAAAAACTTCTCATTTGATCATATGGGATTGCATTTGGCCCCTCTACAATAACCTCTCTCAGTTTTTGTTATCTCAGAGTGGTTTTCCCATGGTGTCAAGTTTTCAGTTGATAGAAAAAGTGTTAAATGCAAGTAGTGGAAAGTTGCAAAGTGGTGCAACTTTCATTCTGCAACTCGTGTGACCAAAAAAATTGTTCCAATGCATCTAAATAGGTATGTTTACATTAGGAATGGTCCTCTTTCACACCCAAACATGCAGAATCACTTTGAGCTACATTCAACCAGATCAATCCCTTAAGGGTCTAAGTGCAAAATGGCTGCAAACTTTAGCATGTTGTTACTCGGATACCGTGACGCTTCAAAAATTATCATCTAATCCTATGGGATCATATTGGGACCCTATATAATAACCTCTCTCATTTTTTGTTATCTCAGAGTGGTTTTCCTGTGGTGTCCAGTTTTCAGGTGATGGAAAAAGTGTCAAATGCAAGTAGTGGAAAGTTGCAAAGTGGTGCAACTTTTGTTATGCAACTCGTCTGACCAAAAAACATTCCAACACATCTAAATAAGTATATTTATGCTAGGCGTGGTCCTCTTTCGTACCCAAACATGCGGAATCGCTCTAAGCTACGTTCAACCAAATCAATCCCTTAAGGGTCCAAAGTGCAAAATGCTTGCAAACTTCAACATGTTGTTACTTAGATACCGTGATGCTTAGAAACCTCACATATAATCTTATGGGATTGCATTGGGCCTCTCTACAATAACCTCTCTTGGTTTTTGTTATCTTGGAGTGGTTTTCCTGTGGTGTCCAGTTTTCAGTTGATGGAAAAAATGTCAAATGCAAGCAGTGGAAAGTTGCAAAGTGGTGCAACTTTTGTTCTGCAACTCATGTGACCAAACGGATTGTTCCAACACATTTGAATAGGTATTTTTACGCTAGGCATGATCATCTTTCGCACCCAAACACGTGGAATCGCTTTGAGCTACGTTCAACCGGATCAATCCCTTAAGGGTCCAAAGTGCAAAATGGCTGCAAACTTCAGCGTGTTACTCAAATACTATAATTCTTAGAAACTTCTCATCTGATCCTATGGTATTGCGTTGGGCCCCTCTACAATAACCTCTCTCGGTTTTTGTTATCTCGGAGTGGTTTTCCTATGGTGTCCAATTTTTAGTTGATGGAAAAAGTGTCAAATACAAGTAGTGGAAAGTTGCAAAGTGGTGCAAATTTCATTCTGCAACTCGTGTGACCAAACGAACTATTCCAATGTTTCTGAATAGGTATTTTTATGCTAGGCATGGTCTTCTTTCGTACCCAAACATGTGGAATCACTCAGAGCTACATTCAACCAGATTGATTCCTTAAGGGTCCAAAGTGCAAAATGGCTGCAAACTTCAACATTTTGTTACTCAGATACCGTGATGCTTAGAAACTTCTTGTCTGATCCTATGGGATCATGTTGGGCCCCTCTACAATAATCTCACTTGGTTTTTGTTATCTCGGAGTGGTTTTCCCATGGTGTCCAATTTTTAGTTGATGGAAAAAGTGTCAAATACAAGCAGTGGAAAGTTGCAAAGTGATGCAACTTTCATTCTGCAACTTGTATGACCAAATGGATTGTTCCAACGCATCTGATTAGGTATTTTTACGCTAGGCATGGTCCTCTTTAGCACCCAAACACACGGAATCACTCTGAGCTACGTTCAACCAGATCGATCCCTTAAGGGTTCAAGTGTAATATGTTGAAATAAGTTATTCCACCTATTGTTTAGGTTGTGTCTCAGTGATATGGGTCTGATGTAAGTATGATAGGGAGTAGGAATAAGAGAATAGCATTGGTAAAGGAATTGGAAGAGATTATTAACGCTACCCCTATTGAAAATTCAAAATTGAGGCCCCTTAAAAGCAAGGCTAGAAGAGGTGAAAAGAAGAAATTGCTTGAAAATAAGTTAGAATAGGTTGGAAATAGGGAGAGGTTGTGGATTTTGATGTGTTCAAAAGGTCTGCAAGGACAGGAGAGGTCAAAATTATGTTATGGCGTGATGCCTAGGGGAAAACAGGGGTTTTGAATGAAAAGAGAGGTTTGAGGGAGTAAAAGTGGGTAAAGTCAAGGGGCAGCATAATTTGGTGGTCAATTAAGTTTGTGCAAGTAGAATGAAGTGTGTCAAAATAGGTTTTGAGGTTCAGGTTTGGGTTCGAGGGTTCGGTTTTCCGGTTAGGCCAAATTTTTTTAGAGGGGGATTGGTTCGTTTTGGGTTTGTTGGTACAAAAAATATGTAAAAACAAAATATATATATATATGCAGCCTAGAAGCATGAATTAGGATTAGAATATCACATAACATCATATAAACAACAAAACCACATAAACTTGAATGTCATTTAAAACATGCATGATAAATATTCACCGTTGAAACTTTAATTTTGGTATCATGATATACAGAGTCTATTGATGTTAGGGTTCAATTTGTATGATTTTGAAAAAGAAGCCAACTAAGTAGAGTTATTAGCATTCTTCATAAATCATAAGAATTTGTTTAGTACACTAGCCATTTTGATGTCTTCTTGCAGTCTCAAAAATTATTTTGTATCATTGTTACATTGGTCTTTAGAGTGGTAGCTTAATATAGCTCCACAATACAAAATCTAGTTTACCTATGCAATGCAACAATGGCATAAGCAGATTTTTCTTTCAAAGAACCAAAGGGTGATTGGACAATTGAAGTGTATAAACACATATATTTTTGTAATATCAAGGATACTTTTTGAAACTTCCATGCATTGCTAATATAAAAGGAAAAGTCATTTTCCTAATCTATATGCAGCCATGCTTTTGACATTGTCAAAAAGAGCATAATTTCCTGAATGATGCAAAGGCATGCCCAAGCAATTCTAACTCTTTGCATGAGAGAAGAGATATGTTGGAGAGTACGTCAAGTCAGTCAAAACATAAGTGTAATGTGTTTTAGTTTTTAGTATTCCTCTATTTCTCTATAGATATGTGATAAATTCTCAATTCAATGATGAACATTTTTTTGAAAAAAGAAAGTTGTGTCACAATTCGCTTTCAGTCTAGCAAGAAAAAATGAAAGCTTAGCCTCTTGGAATGAAAATGCTTGTTTGCAAAACAAATGAGTAAGAATGAGGTAGTTAAGGTGTTTGAAGTGATTTAGAGGTCACTTTTAGGGTTCCCTTGGGTGTGGGTCAAAGTCAAACTCCATAAAACATTAAAAAAATGTTCAAAAAAATACTTTTTTGGATGCTTAGGCATGCCGATTTTGTCTTGGTTCTACCTAGGCGAACCAGACCCAAAAATGAAGGACCCTGGTTGAACCCACAGGTGAACCGAACCAAGACCCGCACCACCTGAGCAAACCAGGACTAGAACCAGGGCTAAAATAGAAGAACCCGGTAACATAGATAATGTGTCAAGAAGTTGACTAGTTCATCTACTCTAAATATTATGTTTTGCAAGCATTGTGAAGATTATGTATCCTTTGCTTAATTGATTTGTTCCAATCAAAGGATTAAATATACTGGAATCTTTTATCAGTCGTTTCATGGAATACCAATTGAAAATGTGTTTTTTGCTTTTAGATAAAGTTGTTTACCATCAATCAATTAATTTATTCAAGACAAACCATGAAGGACAACAATGATCAATGTTAGGGCTAACCAATTAATAAGTATACATGTGAATAATTCAAGCATGTACATGTGAATAAGGGAAGCACAAGTAGTCACACGTATGCCTTGAAGTATACACACGAATACATAGTATACATAAATTAATACAAAGTATATGCATGAATACAAGGTATACACATGAAAACACGTAAGTCACAAAGTATACATTGGAACACACGTAAGTCACAAAGTATACATGTAAGTTGTAAAGTATACACTTGAATACACGTAACTCATATCAATTGAACCATGAATTTATAACATGCAAATATGGACACCACCGATAAAAAATATTTGTATTAACCAAATAGCCATGTACGCATACATCAATACATGTCGATATAAGTATAAAATATAGGTACAAAATAGCCATATAGGATTATAGGAATACCATATAGGCATACAATGTCAAATATATCCAATACAAAATATGTACAAAATTGTCATGTAGGCATACAACAAAGGGCTTTGGAATCAAAAGTCATTGCTCTCTAGGCTCTCAAAATAAACTCTTGTCGATCAGATGGCGATAGGTCTGTCACTCATTTGTGCTGCACTTGAGGAGTGCTCATGTTGCTCCTCCTAGTACTATTAAGTTCTTGGTGAAGTTTTAACTGTTACAATAAGAAGTAAAGACATTAATATATAGAAATTACATTATAAAAAATGATATATTTAAAAAAATAATCACTTACGGCCATCTCACGATCACTCTCCATGAGGGAAATATTTGCACGTCGATGTTCAGGCATGCTCAAGCCCTATATAAACCATCCAAATAGAAATTAAACTACAAATCAATAATGGTTTGATTTTTCACTAGAACTAACATCTATAACAACGAATGTAAATTAAAATTTAGTAATTTGCCTCATACCTCCCCTGTCAGAGCCATCGAGGATTGTATAGCGGATGAAACATTGATATCCATTTCCCTCGTAACATTTGGAGGTGTTTCCTCCTCCAACATCTAAAAATAAAACAACAAAGTATTCAATCACAAAAAAGTTACAATAGCAATCCACATCATGACTTATAATGTATGAGATCTAATGAACAAAATTTTTAGTACTTATTAAACTATATATTTCTGATTATCATGCTTATTATTTTCCCTATCCATATATTGTTTGAAAGGATGTGTTTTTAGGATTTTACCCATAGCAGCAAGCCGTTGAACCATTTGATTAAATACTTTCATAGACATGTACGATAACTATGGTGGCATAGAGAATGCAGTGAACTGTTTGAAAAAATGCCTCAAAAGAAATGGGATCTCGTGGTGATGGAATGCCATTACAAACAAATGCACATCATGGCATTCCATCACCATAAGACTACATTTCTTTCAGGAATTTTTTCAAAAAGTTCATTTCCTTCTCTATGGTATTACTGCTTACTATTATGCTTTGATAGACATTTTTCCAAGCATCCATAGTTTGTTGGAAAGCACCTATTTTAGGCTTTTAGCCATAGCAGCAAGGAAGTGAGTAGTTTGATAAAATGCTTTGGTGCACATGTATGAAAAATGTGGTATCATAGAAAAGGTGGTGAGAATTTTGAAAAATGCCTCAAAGAAATGTGGTCTCATGGTGATCGAATGGAATTCCATCACAATGAGACTGCATTTCTTCGAGGATTTTTTTCAAACTACTAACTGCCTTGTCTATGCTATTGCTTACTATTATAGTTTCATAGATTCTTTCCAAGCATCCATAGTTTTTTGTGCAGGTGCACCTTTGCAAGCACATGCCTCCATATGAAGTAATTTCATCATTGCTTATGTTGACTTTCTAAACAACTATATTGTAGTTGAAATTTTGTCACCTATCAACATCTAGTTATTAGTTATGGAATGTGAAGTAATGCTTTGAGTTTGAATGATGTGCAATGTAACATAACAAAAGATATGAATATAAACTACACAAATCTATTAAGTACAATTCATTAGTTATACTCTTTATTCTATTACCTACATGTAGGTTTGAGTAAATCCACTAGCACTAGGAGGTGTTCCCTCGAAACCTCCAATATTACCATGTTCAACATCCAAAATCACATATTAAAATACCATTCATAAAACAATGCTATTAACATGTAATAAATTTATAATTGTTTACTAGTTACATACCCCACCGATAGATGTATTGCAAAAAAAAGTAGGTGGAGGGCTAGCATATCCAGTCTAAACACTGTGACCCTGCAATTTTATTAAAATCATAAAACTAAATTAGTTAATCTTGCATTTCAAAATCAAAATTTAATAAATTAAATTCAATGAACATGCTAACTTTTACATGAGTATCAATGCCATACGTATCATGCAAAATGTCAGTCGCCCTCTCCATCTTCGTAGCTGCATATGAATCCTATGCAGCAACCTCCTGAGTGTCAATGGGGTCATATGAACAAGTCACCCCGCAAGATTGACACACATGGGTTCGAAGGCCACCACTCAAAGACTCCCTTGGATGGAACTGTAGAATAGGGCTAGTATGATGGATGACACTCTGGGTCAAAGTATTGATTTCATGTAATGTCTCTATGTCAGCACTCTCCTTCATGATGGCAGGCATAACAACGTGCTCATGAGGTGGCCTAGCAAGAGCTCATCTCCCTTGTCGTGTAGGATCCAGCTGTGCACCGGGCCTATCCTGAGCTGGCCCCCACCTCTCCCCTTGAAGTCCCTCATATCAAAATAATTTGGGATTTTATTCAATATGAACTCACTGTATAGTTTCCTAAGAAAATACTAGGGGACTTCACAATTGTTGCACAGTCGGTCATCAAAGACCATGTACCACCTATCATAAAAACGGTTCCTAATCTCTTGGTGGTGGCACCAATGAATAGGAAACCTTTTCACATTGAGGCTAATATTTTGATTTGTGTGTGGATCAATGAATAATGAGCACAAATCAGCTTTTGTAATTTTTAAATCCTTTACTTGTTTATATGATAGTTTATCCGCATAATATGCCCTAGTCGCATGCCTCCTATCTTGCCATCTAGTTATTTGTTTGCTAATTTAATCTACATTTTTTAACATATCTTTCAATGAACTTTCTAGGGTCATTATTTTTGTGGTTGAACCATTTCGATCACTCAACCTACTAATAAAATCCTCAATTTATTTTTTGTTGTTCTCAATTTCACTCATTAAATTTTGTTGAGTGTCAAGAGGGTGTTGAGTGCTTGGTGGAGGAGGTTGTTGTTGAGGTTGATTTTCTTGTTGAGGATTTTTTTCTTGAGGATTTGGTTGCTCTTCTTGTTGAGGATTTTTCAGGGTTTGCAGTTTCATTTGCATCTCCTATAAATTCAAAAAAAAATATATCAAATATAACCTAAAACTAAGAAATTCAAAACAAAAAGCAAACAATACTTACCTCTCCCACCTCTTCATCATCGTGGTGCCATCCTTGCAAAGAAATAGCAATTTTTATTGAATATTTTTGCACAATACCTTCTCCTAGAATGCGAGCATGAAAGATGGGGATTTTGGCCATGGGAAAAATAAAAAATAGTTGAAATGAAAATGAATGACTTTCTCTTTTTTTTTGCTTTTAACGTGCAATAACACAAGCGCATTAGAACGCGCTCGTGCTATGAGTTTTCAAACTTTTTTTAAAAAGTGGCCACAAAATTGCTACCCAACTTCATGCACCTGCCCAAATCTGAAAATTCATATTGAAAACATAATTCTAATTGATTCCTATCATTCTCAATTGACACCACATTATGCCATTCATGCCTTATAACATGGGTCATTGTTTGTTGTTTGACTTGGTTGAATTACTTTTTCTGTGTGTTGGTTATTATCTTAGCCTTCACTTCAATGTGGCTTAAAGTCTCTACCAAAAGCCATATGTGTGCAACATATTGTGATCATGTTGCTTCCCGCGCGCCCTAGTCTATGTGCCACCTTTTGACACTGCCTCATAATGCGCTACGAATGCACAGGTTCAAGCTATAATGACTTGGTCTTATCTTTGTGTAGTTCTAAGTCTTTGACTATCATATAATGTATGGTAGAATCTAGATAATATAGTTTACTCCAAACACTATTAAATACATTCAAAGTTTCATCATGCACTGGCTGCTCCTTCTTCAATGCTTATACTTGATAATAGATTTTGGAATTCCAAACCTGGTAACCAGCTCTTCATAAAAAAATAGAATAGCAGACTCATTGGCCTCTTTAATTGTGATTGCTTCAGTCCACTTAGTAAAACAATTTGTGGATGTAAGTACCTATGTGAGTGAAATATTGGGTCAAATTTAAATAAAAATCAAACACATATTAATAAAACATTAAATCGAGAAAGCTAAAAAAGAAACAGAATGAGCAAACCGTAACAGCAGCTTCTCGAAACCGTCTTATCTTCCTCTAACTTCAGCGTTTTGTTGGTTTCCAGATAGCTCTCAGATCAGCGGATCAAGCTCAACAAAATGACGACATGAAGAACGAGATAAAAAATGAAAATGCATAATATACTAAATGCAAAGCTATGCTAAAATCCGAATATTGCTATGATATTGAAACTGGTATGAATGCAATGCTGATTGCGTGTATGCGTAGTGTATGCATGCGTAAGTGAGTATACGAAGTGTAACCAAAGCTTGGATTTGCGCTGGAATTTATAGAGTTTTCGAATGGATATGATTGGCTGAATCAATCGACGGCCTGGATTAAGCTTGTTTTGAACGGACGGCGGGAGATCTTCGAAAGTGGAAGAGAAGGATGGAAGGTTTCCCTTTTCTTTCAATTTCGTCATTGAGTTTCGAAGGGAAACTTCCATTTCGAAGGATGAGATGCGAGTTTGGAAGGGTGAGTTAGCACTAGTTAGAAATTAAATAAATTAAATTTATTTAATTTGGGAAGTGGAGATGAAAATGGCAACCTACATAATTAAATAACTCATATTTAATTATGTTTAAAAATGAAATTAGGGTGAGGAAATATTAAATAAAATATTTAATATTTCAAATTCGAATATGGGATGGAGAATATTCCATTATTCAAATATTTAAAAATATTTAAACTTTAGAATAGAATGATAATTAAATATAAATAAATTATAAAAATTTATTTAATTTAATCAAGCGGAGGGTAGAAATGTTAGTAATTAAATTATTTATTTAATTTAAGATAGAAGAATTTAGAAGATGAACGATATAAATAAATAATTAAATTTATTTATATGTAGATGACATTAGAGGAATTAATTAAATAATTTATATTTAATTAATTAACAAGCTTAATCCTGACCATTTTTAGACATATACATTTTGCCCCTCTTTGAAGTGATGTGTAAAACGCATTGCTTCAAAGAAAATAAGATTTTTGTCCCACTGATATGCTTTCGATATTTCTGCTGATGATGCCCCCTCGAGAGGTAAATTACGAATGAGAGAGAGAGATTTAACTCACGATAAATGATGAAAAAGAAAGTCCATTTTGAAAATAAAGTCAAATTTTACCCTTGTTTGACCCTTAAAAGGTAAAAAGGTTGAAAAAGACAAGTCATTTGCACTTTTGACTTTGGTGAAAACTATAGCTGTGAGAGCGACATCGCTACATGGAGATTATGTATCATCGCCACCAATTCGAGAGATCGCGCAGATATCAGAGGCCAGCTGCGTATGGACCACCGGTGAGTCAATCTATCCTCTTATTCTTTCGAATTTTTCCGTTTGGATCAAAATTTTCATGTTTTTCCGCGGATTTAGATTTTAAAATTATGTTTGCGCGCATATAGAAAAGTTTAGGCGCTTTCGAAAAAAATAGGCGCGCTTAGGGTAGAAACAAACGTACATAGAGCAGAAGTTTGAGATTGCTAGGATAAAACCAGTTTAGCGCATATCGTAAAAACTAGCACGCATATAGGATAGGATGGAAAACTTTAGGGGTAGAGCGCTTTTAGGCTAAACAAACGCACATAGAGCAAAAATGTGCATCCAGCGAAAACAGTGGCACATAGGATGAGTGAAATGGCGCATATGGGAAAACGCACATCGGGGGTCTGTTTAAGTGCATAGGGTGAAAACAACAGCGCATATGGGAAAACGTGCATCCCGTAAAAAGAACAGCGCATCTGGTAAAATAGGCAGAATGAATGTTTTGTGAAAATGATGATTTGTATTGCTTCCTTAGTCAATAGATAGGTAAATTGTTGTGTCATCATGCTGATATGGATAGAGATGATAGAAAAATTGAATGATTGATTGATAACTTTGCTTCCCATGATAGAAAACAAAGAGTAAGTGATTGAACTGATAACTTTGCTCCCTAGAGTAGAAAACAAAGAGTAGATTGAACTGATAACCTTGCTTCCTAGAATAGAAAAAAAACAGTAAATGATTGATATGACTTCTGATAAATTTGTTTTCTGCGATAGAAAACAAATAGTAATTGATTGTAGGACAGATTTGATATGATATCTAGCTAGATAGAATTGATTTGATTTGATTGATAGGACCGATTGTGTGATATGGGTTACTGATTTAATGCATTGATATGAGTCATTGATATGGGTCTGAGATAGTTCGTTGATATAGGTCACTGATAGATATGGGTCTGATTGATGTTGTTTGAATGATTGATATGATTGGTATGATTGATATGAATCTGATGAAATATCCTTGTGATGAAAATAGGAGGTTTTCAAAAACCTCCAAATTAGAGAGTGACATTCAGCATGATGGGATAGGATCCCTGAGTTGACACCTGCTGACATAGTGTTGATTGATACCTGTGGTCTGAGATCCTTGTTGGCGATGCCGCCGATTAGGGTCAACAGAGGATTGTTGACGGCGCTTGCAGAGCAATGGCATTCAGAGCACAACACCTTTCACATGCCAACCGGTGAGGTGACAGTGACTCCTGAGGACGTGTACAGGATATTAGGTATCCCCGTTGTTGGAGCCCTTTAGTATTACGATCACAAGGAGCTAGGGGGCACAGATGCGTTGAGGAGAGTGTATGGAGACGCACATATAGCCGGGTACTGGGTACCATGGGCTGATTTTTGAGGATATCCAGCCTTGCCAGCAGTTTTGGGTGCTTTCATTGGAGGTCTTCTTTGTCCGGATCATCGGGCAAAGGGATTGTGAGTGGGTTGGGGTAGGATTCTAGAGCAGATGATGCTACAGCCGCGGCGATATGCATGGGGGAGCTACATGTTAGCTCATCTTTATCATGATTTGCACCAGGTGGTGTACAGAGGGTCCTCCAATTTTTCATGTGGGGTGACATTATTACAGATCTAAGCATGGGAGCATTTTACTGTGACGAGACCGGCGTGCCCCAGAGTTAGGCCACCAAGTAGGCCATATATCTATATGTATGTTGTGTTCCTTACCCAGCCCAAGCTGGGCAAGGTAGATTACTGGAGGCATCTGCTAGATGACATGGACACAGTCGTATGGTGACCATATCTGGATTGCGAGCTATGGGCTACGAATGATATAGAGATGTCGTATGTATGTATTCCACAATTTTTGATAGGGAGGACTCCCTTCATTTTGGAGAGATTTTTGGCATTGCGGGTGCAGAGGCAGTTTGGATTTACTCAGGGGATGCCACAGGGGGTTGCACATTACACCCAGAGCAGAGATGAGGCCAGATGGGGGCCGTGTATTTCGTATCAGGCCGCCTATACAGAGTTCATTGCATTAGCACCTGAGGTATGGGCTGATAGACGAGACATTGTGGATGTCAGGATGTCTGATGAGTACGCTGCATATTTTCACATGCATCCCTTTCCTTGGTTCACCAGTCTTGATGAGCCAGCACCGATTTTGATAGTACCACAGCCAGGTGCAGTGAGGCAGGAGGATGTGGCCGGCGGTGAGCAGGGAGCAGTTGGAGGAGAGGAGGTAGAGAGCGGAGACGAGGAGGATTCAAATGATGATGATGATGGTGGAGATGACAGTGGAGAGGGGGGACATGTGCTGGGGAGGTTGGGGCTGGATATCCTGAGGGGTGTTTAGATTATGCGATGGCCAAGGACAGGGATAGGACGACAGACAGTGATCTGGATGGCATCCTCCTCACAGCAGGGATAGATTGTCACACTTTAGGCCCAGGTGTAGACGTTACAGGGGCAGCAGGGTCAGTTGCAGAGTCAGTTAGCGCAGTCACAGGCTTTCATTGTACAGCTTCAGGCACAATTGGCATAGGCACAGGCACCGGCACAGGCACTTGCCCCAGGTCCACAGTTAGCCCAGGTGATCATAGAGAGGGATGCATTCAGACGGAGGGCTGTAGAGACTGAGGGTGTTGCACAGAGACTGATGGGCACTGTAGAGAGTGCGTCACTGCGGGATGCCATTGCTGAGGGTATGGAGATGGTGAGGGAGGCTGAGTATTACAGGGTCAAATATGAGGAGCTATATCCTCTAGAGCGCAGAGAGCCATACCTGCAGTCCCATAGCAGGACGAGGAGCAGATCTAGGACACACACCCAGAGCAGGGGAGTGACGGGGCCTCGACAGGACCTAGATGCAAGTACTAGTGGCAGACCACCTCCTTCCGGACCAGCACCATCAGGAGCATCGACCAGCTAGAGTTGTGATGTATATTATTTTAGGAGCATGTATATGCCATTTGTGATCATATTTCTTGTATTTCTCTTTAGACATTTGAGTTTCATTGGACAGTTGGACATTTGTATCATTTTTTATGAGCGATGATATGCAGCGGTGATGATTATTTTGATGATGAGTTGACAAGAATTTATGATATAATGATATGATATGCATTTAGTTCAATTTGTGATGGATTTTGTTATGCATTTAAATGATTTGATGACTAACATGATATGCAGGATGGTTTGATTATGATGTTTTATTATTGTAGGAGTTAATGGTGACTCCTCAACACCCCCAAGATCAGTTGCGACCAAAACCACTTCCACAAGAGAGAGAATGGCAATAATGCTTGCTTCACAATGCAAGATTGATTAATTGCTTGATTACAAATGTACACGAGATGCCTTGCTTATATGGGCAAGGTTGAGAGATAGGAATGAATATGATGTTGACAAATGTCATGATCTTATGACATGAGACAACCAACAACCTAATCACCTAGGAAATGATGCATCCTAGCTAGATAAGATAAGTTCTAGATAAGCCAACTAAGCCTTCTAGAAATAATCTTTTACCTAAGTAAACTTAACCATGTGAATATGTCCCCTAATTACCTAGTGAATGAATAAGCTAGGTACAAGACAATTATTCACACCAACACTTAAGTGCAACTTAGGGAGAAGATTATTATGCAAAATGTGCAAAGACTATGACTATGGGTCCCGGCTACTAGGCCATGTTAGGTACCCATTTACAATGCAAATGATGCAATCTCTCACAAGGAGAAAACCCTGTGGGACAAAACTCCTCTCCAAAAGATAGAAAAAAAAAAAACATGATGTATGGAGGACTCAATGATACCCCACAAGGACAACATGCATCATGTATATACAATCAAATACCCCCCCATAAGAGGAAAGTAGAGAGATAAGATATCCCCCCCATGATGAAGAAGCTCCAAAGCCGATGAAGAATGCCTGAAAATAAAAGATGACCCAATGTCTGCAAGCAACACATCTTCCCTTAGGAAGAAACAAATCCATAAGCTAATGAAGAATCCACTCCATGTCCAACTGAAAGGAGAAAGCATGAATGCTTAACATGTATGCCTCTAAAAACTAATGAAGATCCTCCAAGCTTGAATGAGCCACAACAGGATCATGGTCAAACTAAACCAAGAAACATGACAAATCAAGTGATGAAGGAGACTCATGAATGTCAATCTCCAAAGACAAAGAAGATGGGATAACAGTTGTACTGAAACTGTCATCAAAGAGGAGAGAAATCCCCTCAAGTGTGTCCTCCAAATCTGCAGTATGAGACTCCATGAACAAGCTAGAAATCCCTATCAAATACTCATCCCACAAAGCAAGATCTGAAAAACTATGATCATCCTACTGAATAGAAGCATCAATGGCTGAAGAAGTAGGAGGTGGAGGAGTAGGAAGCTCAACACTGGTTTCTAGAATACCAAAGTGTAGTTGACCAAACTTCTCCTCACTATCATGGTTCACACTCAATGGAGTGTGTGATGTAGTCAAAGGAACATTATCATCTTCAGAAGCAAAATGTGAAAAGGAATATACACGAGATGAGTGATCAGCCATCTCGATAGTAACAATATCCCTAGTCTCCAAGTCCCGTATGTACACCCTATTTGGAGTGAACTCAACTATTTTACCTTGACCCCCATGAGTAATTTGATAAATAGAAAGGAGATTAGTGAACAATGAAGGAACACAAAGAACATCATTGAAAGTCCCTCCCCCCATGTCAATAGAACCCTTCCCACTTACCTTCATATATGTATTGTTACCCATCAATATATGAGGTGAATTACAAGGCTCAAAAGAAGAGAACATGTCCAAAGAAGATGCCATATGATGAGATGCCCCTGAATCAAGAAGCCATCTATGAGATGCAAGACTTGTAGAGGCCAAGAGTGCTTGTCCTTTCATATTGTGTAGCCCAGAAGTAGATCTTGTGTCCTGTGACTGAGATGATGATGATGGAGCTGTCGATTGAGATGTTGAAGAAGAAGTAGCAGACATTGATGAGGGCAGCTTAATGTTATTCTTTTGAAGAAGGTGTGTTAGTTCATCAATCTTCTTATTATAACATCTATGCTCATCATGTCCTAACCTTTTACAATATGTACATTTTGACTTCTTCTTTTTAGATGGTTCCTCTTTAGAAGAGGGTGTAGACTCAGGAGTGCCATGTGAAGGAGAATCTTTACCTTGCTCATTTGACTTGGGTGCCTTGTTCTGCTTCTTACCTTTGCACTTGAATCCTTTGTCTCCTTTGCAACAAGAGCATGAGATCTAGAAGACTTCAATGTGCCCATGTGTACCAACTTTTCTTGTTCCCTTGTGAGTTGAGCTGCAAATTCATCAAGAGAAGGAATTTTGTATGCATTGCCAAGAGCATCCATTGTAGCATAGAAAGTAGAAACAAACACTAAATAATCAGGACCAAGCTTAGCAAGAATAGAAAGTATCAATTGTTCATCCTCTTTAGTAACTCCACAATTAGATAACTGCAATCTAAGAGAATTGAGCTTAGAGAAAAAGTCTTGGACATTGTCAAAATCTAAAGGATTAAGACCCATAAGTTCATTCTCCAACTTAAATTTCCCCATCTTATCTAGCTTACCAAAGAGACTCTCTAAAGTATTCCAAGCTTCATTAGGATGAGTGCATGATGCTACATGATATCTAAGATCTAGAGAAATGGACAACTTCAAAGTACCAAGAGCTTCATCCCTTCTATCAAGCCATTTTCTTTTCTCTTTTGCTCCTACAGGTTCTGGATCTTGACCAAATGTGATTCGTAGCAACTTTGATTTTAACAATAACAACTCCATTTGAGATTTCCACTCATGATAGTTATATGGAGTTATAAGTACAACTTTTGTCAAATCCATGATACAATGAGATATTACAAGAGGAGAACAACAAATTTCCCTCACAATACAAGATATCAACCCCTTTGTCCCAACAAGATTTGCACTTTTTTTGCAAATTTACAACAAGGAATCCCAAAACTATCAAATCAGCTACAAACTGAAAATATGAAAAATCTGGAAACAAATCTGCAAAAAATGCATGAGTAGATCTGAATTGCTCCTCAATACCTTTCTAATGCCGCAAATTTGGAGAAAATCAGAGATCGGAACACAAAGATATGAGCTCGGAATTAGAAAATGATGATCGGGCTTCAACCTAGAAAAAGAGGCACAAAACTACAAAATCTCTGCAAAATATCTACACCACTGAAAAATTCAGGTCTCTATCTTTCCGTTGATATTTCGTTTGAAAAATTTTGCCTCCGTATGCGAAAGTTATGAAAAAATGAAAAAAAGGCCTATAAATAGGCACTTGGGGCAATTACAAGGCTAAAATGAAGCAAAATTCGGGTACTCGGGCGCTATACTTCGGTCATCCATATGACCGCAAGAAATGACCAAGGGCTTTAAGACAAACCCGTTGGCATATAATCTTTATACAAGCTTTTAATATACTGTGATCAAATACTTTGTTGGCAAATAAAAAAAACACATTCGGCATAGCAAATATTAAAGGTTATTGAAACAAGCTTTATATATACGAAGACAAAGGCGACCAGAAAAAGGCACACCATCTATAGATGACGCCAGCTGTAGAGTATATACCGCTTGGTAAAGCCTTCGTACCATAGCCGATGCTGGTGGAAACTTAGGTGATGGGGCGTCGATGTACCCGCATAGTATGTAGACCTTCGGTGATTCGTACCCGGCGAAAGAACCCAATGATGGGACCGGCGATGAAAACTTGATGGGATAGCAACAGTAAAGATAGGACCTCCAAATAATGAAGTCCGTCTAGATCTGACGCCAGTACTCGGTCTTGTACAGTGGACGGTGAATAGAGAATATCCTGCCGATAGAAATAAATAAAGCACTGTCAAAGTACCTTGCACGAAAAGACAGTGTAAGCTGAAGGATGGACCTTGCAAGGCGAAGATGTACGCCGGAGAATAGAGCCGGTGATGTCGAAGGAATCTGTGGTTTCCCGATGCCTATGAATGTACACTGTATGTGCAGAGAGGACGATACGCCGTGGAATGAAGAAATCGTGCCTTTATGACAATGATAGCTGACAAGACCTTATAGGGATCTGACACTGACGCAGACCAATGAATAGGACTTGCCTGATTCGTCAAACCTGCGGATGGATCATGTACCGACTGCAGTGACCGTTGATGAGATTTCCAATGGGTGTACTCACGGACGGACCAATAGGGCCGATGTAGCCGCTATCAAAGACTGCGGAATATTCCGCACAAGATATAGATCTGACACCGATGCAAACTTTTGACCACAAATATAAAACTCGATTTACAAATATAAATTTTCCCCAAATTTAATAATCATAGGAGTTGATGTACAATGGTGACTGTGACTGGAGCTTGGGTGCAACCAAATCTCTCGTACCCTACAGACGGACGCGCGATGAAGACTACGATGTACCCGCCAATGACATAAAACCTTGTACTCGTACCCGCCTTTGGCGTACAAAGATGAGACTGCCTGCACAATGACCACCAATGGATCTGATGTGGACCCTGGTACAATCCGCGGACAACTATGCGGAAAATATTTTCAATATGTCGTATGGCAATATTAAACCCACATAAATTTCAATAAATATGGCCCGAATTTATCAAAATATTTGCCCCAAAATTTTAAAACCAAATACCGCAAAAACTATTTTACTAAAAATATTTTTTTGCGAAATTATAAAAATTGTACCGCTTGGGAGGTTGTTCCAGCAAAAAAAAAATTGCCTCAAAAACAACTTTACCTAAAATAGGCGAATTTACAGTCAAAATTCATCTGCAGAGCTTTCTGAATTCAACCGTGAGGTTATTGAAACCTCAATCTACACCCAGCAAAAAACTTCAAGCCAAGATATCACCCTCGGATTTGGGAAGGAATCTGCAACACCTGGAGAGCTCTGATACCATGTAGGAGTTAATGGTGACTCCTCAACACCCCCAAGATCAGTTGCGACCAAAACCACTTCCACAAGAGAGAGAATTGCAAGAATGTTTGCTTCACAATGCAAGATTGATTAATTGCTTGATTACAAATGTACATGAGATGCCTTGCTTATATGGGCAAGGTTGAGAGATAGGAATGAATATGATGTTGACAAATGTCATGATCTTATGACATGAGACAACCAACAACCTAATCACCTAGGAAATGATGCATCCTAGCTAGATAAGATAAGTTCTAGATAAGCCAACTAAGCCTTCTAGAAAGAATCTTTTACCTAAGTAAACTTAACCATGTGAATATGTCCCCTAATTACCCAGTGAATGAATAAGCTAGGTACAAGACAATTATTCACACCAACAATTATGATTTGATGATGTGTACTAATGATGTCATGCAGATAGATTACTTATGATGTGTATTTATTATTTTTGGATTTTTCAGTGCAGATAAAAGATGAGAAATGAATGTTGTGTTCATGATATGCATTATGATATGATATGATGTGAAATGATATGAGTAGATAAAATGTGATGACATGAGATGATGGGAATAATGATATGCAAAAGTGATGTATAAATAGTGATGTATGATAAAATGATGTGTGATGAAATATAATGATTGGTAATTAGAATGAACGGATAAATGAGATGATAAATGAGATTATAATGAGAAATGATATAAAATGATAAAATGATAAATGAAATGGTATGGAATGAAATGTTAAATGATAGATGATAATGAGATGAAATTTTTAAATGATATGATATGCAATGTAATGAAAGATAATAAATAAATGAATGATAAATGTGATGAATGATAATGATAACTGGATAATAAATATAATGAATGATAATGATAAATGAATGGATAAATGTAATGAATATAATGGTAATGAAATGATAATGATAATGGATAATGTAATGAATGATAATGGTAATGAAATGATAATGATAATGGATAATGTAATGAATGATAATGGTAATGCAATGATAAATGTAATGAATGGTAATGATAAATGGATGGTGTAAATGGTAATGAAATGATAATGATAAATGGATGATAAATGTAATGAATGATAATGATACTGGATGATGTAAATGGTAATGAAATGATAATGATAATGGATAATGTAATGAATGATAATGGTAATGAAATGATAATGATAATGGATAATGTAATGAATGATAATGGTAATGCAATGATAAATGTAATGAATGGTAATGATAAATGGATGGTGTAAATGGTAATGAAATGATAATGATAAATGGATGATAAATGTAATGAATGATAATGATATTTGATGATGTAAATGGTAATGAAATGATAATGATAATGGATGATGGGAATGCGATGATAAGATGGTAATAATGGTAATGAATGAAATGATGAAATGTCAAATAATGAATGAAATGATAACAAAACTAATATGAAATGATAATGGAAATGCAATGATGACGAAATGATATGAAAGTAATATGAAATGATAAAATGATATGCAACTAATATGAGATGATAAAATGATATGAAACTATAATGAAGATGAAGTGATAATGGTACAAATGTTTGCATTGTCCTCCACAAATAGTCTAAGGAAAAGTGACAACCATTGACCTTTTAAAAACTCTCGACGCAAATCCAATATGCAGTTATGTACAATGACCTAAAATGACATGCAATTAAATGAAGCCGATCATTTTGTTGAGCCTTTTGGTGAGCTTTCCTAAATCATCATAGAGCGTTTAAAAATGTTGGAAGTGTGTACAAGCATCAAAGGGGAAATTAGCACCAATGATGACTTGAGTACAACTTTCATGATTTTTGATATAGCAAGTGAACACAAACATCTAAGTATAATTGAACCGAGATGACCTGAGCATTATTTGCATGAACAGACAAAGACTAACCACCATCTGATGCAAATTTGGAAATGTCATCAATGATAAACTTTGGAAAATCATGTCTCACGACATATTTGCAACAAATGAATGATTAACCTCAAGACAACAGACCAAGAAAATCCATCCTCTTTCCTTGCCACTCTAGTTCAGTACATCATCGAGTGTGCTCTAGAGAAATGATATTGAAAAATAAACAACCATTTTTCAAAAATGAAATACTGTGATTCCAAACATTAGTCAGATTAGAGATCATCAAGATATGAGTCATGATAAGGTACACAACTGAAAGCTATTGTGATATGGATCAATGATTGGATGTTTGATTTGGTTGTTGTGTTCGCGTGATTGGTTTTGATGTCATTGTCCTACTGTTTTGGTACAATCTGAAAGTTGATTGCCCCCAGTATACATGTGTTTGCCCTTGGTATCAACATAACTTGCTAAAAATGAATATGTACAATAATCAAACCATGATAAGACGTTATCGCTCAAGGAAAATGATGATAGCATGGTGCCGGTATGGCCCTAAGATGGTGGAAAAGATGTATGAAAATGAAGGCTGAAAAGTTAAGCGCAGAACATGAACTAATAGATGGAGAGCTTCCAAATAGCGTCTGTTTGCCAGATTTTCACTATTTGTTTTTATTGCATTTTTCTTGTCAATAGACTGCCTGTTTGCCAGGTTTTCACCCTATGACTTTTTTTTTTTTTTTTTTTTTAAGGACTTTTTCTACTATTTTTGGAATTTTTTTCAGGACTTTTTCTGAATTTTTTTGTATTTTTTCAGGACTTTTTCTGATTTTTTTGTATTTCTTCAGGACTTTTTCTGATTTTTTTGTATTTCTTCAAGACTTTTTCTGATGATGATAACCACCTTAGATGTAATACTTTTTCAGGTGCATGTTGTTGATAGGTTCGTCGAACAGGTCCCCTTCTAGCGTTGATAATTTGTAAGCTCCTGAACCATAGACTGCGATAACCACATAAGGACCTAGCCAATTTGGTTCGAACTTTCCTTTCTTCTCTTTGTCTTGTTGATTGCGTGGATTTTCTTTCAGAACAAGATCACCCACCTAAAAGGTGCATGGCTTTACTTTGTGGTTATAGCTGCGAGACATCATTTGTTGATATACTTTTAGATGATCAGCTGCTCTTTGTCTCTTCTCATCTAGAAGTTCAAGCTCTTCGAGTCAGGAAACTCTGTATTCATCATCTGTTGTAAGGCCTTTCAATGATACTTTGAGTAAGGGAATCTCCACTTCTAAGGGCAATATTCCCTTTGCTCCATAGACAAGAGTGAATGGTGTTGCTCCTGTTGGCGTGCAGGTACTGGTTCTATAAGCCCATAAGGCGGGATTGAGTTGAACATGCCAATCCTTCCCTGAAGCATTCACAGTCTTCTTCAAGATTTTCAATATCGTTTTATTTGAGGCCTCTGCTTGGCAATTCCCTTGTGGATAGTATGGTGTTGAATACCTATGTTGAATTGAAATCTCTCACAAAGTTCATCGACATCTTGATTTTTGAACGGACGTCCATTATCTATAATAATGGAGTTGGGAATGCCATACCGACAAATGATATAGTTAAGTATAAATGATGATATTTGTTTGCCGGTAACTTTAGTAAGAGGGACTGCCTCAATCCACTTGGTAAAATACTCTATTGCTATGATGATGAATTTATGTCCATTTGATGAAGAAGGATGGATCTTGCCCACTAGATCTAACCCCCATTGAGAAAATGGCCAGGTTGGTGTGAATGGTTGAAGTTCTTGTGTAGGAGCATGAATGAGATTCCCATGAATCTGACATTTTGAGCATGTTTTCACAAAAGTGAATGATTCCCTCTCCATTGTAGGCCAGTAGTAACCCATTCTAATCAATTTCTTAGCTAAAGTCAGTCCACTCAAATGAGTACCACAGATGCCACCATGAACTTCTTGTAAAGCTTTGTCAGATTCCTCGCGTTCAAGACATCGGAGTAAAGTACCATCAAGACCACGGCGATAAAGGGTGTCAGCGATAAGAGTGTAGCAAGCGGATTGGCGGATAAAATTGTGTTTTTGGTTACGAGATAAATCGGGTGGTAAGATATCGTCTTTGAGATAGGCATAAATTTTTCCGTACCAAGGCGAATCGGATCCTACCAAGTGGCAAATGATTTGGCTTTCAGGTGTATCATAAGCAGGTGTAAATGATTGTTCCACCAGAAATTCATAACGATTTTGACTTTTTGGGAGTTGTAACAATGATGCGATCGTAGCCATGGCGTCAACTGCTTTATTATCAAGCCTTGGAATTTGTGTAAATTTGATGTCCACAAAGTATTTCTTGAAGTCATCAACCATCTTTTTATATGGTAATAGTTTCTCATCTTTTGTTTGATAGTCATTATTGATCTGATAAATGACCAGTTGTGAATCACCATACACATGTAATTCTGTAATTCTCCATTCCAGTGCTATTTTGAGTCCAGTGATTAATGCTTCATATTCGGCTATGTTGTTGGTGCATGGAAACATTAGCTGATATGATCTAGGAATGGTGTGTCCTTGAGGAGTGACGAAAAGTATGCCTGCCCTCGATCCATGTTGAGTAAAAGAACCATCAAAATATAGAGACCATGGTTGTTTAGATTCTGCAGTAAAGACATCAGCATCTGGGAATTCAATGTGTAAAGGATGATTTTCTTGTAATGGTGCTTCAGCCAGTTGATCAGTGATAACTTGTCCTTTGATTGCCTTGCGATCAACATAATGGATATCAAACTCACTCAAAATCATTACCCATTTGGCTAACCTTCCTGTCAATGATGCCTTGCTTAACAAATACTTGAGTGGATCAATTTTTGAAACCAAATTGATTGTATGGGTCAACATGTAATGTCGAAACTTTTGTGAAGCAAAGACTACTGCCAGACAAGCCTTCTCAATAGAAGTGTAGTTGAGTTCATGACTTTTTAGTGTTCTACTGATGTAGTAGATTGCACGTTCCTTTCCTGTAGAGTCTTCTTGTGCTAGCAGTGCCCCCAGAGATGTTTAAGTTGCGGCAATGTATAAGATGAGTGGTTTGTCTAGATTTGGTGGTATGAGAACTGGTGGAGTCATTAAATACTGTTTGATTTGCTGAAAATCCAATTCACATTTTTCATCCCACTTGAAAGGAATTTTTTTATGCAGTAGATGTGTGAAAGGTAAACTTTTATCTGCTAATTGTGCAATGAACCTTCGTATAGACTAAAGTCGTCCTTGCAGTGATCTCAATTGACTGATGTTCTTTGGTGGAGGCATTTCCATAATTGCTTGTACTTTTGTGGGATCTACTTCAATGCCTTTTTCTGAAACAATGTACCCCAAGATTTTTCCAGATTTAACCCCAAAAACACATTTCTTAGGGTTAAGACGAACTTTGATTTTTTCTAATCTTGCAAATATTTTGGATAATATTTCAAGATTTCCTTCTCTGGTGTATGATTTTTCCAATATGTCATCCACATAATCTTCCATGAATACATGCATCATGTCATGAAAGATTGTAGTCATGGCTCTTTGATAGGTAGCCCCAGCATTCTTCAGACCGAAAGGCATGACGTTCCAACAATAAGTTCCCCACGGACATGTGAAACCTGTTTTCTCCTGGTCTTCAGGTGCAATCTTGATTTGGTTGTAACCAGAAAAAACATCCATTAATGAATACATGGCATGGCCAGGTGTTAGATCAACTATGGTGTCGATATTTGGCAGTGGGAAATCATCCTTAGGACATGCTTTATTGAGATCTCTAAAATCTATACACATTCTGATAGTTGTATCTGGCTTGGATACAGGAACAATATTGGAAATCCATTCTGCATAATCGATTGGTCTTATGAAGCCCACATCAAGGAGTTTTCTTAGTTCTTCCTTGACCAATAATGCAACATGAGGGTGCATCTTTCTGAGTTTTTGTTTCACTGGCTTGGTCCCTGGTTTGATGGACAAGTGATGCATGATAAGATCAGGATCAAGACCAGGCATGTCAGCGTAAGACCATGCAAAATTTACTTGATTTGCTTTCAGTAATTCCATGAACTCTGGTATTTATTTCTCTGTCATTGATGCAACTAACTGTAAAATTCTTGGTTTGTCAGAAGTCTCAAGATTGACAACATTTGTAGGCTCAATCAAAATAGGTGATCGCTCATGGTAGTGCTCCGAGAGAGTGTCAAGATTCCCATCGTCTGGTGCCTCAAAGAAGTTTTCACCATCGGATACGCTCTTTATTTTATCTTTTGTTTGATCTAATACTGCCAGATTCTGGTTTTCACCATTAGATCTTTCTTTTTTGTTTTTACTTTTGCAGCTAGGAGACTTGACACTCTCCTGATCAAAAACTTTGTGTCTAAAATCGCTGGTGGAACAATCATTCGCATCATCTGCGGAAAGGAAGTTTACAATAGCTTCATCATTTGGAAACATAAGTATATCAATAGGTTCGGTTGAATCCCAATCAATGAGATCGGGATGAATTAAAGGTAGAGGATCGTCAGGTTGTGTGAAATCGGCTATGGTCATGGTCATAATGGAGTGGTCCGTAGGATCCGAGGTATGAGGTGGGTCAATGATGATACTGTCCTCATGATAATCTTGTTCGTTTAGATCCGACTCAGTATCACTAGGATCATAGTCGATTTGTGGTTCAAATTCTTGTGGTTGGGACCCTGAACCTTGACCTTCAATTAGAGTTGGAGTGTACTGGTGTATTACATCAACCTCTTTGTCTTTCCAGAACTCATCATTGTAAATGGTATCCCATTCATATTCAGCAGAGTCTGTGTCATAATTGTTATCTAAGAAGTTCTGAACTGTTGTCAAATACGCTTCTCATGAATCTGAGCTTTCTTGCAATGCAAAGACGGCACCATGCAGTTGTTTGGATGTGTTTTCTTTGGAGTGAGTATCATAACCTAATCCAGTTTTCTCTTTTGCAGCAAGTCCGCGGAGGTGAATGGGTTCAACTACTCCTTCCTTCCTTTTTCCAATAGGACCTTTGTCATAGCCCATCTTCTGCATGATTGAGTACCCTTTTCCATATTTGTCTGTGGGCAGTTTGGGATTGGAGACTGCTTCTTCTTCATCTTTATAGAGCCAATTTAAAAATTTTGTATCCTCAGGATTTTCCATGGGGAATTTTTCTTTGATGAATTGTCCATTAAATTTTGTGATTGGCTCTATTGGTGTTTTCTTTGATGTTGATGCTGCTGATATTTGATGTTCCCTGATAGACGGTTGTCCATGTGATCAAGGTGATGTAGGTAAATTGGCAAGACAAAGAGAGTATTCTCCAACTCCATGATCCTTGAATTTCATATTTTTGTCAAAACTATTGGTCAATTGACTGATTTGTGTGTCAATCTTTAGAGAAGTCCTAGCATGAGCTTCTCGATTGTTAGGGACCAAAGTATCTTGACTAGCTTTTATGTTGGCACAAGTTTGAATATTGGAATTATCAGCAGGTATCATGATTTCTTGTCCATCATAAGGAAACTTAAGACATTGATGATAGGTTGATGGGACAGCTTGCATCTCGTGGATCCAAGGATGACCCAACAAGATGTTATATGCAAGATCACGGTCCAGTACTTGACAGAAAGTATTCTTTATAACAAGGCCCACTCTGATTGGCAGCATGATTAGACCCTTGGATGCTCTTTCTTCATCATCATAAGCTTTTATGGTAATCTTTCTTCTGAAATCAATAGAGTCCTCAGAAAATCCTAAGGCTTTAACCAACTTCATGGTATAGATGTTCAAACCAGCACCTCCATCTATTAGAACTCGTCTGATACGAAACTTGTGAATCATGACTTCTAAGTACAATGATGAATTATGAGGATGAGTTATGGAAACGTCATCTTTTTCAGAGAATGAAAGGCAAGTGGGTGAGGACAAGTGTCCTACCATGGCTTGAAATTGATTCACATCCAAATTAGTTGATACATTAGTTTCAATGAGAGCTTTCTCTAGAATTTCCTTATGGGCTGGGGAAATCTTCAATAGTTCCAGGATAGAAATTTGAGCAGGGGTTTTTTGAAGTTGGTTGACCAAATCATATTGATGTTCAGGTGGAGGTTCAGTGGTTTTTGATGAGGTTCCTTTTAAGACAACTTTAGCTTGTGCTCTTGTTGTTGCGTTGACTTCTCTATATTCCACCTTTTGGTTGACTTTAATGACATTCACCCACTCATCGTCTGTGTAGAGATGATTGATTATAAGATCATCATTGATATGATTCACATTTGTTTTAGAAGACTCACCCTTTGGATAGTTAGGCAATGGATTGTGGAATGCTTGGTGGTTTGCGTTGGTTTGTTGATTTCCTTCTATTGTGATGATGTCATTGTCGATCAAGTCTTGAATGGAATTCTTCAAGGCTTGGTAGTTGTTTGTACGATGACCTTTACACCGATGATAATCACAATAGTATGCCTCATTCCATGATGGAGGCTTTACACTGGGTTCATAATTCCGTTGAGGCAGTAAAGTAATGACATTTTTGGCCATCAACTCTTTGAACGCGGATTCTACAGATTGACCCAATGGTGTGAAAGTTCTTCTATTCGAGAAGAATGAAAATCTTGGTGGATTTTAATTCGAGGTGTTCCCTAAGGAATTGTGATTGTTATTGGTTCCTCGATAACTCTGGTTGTTGGAAACTCCTTGATGGGGATTAGAGTTTTGATTTGTATTGTTCCTCGGAAGAGGAGGATTATTTTCATGATTTGCAATTGAGTTGACATTGTTGTTGCGAGTGTTTGGAGTGCTAAGGACAAATGGCTTGGTTGAGGCATGATTTGCATCAACAACACCATCGTTCACCATATTTTTGTTGCGAGTCCAGAATTTGGATTTGTCCTGATTATTGTGATGGTTTGATGAGTTGGGATTTTATTTGTCATGCTTTATTATCCCTCTTTTGACCAAAGCATTTTCAATGGTTAAGGCATCTTCAATCATTTTCTCAAAAGAAGAAGGACAATGTAAGTTCAAGTGATAGCTCATTTCTGAATTTAGACTGCTGATGAAAGTAACCATCTTTTCTTTTTCGGGAACAGGCCATGGATATCTGGAAAACATTCTTCTCCATCTCTGAAGAAATGTAATGAAAGGTTCACCAGGTTTCTGTGCAACTTTACAAAGATCTATCATGGTGATTTGATGTTGTATATTGTAACTATATTGTAATATGAATAGGTTGATCAATTCTTCGAATGTCCTGACGGGAGGTGTAATCTTAGATAGCCATTCCATAGAGTGTACTCCCGGGCTCCTAGGAAACAATCGCAGCAAGTAAGTGTCTTCGTGAGTGAATTCCAATTTCATGTTTCTGAAGTCTCTAACGTGATCGATTGGATCCGTTTTCCCATTATAGCGATCAAATTTTGGCATTTCACAATGCTTGGGAAAAGGAATCATGTTAAGACTTCTATCAAAAGGATAAGGATAGATGTCCTCCAGAGTATATTTCTTTGTGGTTGTTCCCCCTTGTAATTCTTTAACTTGTCCTTGAAGTGCCTTGATTTGTTGGGTTAAAGCACTAAGATCAGAAAGGGGTGTCTCTTCAGGTTTGTTTTTCAAGTTTTCAGTGTCAAAGTCGTGAGGCAATTTAGCCCCTTGTTCGGCTAGATATCAAAAATACTTTTCCTTATCTTGATGTAAGATCTTTTCAATGGCTTTATGGAATTTTGGATCTTGTTTAGCCTCTCTAAGACGTTCCTCATCTTGTTCTTCATCACTAACCATGTGGTTTTTATCTTTGTAATTATGAAAAGGATTTTCTTCCCTATTGTCCATGTTGTTGTTGAAAAGTGGATTTTGATTTATGCTGAAAAGGGGATTACTACTTTCTCCTTCTTCTTGAGTGTTCTGAATATGACTTTCTTTTTGGATTGTATCCTTCAATTTATTGTGTTGAGATCTTGTGGAGATAGGCATATGTTTTTGAAAATTTCCTCTAAACTTAGATCACGATTTTGACAAGTGTGATAGTGATGATATCTTGATCCGATAAGATATGGAATCCTATGATATGACCAAGGATTCTCCTAACTTATTGATTGTGGCTTCCAATTGATGAAGGATTTCAGAATCCTGTTGGGGAAGTTGAACCAAAATTAGAAAGTTGTTTTGAAAGTTGCACTCTAAAAGATTTTGATCTTCATTTTTAAAGAAATTCTCTCAAGATCTTTGCAGAACATGGCTGGGTGTGAAGGATATTCTATAGAAGGTTGTGGTATGTTGTCAAACTCAAGAGGTTGGTTATGATTATGCCGTTGTGATAGAGCTAATCTCTAATAATGAGCTTGAGAATCTAAGGGATCTACAGCATATTCATCAGTGAATCCTCTAACAAAATCCTGATATCTGTGAAGAAATCCTCGATAGTGAAGCAAAACTTGTCGACTTTTGTACAAGAATTTTCTCTTTTGCAGCGTTTGCTTATATCCTAACGGTTTCTTGGGTTTTCTGATTCTTTTAGAAAATGATTTCTTGGGAAACTTTGTTGACTTCCAATCTCTAAGCATGGGAAAAGTATTGGGAATGTTTTTGAACCAATGGTATGAAAAACTCTTAAGTGGCTTTCAGTTGTTGTTCTTCATGTTCCTTTTGGATGATCTCTTTATCTGAATTAATGTAATGGAAGACACAACAATCATTTTTGAAAATAGTTGTTCTTAAAGCCCTATACTAACATGAAGTGTTTGATCAAGAAAATGTTTTTCATAAAATGTTTTCACAGGTTTTCCACATGAAAGACAATTCAGACAGACTCACTCTTCAATGCTCAAGTAGGTCATTCTAGTAATCAACAGCCCACATCTTAGAACTGTGTCAACTCACACAGTCGTGTCACCCCCAAAGGGGTGCCCGTGTTTTTGTCTTTTCCAGGCGCGTACTCAGAGTTACAGAAGTGGATACCAGATCCCCTGAGCAAACGGTCCTTGGCAGTTATATGGTGAGTATCTTGGGGGCAGATTCTTCCCTCCCCTTGCACTGTGATTATCAAAATGTTTGGCAACTGACTTGGCTGGCCACTACACTAGGTTCATAATAAGGATTTTCATTCGGTGCGGCAATAATAAACTCCCTTAGGAGACCTCCCAACCTTTAGAACAAAGGCTTTGGGGATAGTTATCTTGCACACAACCGGCAAAAGAGGGTTTCCCCAAATTTGCTTTAAATTTTATAGTGGGGAAGAATAGCCTGGCTTTGGCTTGAACCCACTTGAGTCATTCTCGTAGGGTGAGTACTTTTTCCCACTACGGCAGGCTCTCTAAAGGATGTAATTGAAACAATAAAATTGCATGAAAAATTAAAAGGCAAGTCTGGTATTTTGATCACCCAGTTAAGGGGAGAGCATAGACCTATTGCCACTTTCAAAGCAAGCAGATGTTCTTTTTAAATTCCAAATCACAATGATCTAATCTAAGTGAAGATATTGCTTCACTAAAAATAGATTGTTCAATTTTAACTGCATAAATCATTGTTTGGTGACTATCCTAGATTGCTTCATTTTTATCCAGATGTGGCTACCCTAGGATTGCTTCATTTTAAAATTCCAAAAAAGAAAGAGAATTATGTCTGCGGAATGCGTCAGACTCAGAATTCTGTGATTTTGTTACAGTCTATATGCGCCCGAACAGAAGCTCTATGCGCCGGAACAGAAGCTAAATGTGTCGGAACAGATGCTATATGCGCTCAAACAGATGCAATATGTGCCTAAACAGATCCTATATGCGTGCGAACAGATGAAATATGCGCCTAAATAGAAACTAGATGTGCCGCAAGAAAGATTATTTTTTTTTTTTAAAAACAGTTATTGCGTATGCGAAAAGGAAGACTATATGTGCGCAAACATTTACTTTATGCGCCTAAACAGTCACGAGAGCGCATTAACAGTCACGAGATGCGCGTTAGCAGTCACAGGATGCGCGTTAACAGTCACGGGATGCGCTTTGAAATCCTACAAAATAAAAAGTTAAAATCCCTGTATGCGCGTTAGAAAATTTTGAATGCGCCTAAACGCCAAATTTTTCCTGAAAAGCCGATTCCAGAATGCGGAAACTATCCAAAAAAACTTACAAAAAATGTTAAATTTGTGGGTTCGGGCCCCACGGTGGGCGCCATTTTATGTGTGAGTGAAATATTGGGTCAAATTTAAATAAAAATCAAACACATATTAATAAAACATTAAATCGAGAAAGCTAAAAAAGAAACAGAATGAGCAAATCGTAACAGTAGCTTCCTGAAACCGTCTTATCTTCCTCTAACTTCAGCATTTTGTTGGTTTCCAGATAGCTCTCAGATCAGCAGATCAAGCTCAACAAAATGACGACATGAAGAACGAGATAAAAAATGAAAATGCATAATATACTAAATGCAAAGCTATGCTAAAATCCGAATATTGCTGTGATATTGAAACTGGTATGAATGCAATGTTGATTGAGTGTATCCGTAGTGTATGCATGCGTGAGTATACGAAGTGTAACCAAAGCTTGGATTTGCACTGGAATTTATAGAGTTTTCAAACGGATTTGATTGGCTGAATCGATCGACGGTCCGGATTAAGCTTGTTTCAAACGGACGGTGGGAGATCTTCGAAAGTGGAAGAGAAGGATGGAAGGTTTCCCTTTTCTTTCAATTTCGTCATTGAGTTTCAAAGGGAAACTTCCATTTCGAAGGATGAGATGCGAGTTTGGAAGGGTGAGTTAGCACGAGTTAGAAATTAAATAAATTAAATTTATTTAATTTGGGAAGTAGAGATGAAAATGGCAACCTACATAATTAAATAACTCATATTTAATTATGTTTAAAAATGAAATTAGGGTGAGGAAATATTAAATAAAATATTTAATATTTCAAATTCGAATATGGGATGGAGAATATTCCATTATTCAAATATTTAAAAATATTTAAACTTTAGAATAGAATGATAATTAAATATAAATAAATTATAAAAATTTATTTAATTTAATCAAGCGGAGGGTAGAAATGTTAGTAATTAAATTATTTATTTAATTTAAGATAGAAGAATTTAGAAGATGAACGATATAAATAAATAATTAAATTTATTTATATGTAGATGACATTAGAGGAATTAATTAAATAATTTATATTTAATTAATTAACAAGCTTAATCCTGACCATTTTTAGACGTATACAGTACCCACTTATGGCTAGCACTGGATGGAGGGTTTATAACTCCAATAAAATCTAACCCCCACCTCATAAAGGGTCGTTCAACCTAAACCACTGCAAAGGTAAGGCTACCAACTTCTCCTTTCTAGCAAAAAAAGCACATTCTTTACACTTTCTGACCCACAAGTGTGCATCCTTAAATAAATTGGGCCAATAATAGCCACCCTTCATAACCTTAAGAGTTGTTGCTCTAGGTGAAAAATGGCCTCCAGCTAACCCCTCATGGAATTCTTGCAACATTCTTTCAACTTGGTTAGGCTCAATACACCTCAACAATATTCTATTAATGTAGAACCCCAATCCTAGACCTGCAAAAACATAAGAAACAAACACATCATTAGATCAAATGCAAGTGAGAATCAAGATTTCCCATGAAATCCATTCAAATTGCAAAGAACAAGAAATGAGATGAAGAACATAAGCAAACATAAACAAAAGTTATCAAATCCTATTCAATGCAAAGTAGACTCTTGATCCCATGGGGGAATTGGTGCCAATTTGATGTGAAAATTGGCCCTTTCCCAACTCCTATGATGCAATGTTGATGAGTGATCCACTTTGTTGAAGATTCAATTGAGCTCCATGATGAAAAATCTGCATAACCTGGCTAAGACCTTGATAAAATTGATAAAAATAGATATGCTTGAGGATGAAATTGAGTATAGTAGACTTGCTCAAATTATGGATGATCAAAATGAGGAGAGAAGCATCTTATTTATAGAAATACAAGATGGAGAAATGAGCAAAATGGAGCAATGTGGAATCATTCAACAACCAATGGGAAAGTGCCACTTGTCAAGATGTGAATGGAGGAAGCTTGAGCACATTTTGATGAATGTGCACAATAAATGAAATTAGGTGGAATTTGAAAATAGTGAAATGACATGTAAGAGGGAAAAAGAATGAATTAAATGCCACTTAGCTCAATACACAAGGACATGTAAGAGGTAATGAATGTCTTGTTGGAAGGAAAAATCCACTTGGAGGGATTTTCAAACTTGGAGGAATATTCCCCTAAAGATACCAAGTTGAAAGAAAATAGGGATTTAATAAATCCATTAAATGTATTTTCATGTGCAAGTGAAAAAATCTAGAGAAATTGGATGATTAAAATTTAATTAATCAAGGTTTAATTAGTTTAATGAGGGATTAGATGATGTGACCATTTGATTTAGATTTATGGGTTGATTTAAATCAAAAGATGAGAAGAAAATGATTTAGATTTAATCAAATAAGGATTTGGTTTATTTAATTAAAGAGGATGATGTTAGATTAAATTAAACAAGGTTTAATTTATTTAATTTAATAAGATGACTTTAGAGATTTAATCAAATAAAATGAATTATTTAATTAAATAGAGACCAGAGGGTTAATTAAATAACTTTGATTTATTTAATTAACAAGAGAGAATGACTTAATCAAATAAATGAGGATTTATTTAATTAACGGAATAAGAGTGATGATTTAGTTGAGAAGATGATTTAGGATGAAACGGTGTTAGTAATCAGGATCAAGTGTGTTGGTACATTTTTCGTGATTACATTTTGCCCCTCTTTGAAGCAAAGCACTTGTTGTGTTGTTTCAAAGAATAAACTGTCTCGATCAGAATTCAAAAAAGAATTGATTTTCAAAATTTTCCTGCTACTACCCTGGTAGATGAATTATGCTGACATATTGCCCCCTCAAGAGATCGAATGAAAATTTCAAATTTTTGGGTGAGCTCACGAAAACAGAGGACAAGATACCTAACAGGTCCAAAAAGGCTCCAGAAGGTCAAAAACATGTCAAAACGATGCAAAATGGCCCACGAATGGATAAAAACAGGCTTGGGGGACCAAAACCCTGACAGGACGGCTAAACGGGGTCAAAAAACCCTAACTTTCATGCTTAAATAGGCCTTGAGGGACCACTTCCAATTCATTTGCACATTCGGCCTTTAGAGATTTTGCACTTTTGAGCTCTAACCCCTTCGTGAGATAGTGCAATGATAGCTCCCCTGACACATCTTGGATCAAGTACGAACACACCAGAGGCTGCCTAGCATTGAACCACCGGTGAGTCAACTTCACCCAACCTCATTTTTTTGATTTTCATGCGCATTCATTTGCTTAGGAATTAGGTCTTTTAGGAGTGGTCCAATATAGCACCGCTTAAAAGTCTCTTTCGGTGTCATGCGGCCTCAAACTGCATCGCAGTCATGAATAGCGATGTCGTAGCGCAATTTGTAATTAGGGTTCAAACTCCAAACTGAGCCACATACGAAAAGTGCACCGCAGCAAGCCTCTCTGCAAATTAGGGTTTAGCACTAAACTGGGTCGCTCCTCAAATTGTGATGTCGGGCAGAGTTTGAGGGCCAAAGGCTCCTAGCGGCACAGTTTGAAACTTTCAAACTATGTTGCACCCACAAACAATGATGTGCAGGTTGCTTTAGGTACGCCGAGACAAGATAGGATCACAATTTTTGATGAATTTTAATGCGATGGCTTTCCTGATGTAGGAGGAGGTGATGATACTTCATTCACGTGAGCACAGGTCCTAAGAGCTTTTTAGCTTTTTGTAGGGTATGCCCCAACAACAGTAGGAGCACCTAGGGGTGATCGGTCTATGGTACATTTCCTATGCACAACCTGTGAGGACCCACCTAGGGATGATGACAGCACTTGTAGAGCGATGGCACAGTGAGAAATCCTCCTTCCACCTTCCAACAGGTGAGGCCACAGTCACACTAGAGGATGTGTGGTGGATACTCAGATTTCCCATCCATGGAGAGCATGTGATTTATGATGCGGATTTCGAGAGGGAGGCTTGCTGTGACATTATGGGCCTCGGTGAGATTGTCTTTTGCGAGGGAAAAATCTAACTAGAGCATAATAGGCTCGTTGTGTCACCCTTTTGATTGGTTATTAAAGCTATCATATTAGGTCTCATTGCACTAGATCGGCAGGGCCAATACTTCAGTCCTAGATGGGGGCTTGCTTGGGAGAAAATGGTCCAAAGACGATTATGCTTTGCATGGGGGGCAATACTGTTGGCCTCATTGTACAGATATTTACATGAGTTTGCATACACTGACGGCAAAGCCATTGGGGCAGGGGTCACACTCCATATCTGGGCTTGGGAACACATTGTTGTGCTTCGTCTGAGGGTTGTTCCAGTTGATATGGAGCTAGATGATCTAGTTGTTTAGTGATACAAAGGAGGTGTCTCCTACACACATACAGGATAGCATAGGATTCCCCACTAGAGGAGAGTCCTAGATGACATGCGATCTTTCACATCACAGCCATATCTTGGATGGTCGACATAGTATGATGATGTGAAACAACTCTTTTTCACTCGGTAGGACAGACTTATGCAAGGCAGGGAGCATACTATGTTTGAGAGATGCTTGTCAGGTCATGTCCAGAGACAGTTTTGGGAGCCCCAGGACAAGCCAAATGATCAGTATGTTGCGATATTTGCACGTACGATGAGCTAGACCTCATGGGGTTGATAAATTCATGTAGCCGAGGTGGTGTAGAGTTTCATGCAGCTGGTGGCCAGGCCATGGCCATATGATTAGGGGAAAGTCGATGTAGGGACTACGCAGGCATATAGGGATTGGTTCAGGCCACCTCTTAGATTGATAGTGTCAAGCACACCATTTTCACAGTGCAGCGCCAGAGGCAAAGGAGCAGGTCAAGGCCGAGATCAGGGAGGCTGAGGAGGTAGAGATGGAGATGGGTCACCACATCAGCCATATCAAGATAGGTGTCCACAGGATCAGCCACAGCCAGATCTGCAGGTTGATCAGCAAAGACAGGATGTCCCCAAGCAAGATCAGGACCAACGACGGCAGGATAGGGTTCCGACACTGCCCTAAGACGGGGACCATGATCAACCACTTGTGCAGCCACCCCTTCAGCCAGACCCCAAGGATGGTCAGATTCTCTAGCTATAGGCACAGATATAGGTGCTTATGGCTGAGAGGGATCAATTATGGGCAGAGCGGGACCAGGCGGTCCAGCAGAGACAAGTTGCAGAGCTGCAGGAAGCAACAGAAATGAGCAGACAACAATAGATTGAGAGCATGTTTGCATCCTCCTCCCAGAGCATGGTACCACTTCAATCATACAGGGATGCCATCCAAGAGGCTGAAAACTACAGGATGCATTATTATCAAGCCATGTCGAGAGCAGCTCGAGTCCCAGACTTTTCACAAAGGACAGGCCACATACCCGCAAAGGACCGCGAGGAGAGAACAAGTGGCAAGGGCAGTAGCCAGCAGGGTTAGCCCCAGTTTTGATTAGAGACATATATTATTTTCACAGGCTTATTTTTAATAGCCCGGTGGACCATTGTACCTTATTGACATACACATGTATATTTTGATCCAATTTTGTACCATGATAGTGTATATTTTTTTATGATGATATATATGATATGAGATGACGTTGATTTGATGCGATATGTTCTATTCTATTTATGCATTATCGATGGTTTTACTTTCTATATTCTATGCAATGTGATGCAATAATGTTATCCGATGTTATGATGTACATTATGTTCTATGTGGTGATGCAAAATGCAATGATTGTGCGACTAACAGATCTATATCATGCCCCTAATGGATGATGATGAATTGCAATCTTTTTCTCTTTTCATTATCTTTTCTCATGCACTATATGTGATGCTTATGTCATGATGATCTTATGAAAATGAATGATGCATGGATATTATGACGATGATATGATATGATGAATGCAAATGATGTTATGATAATGCAAATGTTATGGGAATGATGTATGATGTTTATGATGTGATGCTTATGTTATGATAATGAAAATGGATGATATGTATGCATATGATACGACAGATGTTAATATTGTCTATGTATGTGATGCACATGATATGCTCTTTATGATTTATGCAATGGGTGTTTTATGCAAATGTATGATATGAGTTAATAATGCATATGGGATGATTGTTTTTATGCTTATATATAATGAATGCATACATATGGTTTATGAGATGTTTAGAATAAATGCAATGATGTAGGTGATGTGATAAATACTTTCTATATAATATGATATGCGTTATGCAGTATGTTGATAGTTTGTACATGTAGGATGGATGCATTGGCAATAATGATTTGCGATTTCACTATCATGGTACCATGTTAGCACGGAAAAGGGGATAGAAGAAAGTAAGAGATTCCAACAAGACACGAGATGATGATGATGATGATGATGATGATGATGATGATTTTCCAAGGAGTTGGTATTTTAAAAGGTCCAATTACCTTATGTTTGATAACACACGTAGGCAGGATGCATCAAGGTATAAAGAACCAAGATGGTGTTGCACCTAGTGTGATGGACTTTGACTCGACAATCAGATAGGAGTATTCATGTTCACACCTGACATATGGAACCTTATTCATAATATAGTTCAGATATTTCAAATATCTCAGACCAAAACATAGAAAAGCAAGCCTTCCTATGTGGTCAACAAGAAACCTAAAACACCCTCCCTACAAACCAAAGAAAGCACGCATGACCAAGGTTATATTACAAGAATATCCAACAATCACAACAAATAAAAGATAATGATCATTGCCCCATTCCTTCTCTCTAAATCCCTTCATTTGGGACATCATTGAGAGGTCATTGAAATGAGCGCAAAAAAAGATAAGTCAAAATACAAAGATAAAGTAAGCAAACAAGCTAATGTTCTTCAATACCGCTAGCCAAGACTAAACTATGATGATGCTTGGTGTTGATGTCCATTGTAGGAAGGATGCATCCTAGGACATGATGTTATCATATGATTGATTTGGGACTGATTGGATGATAGGCTATTGACATAAAGAGTTGACCAACTTGTTTACATACTGACCTAGACTTGTGACTTTGATGTTTTGAGTTTCCATTTTTTACCTATTAGACTTGTTTCCAATTGTTTCACCAAAGGTTGAGGGTGACGATTTGATTTATTGTGAGTGATGTTTATTGTGGGTGAAAGCGAGATGGGGATGGATGGATTTCTGAAATATTTGAATTTTTTTGAATGTTTTCGAAATGTTTTGAGGCTGTTTTTGGTATTTTCAAGATTTTACAAATGTTTTGATTTTTAAATTTTTCAATATTTTGGGGTTTTCTGAGATTTTGACCAAGACCTAACCTAAAGGCCTATCCTAGGGGCCTCAGAGGCTGATCAACAGATTATCCTTGCCTACGTTATACACGCAGAGACCACATAGTTTGACTGACATAGACTCGATTATTGATGAGATATGAACAAATGGATTGCTAGTTTATTATGACGGACTCCTAAAGGACTGACCTAAGTGTCTTAGGGGATGATCAAAGATCAACCTTTCCTATGTTCAAAGCTCAGAGACAATGTAGTTCGAGAAGACGACTCTATTTTTTACTTTTTTGACTTGTTTTTGGATTTTGATATAATTTTTTTGATGTTTTTGGATTTTTTGATTTTTGATTTTTTGGATTTTTTGAATTTTCTGATGTTTTTGGATTTTTTGATTTTTTGATTATTTGGATTTTGAGAACATACACAAATCCGATACGATGAGAACATTCCCCCAGCGTCAAACAATAGACTACTCTGATAGAGGTAGGACAAACTGACCTTGAGAATGAGTCGAGTAGTACTAGGAGGGATCATGATACAAACACAAGACCAAGCTATGATGCAGATATGGATGAGTGATGGATGAAGATATGGAATGTGATGGATGGATGATGCAGAACAAGCCATGAAGATCCTAGTGGATGGAAAGTGCTTATTTACATAAGGTGCATGTTTGCCAAGTTTTCACCAAGGTACTTGCCCAAAGTGCCACCGAAGTGGTTTTCACTAGAGGATGATTTTTCTCTCTTTTTTTTAATCTTTTTTTTTTTTTGGATTTTTGCTTTTTTAATTTTTTTGTTGTCACAAAGATGCCTTTTACCAAGTTTTCCTCAGGGTGACCATTTTTTCAAGATATTTTCTAATTTTTTGATGTTTTGGTTCATGGGCTCCTACAGAGGTTCCCCTTTGGGTGTTGATAACCAATATGCCCCTGACTTATAGCTTGTTGTGATGATGAACGGCCCCAACCAATTGGGTTCAAATTTTCCTTTGTCATTTGGATTAGGGACATTCTTCTAGTTCTCCTTTAGCACAAGTTCTCCGACCTGGAAGGTCATGCTCCTGATCTTCTTGTTATAGTTTCACATTAGTCGGTTCTGATACACCTGCAAGTGGTTCAATGCCTCCATTCGCCATTCATCTACCAGTTCCAGCTCATTTTGTCTTGACACCCGATATTCCTCATCTGTCATGAGATTCTGTAGTGATATTCTTAATGACAGGAGCTCGGTCTCGATGGGTAATACGACTTTTGATCTGTAGACCAAGGAAAAGGGGGTGGCACCTGTTGGTGTGAAAATGCTGGTTTGATAGGCCCAGAGGGTGGGATTCATATGGAGATGCCAATCACAACCTGTGTCATTGACTATTTTCTTGATGATCTTCAGAATGGTTTTATTGGTGGCTTCTGCTTGGCCATTGTCTTGGGGATAATACGGGGTAGAAAAGCAATGTTGGATTTTGAATTTGTAACATAGGTCACAGACATCTTGATTCTTGAATGGTGTCCCATTATCTGAGATAATGTCTTGTGGGACACCGTAGTGGCATATTAAATAGTTCAAGATGAACTTTGATATCTGCTTTCCAGTAATGTATGTCATTGGTATGGATTCCACCCATTTTGTGAAGTACTCAATGGCGGTGATGATAAACTTGTGGCCACTGGATGAGGTGGGAGTAATTTTTCCAATGATATCGAGCCCCCATTGCGAAAAGGACCATGGTGTGACAATAGGATGAAGTTCTTAAGCTGGAGCATGGATGAGGTCCCCATGTTGTTGACATTGTAGACATCTTCTAACATAGTCATGTGCTTCTCTTTCCATTCTAGGCCAATAATACCTCATCCTCAGCAATTTCTTGGCCTAGGTCATACCACTCAAGTGTGAGCCACATATGCCATTATGCACCTTAGTTAAGGCAGTCAATGCCTCCTCAGTGTTCAAACATTGTAACAAGATTCCTTCTATGCTCCTACGGTAAATGGTTTCTCCTAGGATGACAAACCAAGATGATTTCTTGACAAAGGTTTTCTTAAAGTTTGAAGTTATGTCAGCTGGGAGGACTCCTATTCTCAGATAAGTGTATATATCATGGTACCAAGGATCACTAGGACCAACGATTCGCACACAAATTCTGACTCTAGTGCCTCAAATGCAGGCACAAGAAGTTGCTCTACCAGGAATTATGCTTTGGGACATTGCGAGGGATATCCAATAGGGATCCAATTGTTGTCATGGTGTCTGCTACTCTATTGTTTGCTCTGGGTATCTGCTCGAATGTGATCTTGATGAAGGACTCTTTAAGTATTTCCACCAATTTCTTGTATGGAGTTAGCTTTTCGTCCTTAGTATGATACTCATCATTCACTTGATTCATTATTAGTTACGAGTCCCCATAAACCTTGAGAGCCATGATATGCCACTGCACTACTATTCTGAGTCCTATGGTTAGAGCCTCATATTCTATGATATTGTTTGTGCAGGGAAATGCCAACTTGTAGGATCTTGGTATGCAATCTCCCTATGGAGTGATGAAACATATGTTGGCTCTCGATCCATGTTGTGTGTAGGAGCCATCAAAATACAACTTCCAGTGGTATGTTATGTTCAATTTGAAGATGGATTCATCAAGGAACTCTGAAATTAGCGGATTCTCTGAGTACATTAGTGCTTCTACCAATTGGTCTACAATATCTTTCCCTTTGATGGCCTTTAGTTCTACATACTCAATGTCATATTCTGATAGGATCATGACCCACTTGACCATCCTTTCTATGAGCACTTCCTTGGAAAGTAGGTACTTGAGTGGGTCGATTTTGGCACTCAATTTGATTTTGTGTGTTAACATGTAGTGTTTGAACTTCTGTGAGGCAAACACCACTTCTAGGAAAGCTTTTTCGATGAATGAATAATTTAACTCATGCCCTACCATGGTTTGGCTGATGTAGTAGATGGCCCTCTTTGTTCCATTTTCATCATGTTGAGCTAGGAGAGCACCGAGAGCTACTATTGTTGCCGATATGTAGAGAATTAACTTTCATAGGATTGGTTGCATAAGCACTGGAGGTGTGAGAAAATATTCTTTGATTTTATTAAAGGCCTAATTTCACTTTTCATCCCACTTGTATGCTACCCCCTTGTGGAGTAGGTGAGAAAATGGGATTGACTTGTCTACTAGCTAAGCTATGAACCAGCGGATGGACTGGAGCCTACCTTGTAAGCCTCTCAATGGTTTCAATGTCTTAGGTGCCTCCATCTCTAGAATTTCCTTTACCTTAGCGGGATCTATCTCAATTCCTCTCATAGACACAATATATCCCAATAATTTCATTGATTGTATGCCGAAGATGCACTTCTTTGGATTAAGGCGGACCTTGTATTCCTCCAGCCTGTCAAAGATGGCACTCAATGTTATTATGTGGTCTCGTCTTTTTCTAGATTTTGCTAATATGTCATCAACATAATCTTCCATAGTCTTATGGATCATGTCATGAAATATTAAGGTCATGGCCCTTTGATATGTTGCTCCAGCGTTCTTTAGGCCAAACAACATCATGTTCCAACAATATGTCCCCCATGGATAGGTAAAAGTTGTTTTGTGTTGATCCTCTTTGGCTATCATGATTTGGTTATACTTGGAGAATCCGCCCATCAGTGAGAGCATCTCATGTACCATAGTCATATCTACAATCATATCAATGTTGGGAAGTGGGAAGTTGTCCTTGGGACATGCTTTGTTCAGGTCTCTAAAATTTTTGCATATACAGATACCCCCATCAGGCTTTGAAACAAAAACCAAACTTGATACCTATTTTGGATAGTCAATTGGTCATGTGAACCCTGCATCAAGAAGTTTCTTCAATTCCATTTTGACTAACAAGGCTATCTGGGGATGCATTTTCTTGATGTTTTTCCTAAAAGGTTTTGCTTCAGGGTAAACAGCTAGATGGTGGACCACAATCTTTGGATCAAGCCCGGGCATGCTAGCATAGGTCCATGCAAATTTGACCTTTCTCTCTCTTAAGAAAGTAGCTAGGAGCTCTTGTTCTTTTGACATTAATGATTCAACATAAAATGTGATATGCGGAGTTTCCTTTGTTCCCAAGTTGACTGGGTTGCACTTCTCGGCTAAAATTGTTGACTTTTCCCAATGTAAAGCACTGAGAGGAAGATTGAATCCTTCATCCTCAGGCGCCTCAGAGAGGTTTTCACTATTGGATACATCCTTTTTTTTTACTATTTTAGGATCAAAGAGTGTCACAGTGTGGTTTTCACTCAAAGACATTGAGATTATTCTAAAGTTCACTTTTGTGACTAAAGGATTCAATCATCTCCCCATAGTAAGCTTGTGTGTCTAGAATGATATCAAAACTAGCCTTGTGATCTCCACATGGTACCATGCTTCACAGTCCCATGAATTCTTAGAGCGCTTCATCATTTTTGAAAGTGTCCCGAATTGGTGGTCCTCATTGGTTGTAATCGATGAGCTAGGGGTAGACTAGGTTGATCTCATGGGTTTGACTAGTTGACTCAAATGACATGGTACTAATCATGAGGAGAGAGGAATTCTCAAAAAGCATAGGTAAATCAGTTATGGCATCTTCCTCATTAGTACTATTGCAAACATCAGTTATGTCGAAGGTGAAATTTTCTAAAGGCAAGCAAGTGGATACAGGTAATTGAAGGGCAGTTGTCATTTGCTAAGGATTTTTGATCTTCTTAACCAGGGAATTTCAACCATGTATGGTTATACTCGAAGGGGTACATCCAAGGCCAAGATTTTTCATTCGCGTCTCAAGAATGATGGGTATTAGAAGCCTGTTGTCATTTTTTCCAAGTCTTCTGTTTTTGTCATAACCCATGGCAAGCATCATTTGTAAGCCTTTACTACTATCATCCATAGGTAGATCAGTTGTCAGTCTATTTTCTTGGTACAGGAGATGGGATGAGTCCTCTTCTATTACTTCCCAAACGAGATCTCCCCAAATTTTGAAGCTGGAGGATCCTATTGTGAAGGTTTGGGATGAGGAAGCATCATTTGATTGTGGTCATCCTCATGACCTAGGAGATTGCAGGAACTCTCTTACCACCAAAGAATTTTTTGGAATTGCATAATATCCACACCCATTGTCTTGGATAATGAACTTGATGTTGGAGATGGCGGGGATGGCGAGTGTCTCTGTTGCATAAGTGGATGTGAGAGTAGCTGAATCAATGTATGGAGTTGAGGGGCCTTCATCATTCTTTAGAACTTGGGAGATTTTGTAATATTTTGCTTCTAGGCTCTTGCAGTAAGAAAATGGTTTGGGATCCTTGTTGATAGTGACCTCTTGGCCTTAGTATGTGAACTTGACACATTGGTGGAAATTTGATGCCACTACTTGCATCCCATGGATCCATGGACACCCCAGGGGAATGTTGTAAGGAAAATCGAGGTCAAGGACCTAATAGGTGGTTTCCATAATTGTTGGCCCTACTTGAATAGGGAGTTGGATAGTGCCCTGACACACTCTTTCTTGATCATCATAATCCCTAATTGTGATGCCTTTTCCTTTTTCAATGGAATCCTCTAAGATTCCCAGATTCTTTATGAGCTTAAGCAAACATATGTTTAAACCTACACCTCCATCCACCAAGACTTTCTTGAACTCGTTCTTATGCACTAGGACCTCTAGATGGAGTGTGTGATTATGAGATGGTTGGGCGGGAAAGTCTTGATTGGAGAATGTAGGAATATTTTGAGTTATGATGTTTCCGACCATAGCTTGGAATTGTTCAGCATCAAGATTTGCGGAGACAGTGGATGAGGTAAATGCTTCTTCAAGGATCTTTTTGTGGGTTGATGATATCTTCAGTAACTCCATGATGGAGATCTGATTTGGGGTTCTTTTCAACTAATCAAGGACATTATATCCACTGGGAATGGATCTTGGGTTGGAAGTGGGTGCTCTAGGAGGTTGAGATGACCCTGTGATGGTGATTTTCTCGCCTCTTGTGGTGACTCCACAATCAGCTTGGGCTCCTTTGATGGTGATAACAATGCAATACTCATCTAGGATGCGACAACATGATTGTATACATGATTCACACTTTTAAATGTACCCTTTCCCTTATCATTGTTATTGTTCCCTTTGTTGTTATGATTGGGCATCGGATTCATGTAGATTTTGAGATTTTTATTTCCTACTAGTTGTTCCACATTTATGATTTTATTGTCAATGAGGTCTTGAATCAAGTTTTTCAACCTCATACAACTGGCAGTGGTGTGTCCCTTGATTTTGTGGAAATCACAAAGGTGATTTTCATTGTACCATGGTGGTTTCACCAAGTGCTCTTGATAGTTGTCATAGGTGGAGATTGTGATGATTTTTTCCTCCACCAGTCTCTTCACGATGGATTCAGCTAATTCCCCAAGGGTTGTGTACTTCCTTTTGGGGGAGTTTTTATTTCGCTGGGGGGGGCCTTTGATCATTCACATTGTTGATTGTTTGATTGTTTGGTTGTTGAGTCACAATGTTAGCTTGTCGATTGTTGTGATTTTTTTTTGGGGGTTGTTGCTGGGGTGTAGTGTGTTTTGTTGAGGTGCACTGATGACGACCTTAGCATCCACCACACCATCGTTTGTGACATTTTTGTTTCTCACCCACATGTGAGGTTTGTCATTGTATCTGGTGGATGGGAAATTGTTTTACTATTCAGGATATGCGGGTGTCCCTCCTTGTGCAATAAGGGCTCGTTCAATGTTAAGCTCCTTGGAGATCAATTGGTCATATGTGGTGATCCCTTGCACCTTAAGATGAAATGCCAAGATTCCCTCCAGATTGGAGATGATGGTGAAAACTTGTTGTTCTTCTAGCATGACCCATTTTCTCCTATTGGCCTTGGATTTCCATTGTTGTAGGAAGGAAGCAAATGATTCATTTTTACCTTGTTTAAGAGCTGATAGTTCCTCTAGACTGACATCCATACCGATGTTGAATGCATAATTTTTTTATGAATGCATCTACTATCTCTTGGAACTTTTTGATGCCAGGAGGGAGGTGAGAGAACCACTCCATGGCATGACCAACCAAACTTCTAGGAAATAGCTGCAACAAATATGTATCGTCATATGTGACTTCCATGCAATGAACTTGGAATTCCCCGATGTGATCTTCAGGGTTTCTCGTCCCTCAATATTTATCAAATTTGGGGATCTCAAATCCCTTTGGGAACGGTTTCATTACAAGGCCCCTATCAAATGGATAGGGACACAAGTTACTGGGTGTCTTTGTGATTTTCCCTGATTGAAGATCAAGCACTTGTTGTGAGATCAACTTGATTTACTTTGTTACGTCATTTTGTGGATCAAGAGGTGGGATGAAGGTGTTTGCGGTGGTTCACTTGTTGGAGGGATGGGAAGATTAGTTGTTGTGTTGGTGGATGGTGCTTGCACATTTTGTTGTGCCAAGTATGCTTGTACTTGTTGTTGTATCAACAACACTTGTTGTTGGTCTTGTTGTTGTTGCGCTAATAGTGCCTATTGTTGAGCTTGTTGTTGTTGGGTTGCTAGTTGGGTTGCTTATTGTTGCTCTTGGTATTGCTTCAGTGCTTGCTGGTATGCTTGTTGGGTTGCTTCTTGTTGTGCGAGGTATTGTGATTGTGCTTGCGCTTGTTGAGCTTGGTATTGGGCTTGCGCCCAAGCTTGAGCTTGTGCTTGAACTTGTGCCTAAGCTTGAGCTTGTTGGGCAGTTGTGTAGCCTATGCAGCTTGTGCGGCTTGAGCAGCTTGAGCAACTTTTTGTTGATGTAATGAAGCTTGGACTTGAGCAGCCTTCTGTGCTTGTCGCACTTGTTGTGTGGCTTGAGCTTCTTGAGTGGCTTTTTTTGCTTGAGTGGCTTGTGTTGCTTGCTATGCTTGTTGTGTAGCTAAATGTGTTTGCACTTGTTCAGCGGCTAGTTGTGCAACTTGTCGGTTTGGATTTTCTAAAGTTCCTTTTGATAGGCAGCTTGTTGAGTAGCTTGTAATGCAATGCTATATTGGTTTGACATATTTTTGTTTGGTGGTGGTGGTCACAAATTTGGTATGGTGTTTATTTTCGTGATGAAAGCCACCGTTGTATTGATGATTGGGATTTGTGTAGTGGATGGTGTGATTGATATGCGTGGTCCTTGAGAGACCATGTTTTGAGGTGTTTGGAGAATGGTTAATGATGTGGTGGTTGCTTGTGTTATTGGGATGGTTTCCATTTGTTGTTGCGATATCGATGGCAAGATGGGAGGATTTAGTATGATGCTTTGAGTGATGTTTGGGGGATTGTTTTGAATGAGCGGTGGCAACAGAGGTAACCCAAAACTGAGAATTGATGTTGATGTTGGTGGTAAGGGTGGAATTAGTGGAAAATTGACTGGCATACTTCCTTTTGGAAATGATGAAGATGAAGGGTCAAAGATGCCCCCTGGTCCAAATAAGTCTCCTTCTCCTTGCAAGGTCATAGGGAGAGAAGTTTGAGGTGTTGCGTGAAATGATGATGATGGGTCGTTAGGATCATGAAAGGTGAGGGGGACATATGGATGTGATGTATTTTGGGGTATGGATTTCCCCAAGATAGTGTTTGCGTCCAAATCTTGATTACTCACGAGGGGGTGTGTTTGTAGTGCATTGAGAAATGTGCTCCCTTTATTAACAATAGGTTGAGTTGGAGCAATGGATGATGTAATTTGGGGGATGGGTTGGGTGATGCTTTGGAATGGGGGTGTGGATGAAATTGGAGGCATGGCCCCAAGAGGTTGTTCCACAATGGTTCTCACATCATAATCGGAAGGGAGTTTAGCCCCTTGTTTTGCTAATTCAAGCATATATTGTGAGGGATGGAGCTTCATCATGATGTTGACAATTCTATGATTTTCAAAATTTTGGACCATTTCAGTGATCTCATCTTGTCTCATCCCATAGGAATTATTGGAGATATCCTCTACTTGACCTTCCTCTTGTGGATTTTGTGATGATGAAGGAGAATTAGTTAGGGGATTGTTTGATCCAACATGATTCATTTTGGAATTGGTTTGGCTTAGGTCACTTGAAGTTGATGTTTCTTTGTTGGTCTCCATGTTCTTCTTATGTTGTGATCTTGTTTGAAAAATAAAATGAGGCTCAAAAGAGAAGATCTAGGATGATTTAAGGATCAAAGGTGTGATGGTGAAATGCATGAAAGGTGGATGATATGGATGATTAAAATCTTAGAAGATCTTGAGGGGGGATGCTAGACTTTTGGGAATTTTTTGGATTCTTGGATTTTGATTTTGGATTCTTGGATTCTTGGATTTGATCTTGACCTTGACTTGGTTTTGGATTGCTTTTATTTTGGATAATGAACAAATAGATCCCAAGATGTTGGGTGTTATCTATGGGATAGTCTTGCTCATAAGATGATAATTTGACTTAAGTGTAGGGAGAAGGATGCATCTACCCACACCTAACCAAACAAGATGATTTGATGATAATTCAACTAAGCATATGGAGAAGGATACATCTACACATACTTATCCAAATAAAAAAAATTGATTTTCTGATTCAAGGATTTTGATTCACGGGTTTTGCCAAAAATTCTAGCATGAAGGATGATTTCAAGATTTTCAAGAGTTGTTGGTGAGATGATTTTGGTTTTGATGTTGGAAAGATGGATGAAGTTTGAATTTTATCCTATGTGTACCTAAAAATACTCTTGTTTACAAGCCCTCAGTTTTGAAGAACATGTTTTACTCTAAACAAGGTGTTCAAATTCCTCAAAAAGATTTAGATTTTGACAATAATAAAATGAGTACAAATTGGGATTGTTTCTTGAAGCTCTTCTCTAAAAGTTGAAAAGCAATATTTTTTTGAATTCATAGAGTGTTGAGAGATGCTTTTGATGATCTTTTGGACTAAGATCTTTTGACTTTGGTTTCTGGATTTTGATCTTGCGTGAAATCATTTGAGACAAATGTGTGAGGTTCAATTGTTCTTAGCTTTTCTTAGTGACTTATTTTTACCACAAACAATTCTTGATTAGGTCTTTGAGCTAGATGTCTAATGTCTTAATTTCTCCTCATCCCACAAACTATATTATGTGGAACTTCAATGAAATCAAGGAAAAAGTTACCTATTGTTGACTTTAGTAAGAAAATTGAGATATAAACCCAAATTTTTAGAAACCTCTAGAGATAGAATCCCTAGGGCAAGCAATAACACTTGAATTTTTTCAAAGATATTTGCTTCCTAAAGGGTTTGAAATTTGATGACAATGTTGAATTTTTGTTTTCCCAATGTTTACGATCAAGAAAAGTTTTTTGTTTCCAAGAACATGTTGAACCCTATGCCTATGAAAGACTGTATTTGTTGAATCCCCACATGGACAAGTCTAGCTACGCCTACTTTTAGCGAATGGTTAGATGCTTGACCACATAGGCTCCCCCTTATAGTGCACTCGCTTCTCAGGTCAGCCAAGCATCAGTACCCATGAATCTCTGATGGCATACTTTCCATTTCTACTAAAAGTATTAAAAGTGTGGGGTGGCTTCAAAACAATCGTTCTTGCACCAACAAATAGATCAAGTATTTTGGCCTTTTCTAAATAAGGGTTTTACTGCGGGAATTTTGTTCGTGGGGGACCATCCATGCAGTGAGAGACCATTGCTACCTTCTCATCGAAATAATCCTCATGATACTTGCCTTTCAAAAAGTACCCACACTTATATATCGGTTGAAAGTCGCTTGGTTTTAGCATGTTGTTGGTTGGGTTGTTCCCTTGGGTGATTACTTTTTCCCACAAGTCAGACCCTCTAAGATAAACAAAAGTGAGAAAACATATCCGTAGTTCGATTGATCTTTGTTGAGAAACAATGAGAGAACACACGCGATATGTTCCACTCACACTCGCAAGATTTGTTCAATTTTAAACCCAAATTGAAATGTGGAGGTAATCACTTACTCAACTTAAGACCACCAAAAATCCTTTTGATTCTCAAGATCGTCGTGAGGCGCGAGAGAAGTGTATACATCTTTTTGATGGTATTATTTTGGGTAAATGATTACAAGACAAAGAAGCACATGTTTATTTTATCCTTTTAAAGCAAGAGTGATTTCTTTTTAAGCACCAAAGGAAGTGTGAAATTTTGATTGTTCAATTGTTAACCTCAAACAAAATCTAGTGAATTGTCCTAAAGTTCTTTTTAAACCCTTTGTTGTAAAAAGAGAAAGCTTTTGTAGTGTTCTTTTTAGAGCCCAAAAGAAATTTAGTGTATCCTAAGAACATGAAAGATAGAAAATCCTTAGGAGAGATTATGAGTTCTCCCAAAGTGTTAAGAAAACACTAAAGTGTTCAAAAACACTTGATGTAATGAGATGATGATGTCATTATGAAACTTCAACTTGGTTTCCCTTCTTCACCTTTGATTAAGCCAACCTACAAAAAAACTAGTTAGAACTGCAAAAACAGAGGTCAAGAAAGCAACTAATATTCCAGATGATCAAAATAAAAAAAGTACATGTTAAAAAAAACTAAAATTTCACTTTTTACTTCACTCCAGCGACGCAACCCGCATATGCGACAATGTTTGAAGAACTCAGCAATGTTGTATAGCACCGTTAGGTCTGCAAGCGGTGCTCTATAGCAGACCAGAGAGTGTGATGGCAATGCAGTTTTGCTCAGCGAGCCAGTTTGAAGTTTGAAAATTCCAATGCCCAAGAATTGGACGAGCGTCACAGTTTGAAATTTTGAATTTCAAGGCAGAAAGGTTGCAGCGGCAGAGTTTGGAGTTTGTAGCATCATTGTATGGCACTATTGGACTGATAGCAGTGTTGTATGGCATTGTTGGACTGATAGTGGTGCAGTTCCCTGTAGACACCAAAAAATAGAGAAAAACACAAAATTTTGTTAAAAACGTGATTAGAACTTGAGATATGCCCTCCTTCTAGCACCAAATGTAGAACCCCAATCCTAAACCTGCACAAACATAAGAAACAAACACATCATTAGATCAAATTCAAGTGAGAATCAAGATTCCCCATGAAATCCATTTAAATTGCAAAGAACAAGAAATGAGATGAAGAACATAAACAAAAGCTATCAAATCCTATTTAATGCAAAGAAAACTCTTGATCCCATGGGGGAATTGGTGTCAATTTGATGTGGAAATTAGCCCTTTCCCAACTCCTATGATGCAATTTTGATGAGTGATCCACTTTTTTGAAGATTCAATTGAGCTCCATGATGAAAAATTTGCATAACCTAGCTAAGACCTTGATAAAATTGATAAAAATAGATATGCTTGAGGATGAAATTGAGTATAGTAGACTTGCTCAAATTGTGGATGATCAAAATGAGGAGAGAAGCATCTTATTTATAGAAATACAAGATGGAGAAATGAACAAAATGGAGCAATGTGGGATCATTAAACATCCAATGGGCAAGTGCCACTTGTCAAGATGTGAATGGAGGAAGCTTGAGCACATTTTGATGAATGTGCACAATAAATGAAATTAGGTGGAATTTGAAAATAGTAAAATGACATGTAAGAGGGAAAAAGAATGAATTAAATGCCACTTGGCTCAATGCACAAGGACATGTAAGAGGGAATGAATGTCTTGTTGGAAGGAAAAATCCACTTGGAGGGATTTTCAAACTTGGAGGAATGTTCCCCTAAAGATGCCAAGTTGAAAGAAAATAGGGATTTAATAGATCCATTAAATGTATTTTCATGTGCAAGTGAAAAAATCTAGAGAAATTGGATGATTAGGATTAAATTAATCAAGGTTTAATTAATTTAATGAGGGATTAGATGATGTGACCATTTGATTTAGATTTATGGGTTGATTTAAATCAAAAGATGAGAAGAAAATGATTCAGATTTAATTAAATAAGGATTTGGTTTATTTAATTAAAGAGGATGATGTTAGATTAAATTAAACAAGGTTTAATTTATTTAATTTAATAAGATGACTTTAGAGATTTAAATTTAATAAGATGACTTTAGAGATTTAATCAAATAAAATGAATTATTTAATTAAATAGAGACCAGAGGGTTAATTAAATAACTTTGATTTATTTAATTAACAAGAGAGAATGACTTAATCAGATAAATGATGATTTATTTAATTAAGGGATGAAGAGTGACAATTTAGCTGAGAAGATGATTTAGGATGAAACGATGTTAGTAATCAGGATCAAGTGTGTCAATACATTTTTCGTGTCTACAATTAAAATTTGTCCTAAAAAGTGAAACAATTAGAAGCACATAAGGAATGGACTACAAATGAAAATACTTTCTTTTAGTCCTATCCAAACGTTGAGGACACTCACCAGTTTGCAAAATATGAACCATTTCCTACACCCAATTGGTAGTAAGAGTTGAAACAACTGCTTTCCCTTCATCTTGCAATGCCAAAACAATTTTTTGCTCATGTTCTTCGCTGGTGGTAACACCATCAATAAGTTGTTCACACAATCCCTTGCCTTTAACTAGCTTGGTAACCTTAATTTCTACATCATAGTCTATTACCTTAGTGACCTATCCAACTCTTTTATCACTTAAATCCTTGTTTAGTAAAAACTCTTTCACACTTGGATGAGCAACCATCAACATAATCTTGTTATTAGAAAGCATGTGCCTAAATTTTTGCAAACTTCTTAAGACAACAAGAACATGTTTTTCTACAAAAGTGTACCTCAACTCATAATCTTTGAGTCCTTGACTTAAGAATGCCACAGGTTGCTCAAAGCCTTTGTCATTACACCATACAAGCATAGCTGAAACATAATCAATGTTCCCATAGGCATATAAAGTGAATTCCTTAGAAAAATTAAGATTCAAAAGTGTAGGTGTAGCTGCTAATGCTTCTTTTATAAGCTCAAAACTTTTTTTCCCTTCCTTAGTCTAGCTAAAAGGCACATTCTTTCTCAACATATGAGCTAGTGGACTTAATAAATCAACAATATTAGGGATAAACCTCCTAACAAAGTTAATTCTACCAATAAAACTCTACAAACCTTTCTTATGTGTTGGTAAGGGGAGAGTTAAGATAGCACTTACTCTTTCAAGATCAATAGTGACACCATGTTTAGACACCACATAGCTGAGAAATCTACCCCCATGAACAACAAATACACACTTTTTGGGATTAAGTGATATCCCAAACTCCCTGCATTTCTCAAAAATATGCCTCAAGTGATTTAGATGACCCTTAGCCTCTTTGGAAAAAATAGCAATGTCATCAAGGTAGACTAAGATAATCTTGTACATTAAGCCTTGAAAGGCCATATCCATGGCTTTCTAAAAAAATTCCCCAGCATTAGACAAACCAAAGGGAATTCTCTTGTAGGCCATAGTCTCCCATTTTGTGGTGAAGGTTGTTTTATACTAGTCTTCCTCTTTTACTAATATCTTATTGTAACTAGAATAACCATCTAGTAATGAAAACCTCTATAATCTTGAGATTACTTGAAGTATTTGTTCCATAGAAGGAAAAGGATGACGGTCTTTCAAGAAAGCTCTATTCAAGTCAAGAAAATCTACACATAGTCTTATCTCTCCATTTTTCTTCCTTACCGACACAAGGTTTGAAACCCATGGGGTATGCTTAATGGGAAAGATAATACTACTTTCAATCAATGTATTCAATTCTTTCTTCATAAGAGGTTCTAACTTGGGATTCAAAGGCCTCTATTTCTGCCTTATAGGTTTGACATTAGGTTTGAGTTCAATGGTATGTTGAGCAAGTTGGGGATCAAACCCCTTTAAATCACTATATTCCCATGCAAATATATCATTAAATTCTTGACAAAGCTGAATAAATACATGCTTTTCTTTTGTTGTATATGTCTTTCCCAGTTTAAGAAGCTTCCCTTTGAAAACCTCAACTTCTTCATAGTGATCTTGTTGAACTTGTATACTGGCCTTGGGTTTTCTGGCTTCATCACCAGTATTGAAAATAGACTCTAGGGTGACCAAGCCTTTTGTAATCTTGTTATTTTTGAGTTGAATGATTTGGTCACTGTACTGGTGTTGTAGCTTTTCTTGGTTAGCATGCGAGAACTCAACTTCTTCCCTTAAGAAGTTCACAATCTGTTGGTCACTTTCAAACACTTGCCAATGTATGTTATTACCAGGTAGAATAGGCCTAACAATAATATTAATATGTTGATTAACTTTACCACTATTAATCTCTTTTGGAATATCATATTCAGCTCCTACTGCAGCCAGCCTATCAACATGTTTATTTTGTATTCTAGGTATGGAAATCATATTAAATACATTGAATCCCTCCAAGAGGTCCCATACCCTATGCTTGTAAGACTTAAGGAAATCATTTTTTGTAACACAAAGGTTTCTCACCTAATTAAAACCAATTTGTTGTCCCCATAAACTTTCAAGCAACTAATACCATTTTTTCTTGCCCATTCCAAGCCTTGGGTAAGAGCTTTGTATTCAACAACATTGTTAGTACAACTAAAATAGAATTTGAAGGTTGAATAGTACTTCTCACATTTTGGAGAGACAAGAATTTACCCACCACCAGCACCAACTCTACTCCTCGAGCCATCAAAATATAGCTCTCACATCTCATTATCTTGATGTTTACCATGTTGCTCTATGTCTTTCTCAATATTAGGCATAAAAGATTCAATCTCATGCATCATATAAACACAAAAATCAACTTCTATCTACTCACATGTACCAATCACATGAGTTTGAATTTCCACTCATCAGGGAGAACATTTGGTATACCTTCGGTTTGAGTATTACCCTCTTGAACAACGGGTTGCTTCTCTTGTTCACTTGTAAACAAATTGGCATTAATAGGGGGTGGATTGTAAGGTTCAATATGATATTTGGCTATGGGTTATGATTTTACATTTACCCTAGTGTCATACCTGGTTCTAAACAACATATGAAACCAATCAAAGGATAGGTAACCACCTATCTTGGCTATGAAATCCCTGGATAAACAAATAGAAAAAAAGGGAGGCAGCTCAATGACATAGATATCTTGTGGTATTGAAAAGTTTGGACAAGCATGTAAGGTTAAGCTCAGAACTTTAATGACCCCTACTATATTAATAGTAGTACCATCTAATTGCACTACCCCTTTTTCAAGTGGCTCATACTCAATTCCCAACCTATCAACAATTTGTTTGGGCATTACTAAACTACTAGACCCTGAGTCAATCATACAGTTGTGAACTAGATGATTTCCTATAATCAAAGACATAAAAAGGAGGTGGTTTGGCTTTAACAACTTGTTTTTTTCATTGATAGTAGTATTAGTCAACATAGCCTTTGCTTTTCTATACTAGGCTCATCATATATACTCAAACTAAAGTTGATTGGAGCAGGTCTTGTTGGCCAAGGATACTCAAGGAATCCCATATAGAAATAGGTACATTTATTTTCTTTATATGCTCAAGAATATTAAAAGAAGACGTAGCTGGCTTAACTTGGCCTTTAGAGGCAGCAACATCACCTTTAATAGAAGTTGTCTGAACTGATGAATTGGGCTGCTCCTTTCCTACCAAATTTTATCCTCTTGGCATAATTCGAACATTCTCAACATTTGATGGGCCATAGGCACTCTAATTCATGTTTGGTACTTGATTCAACTTTGTTTGAACTTTATCAAACTATTGGCCTTCATCTATTGCTCTCTTTTTACTGCGTGTGTTGGCTGCAATTGAAGAACCAGCTTGGTTCATACCATAAAATTCTTCTCCTTTCCATTTTAGGAATGTTGACTCATGTGTGTGTTCTTGTTGTTGTACAGGAGCTTCTATAAACACATTAGACTGCATTGTTGGACAATTTTGAACCATCAAGGCTTGATTAACCAGCCCATTTACACAGGTACTCTGATTATGGGGTTGGCCACATGGAAAACACTACTCGTAATCCTGGGCTAATTTTTTTTGGATAGCCACAAGCTCCTTACAAGTGCTAGCAACATTGGAATTGTAAGTTTGATAAGGCCTTGAGTTAGGAACAGGTCTTTGGCCTTGATTATAAGGTTGATGAGGTGGTTTGCTAGACTGATTTTGTTGGTAATTAGATTGAAATGGGGGTTGATAAGGCCTAAAATTCTGATTTTGATGCTTTTTTAGATACATTATCTCATTTCCAAAGGTCTGCAATAGGCCCTTAATTTCTTGAAATTCACTAGACTGAGCTGGGGATACATTTTCTTGGCCATTGGGATGGGTATCAGGTGCTAGCAATGCTAGTGCGGCTAGAATAATAGCTAAAGGAGGTAATTGCATTCGTATTGGTGGTTGAATTACAGGATATATTGGCATGAGTGGCCTTGGAGCAATTTTACCAACCTGTATAAGGTTGTTCTTAGCTCTAATAGCTACAACATAAGTAGTTGGAAGTGAATTCCCTCCCATAGATTAAATCATAACTGAAATGTTGCTATTTAAATCCCTTAGATAATATAAAAAATGCATGATCAACAATGGGTCTTACCCTCTATGGAATTATATCCCATGTTTTTTGAAAACGGTGATTGAAGTATGACATGACTTCATGAGGGGCCTTCTTGATTGTAGATAGCTGCTCCATCAATGACAAATGGTTTGATTTGTCTTCAAAGAAACTACATAATTGGTTGCCCAAGTTGTCCCATGTTTCTATGGAATTGATGGGTAGACCTCTAAACCATTGTAGATCCTTTCCTTTGAATGATGTTGCCAGCAACATGAGTGCAACATTCTCCTCTGTCACATGATGAACAACACCTAGGTTTGCAACATATTTTATATGCTTTGTTGGAGTAGTCTGATCTTCACCATGAAAATATTGTAGACTCTTCAAAGCAGCCACAGGAATGACATCATGTTGGGTTAAATTCAATGGGTTTCCTTGGTTGAAAGCAACAAAGGGTTGATTTCTAACTACTAGAATCGTTGTAACTAGGATTCCTACAACAGTAAAAATTAGGGCAGCAGTATGGCTTCTCACAGGAGTAGACTTTGTTCTTCTTGAATAATTCTTTTGAGGCTTTTGAATTTCTCTCCCCTTTCTTCTAGGTGGGGATAATTGTAAATACTCAAAAGTAGAAGAGCTACTTTTGGCCTGTATTCTTTTCATAAGCTAAAATGCACTAATTTTACTAAACCAAAGCTCAGAGTCGCTAGACATGATAAGAAAATTGTCTCTTGAAGACCATAACTACTGCTGCACACACCAAACAGCAATGTGAAACTTTTGATTTAAGATTGAAAAATAGTTCTCAGTCCCACCGGGCGTGCCAAAAACTATTGTCACTAAAACTTTCACCCTTTGCTAAGCTATTAACTCAACAAGTTTGTGACACATGGGAACATTCCCAGGCTGTGGGTAACCTGTAGTGAGAATGGACCTCCAGAGAAAGGGTTGGCTCCCCTTGATACCTCACCTAAATCGGTCTTCCTAATGACTTTGTAGAGAAAAGAGTAAGGAGGAAAAAGCATGTAAATGAAATCTAATCCTAAAGGTGATGCACCAAATAAATCTATGAACTCTACTCAAATGGAAGCACACGAAAAACAAGCTTATTTTTGCAGAACTAAAAGCTCATAAACTTTGCATTAACAATTTATAAGATGGCTAAATACTCACTATCCTAGTAGGAGAAAGGATGTTTTTCTCACAACTTAAGACTGATTATATTATTGGCACAACTTATAACTTGTAAATATATGTGTAACTCTACATAAAGGTGCCACTATGAGATGCAATTATAAGGAAAAAGATATCACATAAAATTACACCAATCACTAAGTACACAATTTTAGAAAAATGAGAAGGAAAACTACTTCATGTTACTCTCAAAATGGTGTTGCAATGATGTATTGATCACTGAAAATGAGTTACAAAACTTTTCACCTCTGCTATAGAACTCTAAAAATTACAAGTAGCATAAGATGAACTAGAAAAAATTGAAGAGAGAATGAGAGGAGAAAAAGACTTATACAAGTTTTCAAACTCCAACCTCTCCCTCAAATTAGGCATTTGATTGAAAGAAACTCCTCAAAATATGCAAGGATTTTTGAATCTAAAAACAACCCAAAGGGTCGTGCATAACTGAAAATCCCTCCAAAATAGGGTTGTAACTACAAGAAACAATGAGTTAAGTGCCTAAAAATGCTCCTTTACTGATACTCCACCCATTTGAACTCTTAACTGAAGATGAACTATCAATCAAGTAACCAAAACTCCTATTTTTCCTCTATATGTTTTCCAATTTCTTCAACCACCTCCTTGTCTCATGCAAGTGTATTTAAAGCTCAATTAGTCCCCTTTTTGACTACCACTTTGAGAATCAATTATAGCAATTTTATTTTGCATTCATAAATAACTTATATTAACGTGATTTATATTTCCACCACTTTAATAAAGTTTTACAAATTTTGAATTTAAATGCAAAATAGAAAAGAGTCTTGATAAAGCCATATACAAAAGGATTATTTTGACTAAGTCTTATGAAGCAAGCAATAAGAATTACAAGGCATAATAATGTGGCATAAATTTATGAAAAAGAAAGCCTAAAACAAAAATAAAAATCCTTTTACTTTTGTTGACCTTTCTTAGGGTTTCAAAACCCTAACACATTCATTACGGGCTTTATTTGATCTTCACTTTCATTCACTTCCCTATTGTTTCTGAAGGCGTCACCATGGAGAACCTAGGTTGAGCTTGAACCTCTTAATTTCTTGTTGTTTCTAAAGGTTTTCTTGAAGATCTTTTTGCAAGAGAATAAGGTAATTTCTTATTTCAGTTTAAATCTATTTTTCAATTTGAAGCCATTTGTAAGCTTTTTGGGCCGCGACCTTGAGCAACTTCTAATGTATTCTTCTATGGAAATTTTCTTTTTGTACCACTCCTTTCCTTTGGCTGCCATGAATGCCTTTGGTTCGAGCTTTTTTGGAGTCTTCTAAAGAAGAAGTCCATGGGTTTTTTGTTGAGTTTCTCTTGGTACAAAAACTTAGGTAAGTTCATGAAACTGATCTCCTCCACTTTATTTGCAAAAGACGTTCAATTTGAGCCTAGAAATGAACAAAATAGTGAACATTCTTTATTCTTGTATATATATTTTCATGGGTAGGTCATGGCCTGAAAGCTTCTACTCAGTATTTCTTATATTTTCTTCACATTTTGGGCTCTTTAGTACCTTATCCTTTCATCTAGGTATTTGGCTCTTTTATTTTCTAAATATGTTGAAGAAAATAAGAGAAATTTTAGGCCCCTCTATGCATCATGGCCACGGGCATAAGCAAACTCTGGGGTTTTGTTTCTTGAATATGAAAAAAACATAAATTTCTCTATACTTGAGGGTTTCATATTCACTTTTGTGGAGGCCTGTAGCATGATCATTGAAACTTATTTTGCATACAAAGAAAACTTCATTTGTTTCTTTATTTCTTATGTTTTGAAAAATTGAAGTGTTTACACTTTGAATTCTTCATTTCCAAATTTGCATTTACAAAAGTTTTCTCTTCTCTTTATTTCTCCCAAAAATGTATTTACCAAAGCACAGATTTGAACCTATTCATACTATCAGTGGCAAAATTATTATGCACAAGTCACTCTTCTATCAAAGCAAGCCATCATCATTGACTGTTGGAAACTCTATTTTTCATAAACTTGTACATTGTGTTCACAGGTTGATAGTGATTTTCATATGATGGCATAACTTTTCCCAATTTGAATTTCATCTTACTTTGCTTGCTAATTGTATGAAGACCACCTTCAGCTATGTATGGATTGGAACAACCATTTTTTGCATACCCTTTGATATTTTCTTTTCATTACTTGATGCTTGTAGACACTGTCATAATTTTATTTAAGCATTTTATCATTGAATGCCACTGTTCCATTTAGCTTTTGTAGCTGCTCCTTGAAGAAATACTTTGTGAACTTAATATGTATGCATGTTCACTATCATTCCATGACCATGTTGATATGATGACTTTTAACATTGCATTTCCCTCTTAAATAAGCTGGAATGAGCTCATTATTTGACAAACTCATCATGTTGGGCTCAACCCTTGTGGGAGCCACATTTTAACCCACGTGTAATTTGATGAAACAAAACAGCAACATTACTTTTCCTATACCTGCACGGGAAGCAAACAAGTTAGAAAAATATATGCATATGGCAGAGGTGTTTTGATAATCCTTGTTTTTCTGGACATGAAATGCAAACTATTTAATGCAAATGAGGGTCAGATTATATGTTTATAGAGGTATGTGCATGTATGGATTAGTGACTTTTCATTGCTCTAACAACACTCTTCTCAGATGCAAGCAACTAGGAGCAGCAAGGAGGTTGAAGTTGGTTGTAGGACAAGCGACAGACTAGCAAAGATGCAGGACAACTCAACTGAAGACACCTCATTCAGGAAATGATGAGACACCCTTCCTCATATGTGCATTCCTTTCTATTAATATCTATAAATGTATAATCCTTTATTTCATTTGTGTTAAACAAGTTAATCTCATGGCTTGTGTGAGAACTTATACATTTATACTATCAATAAAGACTATCTTTTGAAAATATTTATGCAATCTTTCTTCTACGTTATTTGCATCTATATAAATGCAGTATGATAGAATAGTCTTCTATTTATTTTATGCAGATGAATGTAAGGTAGAAAAAAATTAAAATGTACCTATCTTTTCATTTGATATCATTTTAGCTCTACCTGTTTGAGCTACCAACTAAAATAGGTAACACTTACACCTTGATCACAACAATCAACCCTCTTTTACTTGGGATCCAGGTGTGCCAGCATATAAGTCTGATGAGGATCTATCCTGGGATGAATTTCCCTTTCATTCCAATGTTTTTAATTCATCATGCATGGAGGATGGCATTGATGGAACTAATGTTGCAAGGTATGTTAATGATATTAATCAGAGATATGATTTATTGTTGCTTGATGCTAATTTTGAGCAAAGACATAGAAGATTTGATTTTGAACAAAGATATAGTAGCCTTGATTTTGAGAGAAAACATGGGAGCCATGATTATAAGCTAAGATACAATAGCATTGTTGATTTGGATCCACAACCCAATCCTACACATTTTCATCAAGTTGGAAAAGAAGAGTTTTATGAGGTTTGAGACAGCCATGGTGTTGTTGGTGACAATATGAAGAAGATTTTAATTTTGGTGTGCATTGTAATTTGCAAAAACTTTACATGCATGAGGGAAGTTGTGGAAGACAATTCTTGGTGTCTGTTGAAAATGAAATGAAAATTTTATCTAGATTGGATAATGCACATGTGCATGTAGAAAGCATCATTCAAAATGCACCGAGGGATAAAAATGATCTTAGTGTTGCATGTTTTTATTTTCAAACAATGAAGGAAACCATGGAGGAAATAAAAATAGCTTACTTGCACATGTTATATGATAGAGATATGGCTAACAAGTTTTTAGATGAGGCCTTATCCATGACTAAGTAATTAAGGAGAGAAGTTGGTGAGCTCACTGGTAAGATTAAATCTACAAAGATTACTTTTGAAAGTGTCCAAGAGGCACTTCTAGAGGAAAGTGATCAATTCTATGAAGCTCAACAATTTAGGGAGCTAGATTGCATATGGGAGGAATCTGTTTTGGCACATGTAAATAGTGGAATTTTGAACCAGCAATAGGATGGATCTAACCTTTAGCTTGTTGTTGATCCTTTCTTTGAGATAGATGCTAATTTGAATCATGATAATCTTTTTTTGAATTGGGTAATGAAGATCTAACCAATTGCAGCGATGATATGGGACTTGGTTGCAAGATTTGGGACCCAGGTGTAGTTTCTTACCATTAGATGTTGTCTCAATATTTGAGTAGTGGGTCAACCTCAAATGTTAGTACTATTTCCCACTTTCAAATAAACTTGTACTTGACTTCAGATCCTAATCCATATATGAGTTGGATGGTCTTTTTAGCCCGGCAACTAAATAGTTCTTGGCTGAGGTTGGATGGTAGAGGTAATTTGACAATAGGAGATGTTCTTGTTGCTACTTCCATACTCATCTCTCTTATGTTTTCAGTTGGATTTCAAATTGGTCATTGTTTCCCTTATATCTTTCCATTTGTTATAGAGACATCCTTTTGAGAGTACATTTTTGTTGAGCATTGGCATAATTTTGGGCATTTGGTTGTAAGATTTTTTGTAGACACAATTTATTTTCTCATTGCTTCCACTTTGACAGGAGATGATCATTGTAGTTACTTCATGGAGATGACATGCATGATTACATATGATAGTTTAATTATTGCATTGGAGATGGCATGCATGATTACAAATTCTAGTTTAATGATTACTTTGTTTTGGTTGCTTTGGTGTGTCTGAGGCCCTTCCATTTGACTTTGAGAGGTTAATTGTCGATGCTATAATTTAGAATGGTGATAACAGAAGCATTTCTTGGTTGGTGGATTTTAGAGACATGGTTGTGATTGACTTGCCTCATAATTGTGACAAGGATGATAGGTATTATGTCTTATGGTTGAGCAAGGTGACTTGTATTTTTTATAGAATCGAGATTGACGGTGAGTTAGCTAATGTCAACTTCTCTGAGTTACTTTGGTAGGGTATACTCAATGTCGTTGATTCCAGTCCTCTCAGGAATTTTAGTTGTGGTTTGGATGGTGTCTTCTTTTTGGGATTCTAGGAGAGAAGAATTCAGTTTGAGTATGGTGGATTTTCAATGGCACATTATCAGCATGATGCTCATGAGAAATAATTGCAATTAGGGGGATATTTTCATGCCCCTTTCCATCATATGTCTCCATTTCATGATATTTATAGTTATGATTCTCTCTCTTTTATTGAGAGCTATTATTTTCAAATAGTAGAGCCCCTACAGCAAGTGACTTTTTCCTACAAATTTAGGAGGACCTGGGGTCATTTAGAGATAATTCACATCTTGCACAGGATCAATAAAAATTGTATGCAGATAGAAAGAGAATGGAGAGAATCTTTGAGGTTGAAGTTTTCCCTAATGTGCATTATAATTTCCATATTGGAGATTTTATTGGGTTGCAACCATACAATCAGAGTTTCCTAAAGAAAGGTAGAGCGAAAAGGCTCAATGGATCTCACAAAGTCACCAGGAAGGATGGGAAGGTAGTTGTTGAGTTGGATGTGCCACCAGTTTGTAACATACATAATATCCTTCATGTTTTAGGTCTCCTAAGAATGGTGGGAAACCAATTTCTAATCTCTTTTTAATTTCCACCTATATGATGAGAGGAAACAAGATTTGACACCTAAAAGAGATATGGAAACAAGAGAGGAGAAGCCAAGGAACAAAGGTATCATCAAGCACTTAATCAAATTTGAAGATGAAACATGGGAAAGGATAGAAGATCACAACCATCCAAGTAATTATTGCTTGAGGACAAGCAATCTTTGGGAGGGATGACTTGTAATGTCCCCTTTTCTAAAAATAGCATTCACTATTTTTGGTAAACCCGATTTCCTAAGTAGTAAGTCAAGACCTGAGGAGGAATGGGGAAAGTTGGGTTTTCAAAGTGAATTAATTAAATTATTATGGAATGACCAATTTATGAATATTCATAAATTATGTATTTGGGACCAAGTTGGGCATGGGTTTCTAGGAGAGCATGTCAATGGTCAAATTAGTGATTCTCATCTTGGCAACGGGAGTTACAAACTTTATGGTGACCCATTCTTGCTGGTGGGAATTAAAAAAATTCAAATTCATCTTTCCCTCTCTTGGGCATGGGATTTGGGTGCCCAAATTTGTGTGAGTGGTGGTTTGATATATTATTGCTTGTTTTCCAAGTTGGGTTTCATTCCATGCATTGTATTCTCTTCACAAGTTTGTGATTTTCTTTAGAGGCTGGTAAACCAAGGAGATTGAGGCTCAAAGATAGTGGTTCTGAGGGTCTCCAAGTGTAATTTCATCTAGATATTTCCATTGTGTCAAATACTCTTTAGTTTGCTAAATTATCTTAGTTTATTTGCAAAAGTTTGGTGTAGTTTGGAATGCATAGTGTGGATTTT
>VDFB02058242.1:569418954-569634629 GCA_007258455.2 Sequoia sempervirens | reverse complement strand
GACATTTCCACGAATATATAATTTTTTTTTTTTTTAATTTTTCTTCTTCGTCGCAATTTCAACGATAACCACCGACGAATCAACAGAAAGGCTCAACGAAGTTTCTATAGCTGCGACGACGATTTCGTCATAACTCCCTACACATTTCGTCACCCTTCTGATGATATTTCGGTGTTGCTACCACACTACTCCCTACCAATTTCGTCGCACTTTCGACAAACTTTTAGTGTTCTTCCGATGCTACTCCTTTCTAATTTCGTCGCAAAGTCGACAAACTTTTTGCGTTGTTTCGACGCTGCTTCTTGGTAATTTCGTCGCACTTTCGACAAAATTTTGGTGCGCAGCCGACGCTACTACTTGCCTATTTCATCGCAAATTCAAAGAACTTTTGGTGTTCTTTCGATGCTACTACTTTAGTATTTCGTCGCACATTCGACGAACTTTTGGTGTTCTTTCGACGCTACTACTTTAGTATTTCGTCGCTATTTCGACGAACGTTCCATGTTGTTTCCACGCTACTGCTTACCCATTTCGTCGAACTGACGACGAACTTCTGGTGTAATTCATCGGTGGATAAACAAAGGTTTCGTCGATATTCTGAAAAAATCCTGAGGTATTTCACGATGCTGCCATCCGATGATTCTTCGCCGTTATTTCGACATTTAATTTGTCATCGGCCTTGCGATGAAAAAAAAGCGACGAAAAGATTTTCGCCATTGCGTTTCTCTTCCGACAGAGATTTGTCGAACGACCGACAAATGCCCGTCAGAAAATGGTGTCAAATCCAGTAGTGTTGGAAATAGGCTCAGGAAAGGAGTGGTGATAAGCATTGATAAACTCCAGAGAGAAAGAAAGCAGCTTAACCATCTAGGTTTGATTTCTAAATGGCTAGGGCAATATTTCAATGGGATTTTCTAGTGTGTGGTGGCAAGGCAAATGGGGACTGGAGTTACTACTAAAGAGATTGTCTAATGGGTACTTTGTGGTGATTTCCCCTTCAAAAGAGATAAGGATGCAAATCGAATCAGGCATCTAGATTTTGGATGGGTTTGGTTTCTATATCCGAGGTTAGATGGTGGGTTTCAATCCATTCTTGCACCAAATGGAGGTAATTCAAGAATGGTGGAGATTGCCTAGCTTACCTTTAGAATTTTGGACACCAAGTATATTAGAGGACATCAGGAACAATTTGGGGACTTATGTGTGTGTAGAGGAAAGATTGAATCTAGAAGGAATAAGCTCATCAGTAAGGCTATGTGTGGAAAATAAACCTGGGTAGGAGAAGTGGAACAAAATTGAATTAGTGACAGAATGGGGGGTCTGGGTGCAAAAGATTATCCCAGATCTAGTTCCTAATTCAAAGCTTATCAAGTCCTTGGGAAGATGGGAGAATCAAAAACACATCTCAAAGGAGGATCATGATTGTCTGAAGGCTCCCCAGAACTCAAAGTACTCTTCAAATTCGTTGTAGGAGGAAGCCTCAAGAATCAAGGTTGCGGATGGAGAGCCAAGGATTTTCCCCCATTTAGTTTCAGTAATGGAGGAAGTAGGAACAAGTATTGGTGATCAAGAGGGTGAACTAAAGGAAAAAGTAGTAGAATCTATTGATATTCTAGGAGATAAATGTAGGCAAGAGGATCTTGATTCATTGATAGAGGTTGGGAAGGAGCTGGTAGAACTTTCCAAGGTTACAAAAAGTGGTTCTCTAAGGGTGGAAAATGAAGAATAATTTGAGCATTGGATGAATTTCCCTAGCTTGGAGGATGATGAACTTCCTTTTGAAGAAAGGAACAAATTGAATCTAGGAAAGAAACAAAAAAATTCGGTAGCGAGCCAGACGAAGTCAAGGAAATTGGGAATCAGCCAAAAGGATATGCAAAAACCCTTATGAGATTGTGGTGAAATCAAGAGGTGGAAAGGGATTTCGAACCAGGAGAAAATCAAATGGGATGGGCAGGCTAGTGGTCAGAAGAAGATCAATGAAATTTTGAAAGTAGGGGAGAGCAAAGCTCTTCCTGAACAACAATGAAGATCTTAACTTGGAATGTTAGCGGCTGAAATGCCCCTAACAAATGATGCCTAATTAGGAATTGGTTAGAAAATATTCAAGTAGACATAGGGTTGCTACAAGAAACTAAATTGGATGAACAGGATTAGAAAAGGATAGAAAGCAAATTGAAGTCTTGGAGTATTGTTGGGTTCAATGTGGAAGGTTCCTCAGGTGGCCTATTGGTTGTTTGGAAGCCATAAGCAGTGTTAGTTGAGGAAGTCAATAGTAGCATACATTGGATCATCTGTCGGGTAAGAAGTCTCATATCATTTTTTTTTTTACTCATTAATGTTTATGGGCCTAATCCTTGCATTCAAAAAAGGTGTGTTTGGAAAGAATTAGACTTGGTACTAAATGACCCGGGGTAAGACTTCTGTGTGATGGGGGCAATTGTAATGCTATTTTGAGGTCTGAGTACAAAAAAGGGGGTGTGAACAAAGTGCTACAATCTCAGGATGACTTCAAGAACTTTGTATAACATAACATGTTAATAGAAACTCAAATGGGGAATAGAAATTACACTTGGACTTATAGAAGAAAGGGGTTTAGCAGCATAGTAGAAAAGCTCGATAGATTTTTTTTCAAGGGGGACCTAGGCAGGTTTCCCCTCACTTTGGAAAGCAAAATTATCCCTAGGGATGGGTTGCATCATTTTCTGGAACAACTAGAAATAATTGGAGAAAAAATCCCAGTGAGATGTACATTTAAGTTTGAATCAATGTGGTTTAAGGACCCAAAATTTGGGGATCTAATAAAATAGTGGTGGTTGGGATGCAATCCTGTGGCTCAAAAATGTTCAATGTGGTGACAAAGATAAAATTAGTCAAGCAAAACTTAAAATAGTGGAACAAAGAATGCTTTAAGAACATTTTTGAAGAAAGAAGGCAGATAAAAGAAGCTTTGAAAGAGGTGGAAGAGAAGGTAATGGCAGAGGGGATGGATATAAATAGCTTTGAGGAGGAGAAAGCTCTAACAGGTAGATTGAATGAGGTTTTGGCTAAGGAAGAGATCTTATGGAGAAAAAAAATTAGAGAAGTTTGGTTGAAGGCTGGTGATAGGAATACAAAATATTTTCACAACTCAACAAGCATGTGTAGAGAAGTAAATAGAATTTTTTGCATCAATGGGTTGGATGAGAGAATAGTGGAAGATCCAATTGAAATCAGGAAGACTGTAATGGAGTTTTTCCAAGTGCTACTAAATGATTATGAGTGATCCAACTTAGGGGTACAAAATGATTTGCTAATAAATATAGTAAGGCTGGTGACCAATGCATAGAATGAGAAATTATTTGCAAAATTCATTGAATAAGAGATTAAGGTGGATTTTTTTCAATTACATTCAGAGAAGGTGTTGGGGCTAGATGGCTTCCTAGTGGCTTTCTTTTAGAAATTCTAGGACATCATGGGGCATGAGATTACAAAGGAAATTGAAGACTCAAGATATTCAGGCTGAGTCCTAAAAGAATTCAATAACACCTTTATTGTGCTCATACCCAAAAAATAGAAACATGAGGCAATGGAGGAATTTCAGCCAATTTCCTTGTGCAACACACTATAAAAAATACTAGCAAAGGCCATGGTGAATAGGTTGAAATGCATTTTTTCATCCATCATCTCAGAGGAGCAGACTAGGTTCATACCAGAGAGGTTGATCCTTAATAGTGTGATAATAGCTTAGGAGGTAATTCACTCCATGCAAAAATTGAAAAAAATAGTGATGTTAAAACTTAACATAAGGCATATGACAAAGTGAACTAGCATTTTTTATTCAAAAACATGGAAGCCTTTAGTTTCCAGAAGAAGTGGTTGGATTGGATCTTTGGATGGATTGCATTTCCAAGATATTTAGTACTGGTGAATGGATCTCTAGAAGGATTCTTCAGTGCCTCCATGGGTTGGAGGCAAGGAGATCCACTCTCCCCTTTTCTATTCATAACCATGGCTAAGGCCCTGGGGAGAGCAATAGACAACGCTAGAAGGTGTGGGTCGGTGTGTGGCTTGAAAGTCACAATTAATTAAAATGCAATCACCCATCAACAATTCACAAATGACACTTTGTTGTTTGGAACAACAACAAAAAGGGAGGCCAATCAATCAAAAGGAATACTTGATAATTACTCTTTGGCCTCAGGGAAAGAGATCATTATTGTGAATTCAAAATTCTTCTTTCTGAACACATCTATAGCGAGATAGGTTCAAATCTCGAGGAATTTAAGATTTAAAAAAGGAATACTACCATGCAGATACCTTGGTCTTCCATTGGAGAAAGGTGTGTAGAAAGTTAACATGTGGGGAGCTCTAGTAGAAAAGGTGAAGGATAGAATGGCCTCATGGAAAAGTAGATGGTTGTCTTGGGCAGGGAGGTTGATGATGCTAAATTCAGTCATAGCAGCCTTACCAAGCTATATGATGTCTTGTCTTCCATTATATGTTGGGGCTAGCAAAATGCTCAACAAGAAGATGAAAGACTTTTCTTGGCAATGTAATTCAGAGCAGCATAAGTTTCACTGATAAAATGGAAAAAAGCATGTGAGAAGAAAGAAGCTAATGGGGAAGGATTGAAAGATCTACTACTCCAGAACAAGGTCCTAGGGGAAAAATTGGAATGGGTACTACATACAAACCAAACCCTTAAATGGGTAAAATTACTCAGAGAAAAGTACCTTGACGACAAGGAGCACACTATGTTAATATCTAGGCACCTTCCTAGTAGGTCTCACATCTAGAATTTCATACACAACTCAAGGGACTTAATCCTAGATTATCTTACTTGGGAAATAAAGGATGGACAGGCTACTCTATTTTTGGAGGACTCTTGGGATAGTTTTGCAAAGCTAGCAAAAATTGAGGCCTTGGAACAAATGAGGATAAGCACAAAGAAAGCATCGGGAGATTGGGTAAGAGATTATTTGGAATATTAGATTCAGCAGGGTGAAGTGTATTATAAGTGGAAGAGCATTAGGTTGTTGGGATTCCAAGGAGAAGAGGTGGAGTTGTATGGGTATGTCTTGTTGGATTCAAAAATTTGTATCAAATAGGGCAGTGACAAACTTAGATGGAATGCCTCACATAGTGGAGAGTATAAGGCGAAGGATAGTTATAATATCATGGTATGTGAAGGAGTATTCAACTCCAGTCTTCTGACCAAACTCTGTTAGAATAAGATTTTCCTTCCAAAGGTTGGTATTTACCTGGACAACTTCCCAAGGTAGATCCTTAGCAGCGGATAGATTCACTAAGTTGGGGTACCAAGGACCCCTTGAGATGCTCATTGTGCAAGCAAGTAGAGGAGACAGGAGACCATTATTTTTGAATTGTGTGTATGTGCATGCTGCTAGAAATGGCTTTGTGCCAAACTACATTGGAAATCTGCATTCCCAGATAGTTTGCTAGAAATGCTTAAGAGAAGTCCAACCTTTTATAAGCAGTCAATGTATGGTGGTCTTTGGGTCGTGAGCCCATAAATCATCATCTAGGATATTTGGAAGGAGTGAAACTATCATATCTTACAAGACAAGGAGTTGTCAAAATTAAGACTGCAAAACAAAATTGAGGCAAGCATTGTGGAACTAGTCAATGCTAGATTGGAAGAGCTCAATCCAAAAAAGATGAACTTCACAGTGTGGGATGCAATGATTAGAAGCAACTGGTATGGTTGGAGAGTCCTTTCCTTTGTGGGAGAAGGGGCCAAGGCTATGACAGTAGAAAAAATTAAGGTGAGTTGGTCGCCACCTAAAGTGGGATGGGCCAAACTAAACTTTTGCGGAGCTTCCAGGGGTAATCCTGAGGTATTTGGAGCCAACTGCATAATCAAAGATTGTGAGGGCAACATTTTGGGAATATTGGTCTCTTCTTCTAAAAGGGACAAGCAACGCAATAGAGTTCCAAGCCTTGATTTTGGGATTGGGTTTATGTAATGAGCTTGAGCTAAGGAAAGTGATAATTGAAGGAGATTCTTCCCTAGTGATAAATGCCTTACAGGAGAGGAAATTTATAAACTGGAAGTTGGGGGTCAAGTTGAAGTTGGCTTTGATTTGGATGGACCACCTAGAATAGGTAATGTTTAATCATATTCTCATAGAAGGAAATATTGAAGCTGACCATTTGTCCAATTTGGGGGCAGATGGTGTAATGGTGAAAGAACTAAATATTTGACTTTGGAAGTTGATAGTGGGTGGTTGGGGGGCATCTCTCCACAACAAGGATGTGGAGATATCGTGACTATCAACACTTCAACCACAGCTTGCAAATTGGCTTAGGTGGCAAGATGGTTGTATTTTCTCTCAAAGGACTAAGTAGATGATCAAGGTCTTACAGGGGAAGGTGGTTGCTTGCGTGGAAATTTGTATTGGAAAATCGGGTGAGTTAGCAACAATATCAGTGGTAGGAAGTATTTTCATTGAGTTCCTTTTAGTAATTTTGATCAAGTCTACAGGGTGGAAAAAGGACATATAATAAAATATTTTATGTCGATACATGCCTCTAGCGATGACAACATCAAATAACACTAAGATGATCTATGAGAAATTTGGGTTTGATATGACCCACCTCCCAGTTGGCACGCCATGACACAACATAATGCATGATCATGGATAGGTGGTGTGAGCTAAGGAATTTAGGAAGGGCACACTCATAGTTTCACAATGTGGTAAGTGTGGCAAGCCTTGGCAGAGGAAGTCCCTTAAATGTTAGTAGTTTGGCATGTTGTTTGCCATCTTTTGGTTTCATTTTCTAGTGATATCTTTGTGGGTAGTCATGGTAGAGCACTCAAAATTCATAGTTGATATTTCATCGAAGGCAGTGGTGAGGTTAGGGAAAGACACTCCCATCCAACTAGATTGCAAGGTTAGGTAGACTGCATTCAAGGCTATTATCGACCAACGGGTGAGAAGGATAATGCTCATGATCGATCCTCATGTGATGGTTACAGTAAATATGATTTTGGGAAAGGATTTTTTGGTGAGCCGGGAGACATTCTGGGTCAAAACCCACATTTTCTCCAAGTTCCTAGCATCCTTGCTTGATGTGAGAACCCCCAAAGCTGAGGTGAACGTGATTATCTATAAGCTCTTCAAAAAAGAGCTCATGGGCGGCTTGGACGACGTTTTGAAATTGGCTCTCCTGGGATGTGGAGCACCTCAAGCTTGTGATACTTTGTTGGTTAGGGTCTTGGGTGAAGTCATTAAGGTTTATTCTTTGCTGCTAGAGCTCAAAGGCATGGCCTTAGTCAGGCACCATCAAATTGCAACCTACGGGGTCAATTTCCTCAAGAAGCTACTAATGCTAGAGCTAGTTAATGGTTTCGACTGGGTGGAAAATTTCTATCAACTCACCAAGATGAATGACTTCTAGCTGGGGACTATGTGGTTGGGTAGGTTGTTTAGGGTTTGTAGTCTAAATATTAAAGTTTTTTATAGTTTCGTAAGGGTGGGGATTGTTGTTTCCTTCTCTTGGATTTCATTTTAGTTTGGTGTATGTCTCTGGTTTTGTCCCCCTGGTCTCAATGAAGTGGGTGTAGTTAAATCTGTAAATTTTGGTGGCCAATGGGGGCCTTTCTTGGTAAGCGAATGATACTGGACTAGCTCAAAAGGGTGATATTCTGCAAATTTTTGCAAACCTGCTATGCAAATGAACTATAATTTTTTGGCAACTTAATATAATTACCTCTTACGAATAAAAAAAAACTAATTTTATGAAATTGTCTCATCCATTCTCTAGTGTTTCTCTCTCGACTTGAAGCATCTCAAGTGTTACCTCTTTTGTGGTTTTTTCTTCATAATTCTAAAATCTACACCAATATAAAATAATTTACACAATAAGAATGTTCTAGGAATGTTAGAAATATACATAACATAAAAAAACACTCAATTTTCAAACAATGATAAGGAATTTCTCAAAATGATAAACACAATTATTCACTATATCAATAAAGGAAAAAATAATCATAAGAATGTTCTATGAATGTCATGAGAATGTAAGAAACATAAAAAAAGTGTTCATTGTCAAACAATCATATGTAATTTCTAAGAATAAAATTAATCATTCAATGATACTTAAATGTGTAGATAATAGTGTAGAAGAAAATATGTGGGACCCACATCATGAGCATATATTTTTTCTATATGTTATTATGTTTTCATATAAATCATAACACGAGCATGTCATACCACACTCTCATTATCAACACATGTGAATTATATCACATACACATTTACTTTATTTTTACTTGGGAATTACCCACCTTTTTCTTGTATTTGGATTGGATATTTGAGCTTAAGTGTTATATTTGATAATCACCTACCCCAGTTTGTATTTTTTAGAATATATCAAAAAATTCTCAAGTGTACTCTCTATCAAGTTCACATATTCTAAGACATTATTTTGAAAAACACTACTATGACATTAAGTTTTTCTTAGCTTTCTAACCACCTATTTTTTCTAAAATCCAAATACATTAATATTTTGATCTTCAATTACTTTTAGTATTGTCTTCATTTTTAACCAAAAACACACGTATCATTTTTTCTACACAATTTTTTATTTAGTCGTCTAAATTATGTATATCTTCATATGCTATATTTCATTCTACAAACATAGAGAAATTTTTATTTTTATTTATTTTTCTCAAAATTAAGGGGGGCATGTTTAGTTTTCTATTTTTCAAGATGTGTCCATTTTGAAAATTAGTAAAAAGCAATATATTCATTAAAAAATTAGAAAAATATTTGTACTAATATGTGATCTTAGCTAACTTTCTTTGGAATATATTTATAAAATAATTAGTGGAACTCAAAAAATAGAGTGGAGCACATGTGATAATATGTTATATTTTTGGTAAAAAAATGACCATTGTGTGTGGTCTAAAAATTTGACACTCCTAATCTCTACCATTTAAAAAAATAGTAGTTTAGAAAGTACGTTATGAGTATTAATATTCTTGTTCATATCACATAATCAAATTTTAAGCATAACTTGTATGACAAATTCCAAATTGAAGTTTAGATTTTTGTGATTTCAAAGAAAGTGACCACTTTTAGCCCCCATTTCTATGACACTCCCTAATAATGATTATATATGAGCACTAAAAATTTCAATCTAGAGAAATATTTTTCTAAGCATGAAAAAATAAAAGTAAATAAATGTTATTTATGAAAACCAATTATATGAGAAATAAACATAAGAATTTTTTAGGAAAATAAGGAAATGGTTGCATAATAGGGGTCTCATATATCAAATTGGTGTCTTCCTACTAATTTTAACTTTAAATTTTACAAAATTAAGATGAAAACTAGTGTGGTGAGACTTGATGATAAGTTTTTTAATGAATAAGCTTAGTTAACCTTTAAATTAAATTAAAAGATAATACTACAACACTATAAAAAATTGGTGGTAAAAAAGCACACCCTCGAAGTATATGTGGGACCAAGTCCAAACCAAAAAAAAGAGTTCAAAGGGCCAAGCCTAAACATAACATATAAAAACTAAGCAACTAATGGAACACCTATAGAATGGGTTCTTTATTACCAAGTTTTCCCCAAACATCACTGAGTAAATAATTATCATCAACTAGCTCCTAGCTAGTGAGAGCTCCCTCTTCCTCAAGAGTTTCCTTTAAATGTTGTTGAGAATGAACTAGAGAGATAGCTAACTCCAATCAAGGAAACTTTCCAAATCTTGGATAACTAGTAGCACCATGCCCATGAGAAGAGGTAGAAAGTGGCCTTGAAGGATGAGACCAACCATGGTCAAGATTATCTTTGTTTCTCAGGGGTTGAGAGCCACAAAACTAAGAACCATGGTCTCTTTTGGTAGACTAGTTGTGATGTTACAAGTATCCTCAAGGAGGAGAAGAAGATAGAGATGAGACTCTAGTAAAAATGTAAGTAGCATTACCCTGTAGATCCAAAATCTCCTACAAGTGTGTCACTTCAAGTGAAAATTTATTATCTTGCATCTAAATTTGCATACGCATATTAGAGAAAAATATAGCTTTGGCATACAAAGATAAGTGAACATCAACTAAGAATCCTAAAAAATAACTTCATTTTTATCTTTTCAAATGTTAAAGAGAATTTACACCTCAAAAGCATGCCAAATTTGGGTATAATTGAAAAGGAGATAGGGTTAGTCTCTTAACAAATTCATATGCAATGAAAATGGAGCAAGCCTAAAAAGTTAGAAAAAATCATGAATCCAATTCCAAGCTTACTAAGCTTTGGTGAAAAACTAGTAAAGATGCTAGATAATTGTAGAGGAGGGGGACCAACTGCTCAAAACCCTAGGTCATGGAAGGGTCTAGAACAATAGGCTGCCCTAATCTACCTCAAGCTAATAGAATGTTTCAGTAGAGTTCAAGGTTTAAAGGCTAAAAGAAAGAGTAACTAGATTGTTGTCCTTTTATAAGCTCAAATGTTTCAAGAAGTTAGGTGAGCAAGTTTTTAGAGTTTGGACTATGACTTAGATAGCTCACTGAGCTAGGGGACTATAGTGTGAGACACGAATGACAACGTGATGTGTTGGCGTCTCTATGGTGTGTTGGCATTCGTATGGATGAAAAGTGTAAATTATAGTAAAAAACTAAGGAAAACCTAATAACGACCTAATGGATGCAATTTGATGTAATGACAAAAATAGAGAATAGCAACATAGCAGAATTGCGAGAAGAGAACTAAGATTAATTCTAATTATGAAATAACAAAGAAGTGTGAGGAAAGTGCACCTTCCTACCCATGAGTTGATATCTTCAATATCTTCACCTCAAGGAGAACCTACACATAGAAGACAAAAGAATGTTGGGGCTATGTTTAGAGGACTATCACATTCAATCCCTTTCTTTGGTGTTTCCACCTCCACGGATAGCCCGATAGCAACAATTGGAGAAATATGATAAAGGAAAGATATTGAAAGAGAATGCCAAGCAATATGTTGAATAATAATATGCTATGATATTAAAATGATAATGCAAGGTAAAAGGAAGATGGAGTGATATCACCTTCAACCATGCACACTCAAGGAAAATGGGAGAAGGAGCGAGCTCACAAAATTTCAAAGACCAATGTTGCCACAACAATGAAGAGATTAAACCAACAAAGCATCAACTTCTAGCTTCAATGGAGGTGGTAGAGCCTAAAGGAGCTGAAAGTGAGTGAGAATAATGAAGAGAGTAGTCCCAAGTGTGAAGATCATCCATAAGTATCCAAGAAAGAATGAGATAGCCATTTGAAAATTGGAAATGGAGGTGAAAGAGCCATTCAAAGTCGGTTCAAAGGGCGGGAGACGTTACACTTCACATCCAATGGAGGAGTGTAATGCCTTTGACAATTCTAGAGGTGGGAATCTTGTCAGGATGGTAGCACACCACGTAGACATTTGTTCACTGCACTAGCATCCCAAACAGAATATCCCCCATCAACACATAAAATAGCTACCAAGTGGATAGGGTAAGGTGGCAAAAATATGAATTGCATTATCAGATTTAATTCTCTAAGGTAGGAGATAGTGTAATTGGGGAATTCACAAGGGGGTCCAAATTCATGCCATTATATTTTTCCCCCAATTTAGTGAGCATAAATGTCAATGAATGCATGGTAAAGTAGAGTGAAAGTTGAGGAATGTATACCTTAACCATTGAGGAAGCAGACCACAATGTGGAAAATTCGAGTGTAGGAGAGAGTTGGTTCCATAGGTAGTCAGTCCTATGGAGAATTGAAAAAAAGTGTCCTAGGTGCTTGGTCCTGCAAAAGGTGAATAGAAGGCTTTATAGGTGCGTGGTCCTATAGAGTTGGTTCCATGGGTGCTCGATCTCATAGAAGATGAGCAAAGGGTTCTATAGGTGCTCAGTCTTGCAAAATGAAAACACTTCAAAGGTGCTTGGTTTTGCAAAGGAGGTGCCATAGGTGCTCGATTCTGAGGGAGGCTAGATGTGAAAGGCTCCGTAGATTTTGATTGACCCTCACAAGTGCTCGGTTATGCAAGGGAACATGTTAATCTACAGAAAAACATGTTAGGCAAGCAAAAAATCAAGTAGATAAACAAGCAATCATATCTTAGAACAAGCAATTGAAGGAGAAGCTTTCAAAAGGGTCCATCAAGAACCCTTCAAAAGAAAGAGGGGTCCGCTCAAGGGACACTCTATTTGAAAAGTGAAAAAAAATTCATAAATGATCTTGTCATCAAGGAATCATTTTGAAAGATTCTCTTTCGTCAAGGAATCTGAAAAGAGAAGAATGGCCTCCTCAAAGGCGAATTCTCAATTCTTTTTGTTACAAATTTTATTTCAAAATAAAATATTGCTAAGGGGATCCTTTTTAAAGGATGTGATTTTTAAAAAATGCAAATATTTTCAACAAGGGATTCGTTGGCCACTGAATACACCTTATTGAAAATTGGAGAGGTAGGGCCCCCCTTAGGATGATGCATGTGAATTGAAGGAGCATGTGGCATCCTAAGGAAAGAATGACCATGCAGAGATGTCATGGCCCATGATACATGATGAGATGTAGATCTGGAAATGTTGTTGCACATGCAAGAGACAACACATAGGCACCAAGACATCAAAAAGAAAGCAAAGAAGAGAGAAATATAAAAAAGGAAAGGAACAAAAAAGACGAAGAAATCAAGAGACAAGGGGATCTGATAATTTGGGGTAATAACTACTCATAGATATAGATAAATAGATATAATATAATATATGTATGAACTATCATCAATCCCCTACTATATCAAATCATGAAGAAGGGTACGTGAAAACAAAATAAAAATAAAAATTTGGGTCAACATGGAAGGGAGGCCTAGATACCCCCAACATTTTGCATCATCCACAATTGTCAAAAATCAAGGCACAACAAATTGAAGAATGATGGAACATATAGAATAATTTTATGACACAATACACTCCTATATCTGATCACCTACAAGGGTGACAAGGGTCCTCTAGGAACACAAAAAACAAGCACGGGGGAAACACAACACACACATAAGTCTAATCTATAGGTAAAGAAGAGGTGCTCTCCTAGTCTTCACTAGCTAGGAGGTCGTCGTTCTCCCAATATAGATCATTATAGGGAGAGGGAAGAAAAGCCTATAAGGTTGGGATAGCAAGGGGATCACCCTTCAACTCTCCTACGATAAGAGATAAGGAAGAGGGCCCCTCGACATCTTCTTTGTTCAACTCTTGTGACGTGAACATCATTGATTTTGCAAAAATCATCAATGGAATCATCTACCAAGTTGAAAATGCACTTGACAAGAGTGCCATGTGCCAGTTGGGCAGGCAAAGAAGGAGGCACCCAAGTTCCACTGCCAACCTCACTGAAAGACTCAGGGGCAGTGACAATCTTGGGGGACGCCGGGGACGCCGGGGTTGCCTTCATCACTAGGATGACACAAGCCAAAGAAAAAACCTCACCTAAAGAGGATGATAATTTCTTTCAACCCCCATTAGAATCAAGGTCATCCTCCAACTTGTGCTTCATCGAGGGATGCAAGCTCCCATAGAAGAAGCGGAAGGTGAGGAAGAAGAGGAGAGAATCGCAGTGGACACAACGAAAGTATTCAACATATCCACGGGATTAGGAAAAGGTGGGATGTTCGGAAGGGATATCAAGAGAGGAGGCTTAACCAAGGGAGTGATGAACACTTGCACCATCTTAGGGTGAGGGTCATTTGCACTCGCAGGGGGAGCAAGATTGAGGTGAAGGGAACTGAAGCAAAAGGGGTAGAAGAGGAGGGAGCAACAACAAATACCAAAAGAGGAGTTGCCAGCTCCTTTTCCACCTTCTATAAGGTAGCCTACTCAACATTCAGATCCTTCCTCCATCACATATTCTCACGTGTAAGGTGGTTTCTTTGGCTTTGAGAGTTGGAAGTTGCAGCTTGAGAAGGACTAGAAGGCTCATATTCTACCATGGGAGTGTCCATCACAACTGCTGTTGGTAGGGAGAGTGAATCCTAGACAAAAATAGGAGGAAGAGATGTAGGAACAAAGGCAACAATCGATGTAGAAGTAGACTCAAGTGCCTCAACGACGGGCCTCTTCCCATTTTCCACCCTAGGGGAAAGAGCGATAGGAGGCCGAAACATAGAGACAACTCCACAGAGACCCTTCCCCTTACCATAGACAATGGGTTGAGGCACCATGGGTAAGACAAGAAAGTCAAACACCTGATGCTTGGCCTTCCACCAAGCAGGCACCATCAAACTCCCCATGAGACACATGGGGGTGGAAGTTGAAGGTTCCATAGCAGGGTGGGAGGTGGAAGAAGATGAAACAACAATAGAAGAGGAAGTCTCTTGGGTGAGAGTAGACTTTCCCTTCCCCTTTTGAGAGGAGGAAGAGGCAGCCCGCTGTTATGCAATTAAAGAAGCCTTAACTGAAATAGCATAGGGGGAAGGAGGGTAGGTCACTTTCAGCGCTATACCCCCATTCTTGTATTTAATGTAAGTGAAATTTAATAGGTCCATCCTTGGAGGGAGCAGAACAATAGGGGCAGCCTAGAAGTGATCTAATGAATAGTCCCCATGTGACACCAAGGGTTCATACCCAGTGTCATGCATGACATGCATATAGATCTCATGGGAGAATTTCAAACATTTATGGATCACTGAAGGGACTACATTCATGGAGACTAGCCATGAAATTCCTAACTTCACTCTAAAAAAGTTAGAATCTGGGATAATGTCAAAAATAGTATTTACGGCCTTGGGTCCTACCAAGACTGAAAGAGAGATAGAACCAAGGGGAGCAAGCAAGAGTCCATCGTGGGTACGTATGATGTTTTTTCGTCTTCTCGTGTTTCTCCTTATGAAGAAAATTTAGAAGCAACATCTCTTCTGTGATCATATTTACATGACTTGTAGGGTCCACTAGGATCCTAGTGAAAATGTTTTCATTGAGGTGAGAAGGAATGTACAAATGAGAAGGCTTCCCATTCACAAGTATATCCTACAATGTAAAGGTTAGATCCAGTGAACCGATCATAGGCTAATCCATAGGAATGAGAGTAAATGAGACCATATTGACGTACTTTGAAAGGACTTGTAAGACCCTATCCATTATGGTCTTATTGATCCTATTAGTTGTTATATTCTATGTTCTTTGATGTTGGATAGTACAAACATGAATGATGGTTGTTGCTACACCATGAAGATGTTCATATTCTGGATTAATCCTATCTAACAGTTGTTCTGAATTCTTGTGATAGTCAGATGAGTTCCATTCTTTGCCTGTGTAAATATGCAATGATCAAGATGCTTAGTTATTGGTAATATTATTATGTATATTAAGTGGATTACATTATGTTAGGTGATTACATATCATAGATGTGAGTGGGTGTGATTATGTAGACAATTATTAATATTCAATGTTACTTATAGTGGTATGCATTATAAGTTAAATATTTTATTGACATCAATGGTGATATTTTGATAATAGATAGTATTCACTCAATTATTCCTTGACTCTATAACAGGTATCATACGAGTAAGGAGTGTTACTATGTAGATTAGTGGATCTAATTTTCTAGTTGACTATTATTGTTGGAATTTTGAATTCATAAGTCATTTCTTTCAATTATTATTAACCATGAGTAATCCTAACACACTTTCTTGGTTGAGTAAAAAGGTTAAAAAATTGGTCAATGTTGATAAGGGGGTTGCATAGCTACTTCCTTTATTGTATCCTTGTGAAATATTATTCTTGTCATGGGCATGTGATTTAACCTTGTTTTGTGTGGTATGGGTTATGTGTATGTGAGAGTTGTTTTATTATTCCCTTGAGTCACTTTATTAATATGGTCACTTATTTTTTGTTTTATGAAGTCTTTATGTGGTCTTATTTATTTAAAAAGTTCCCTAGGTGATAGATTTGTGGGGGAGGGGTATTTTTATTCTATAAAATACATTTTATAAAGTCTAAAACCCACTCCAATTACCCACTTATAAAAGGTGACGAAAATTGGAGTTGAAAAGGTGGTTGCCTTTTCCCCTTCAATTTATTCTTTCTATTTGTGTGGAGGAGGGGGTTTTCTCTTTTTCACTTTTTGGATTGTTCTTGAGTTCATGTTTGGTTTTCACTCTTTATTTTTAGTTCTTTGCATGTTTGTGAAGAGGAAGGAGAAATGGAAGAGAGTGCTTGGAGAGAGTTTTCCACAAGTTGGATAGAAAACTTTCTTGGTAATTTCTAACCTTTTATTTATCTATATTTGTGTATTTGTAAATGAGTTTGTTGTCATATTGGTCTTACTTATAAAAAATCTATGTGAAATTTGATGTTGAATATCTTGTGTGGCTGCAAGTAGCATGTTGGGGTTTTCAATGGTTGATTCTTCCACCTTGTTTAGTTTAATTTCATTTATACCTTTTTTGTGTGTTAAAATAAAGAAATATGAATGCAAGATGTTGTGATGTGCAAAGTAGATAAAGTGTAAACTTGTCTAGGAATCCTTGTGATTAGTGGTTGTAATGTGTCAACTTAGTCATGTGGATGTTATATGTTACACTTTGGTTGTGGATCCTATGTGGAAAGTAATTTTGTGGAAGTGCTATGTGACCCTAACTCGGGGGTGGATTGAATCTCAATGCTATGGTTAGGTGGAGAGCCCTAGTGGAACCCCTTAAATTTTTTGCCTTCCACTGATGATTGTTGCAAATTTGGCTATCTTTCCTAGTTTAGAATGGGTCTTAAGGAATTAGGGTTTCATTCTTTCTCATGTTCTAAGGTTTTGTGTATCTTAAACCCTCTTAAAAACCCTAAGTTTTTATCTTTTACCTACTTTGTAATTCATTGTTAACTGGTATTCATCCATTCCAAGTTTCCTAAGTTGTCACTTATGCCATTAAATCTGCCTAGTCACTGACTCCTTGAGCCTAATATTCCCAGTTGTTACTCATCAAATCATTTTAATTCTATCTTATATTTATGTGGGTCACAAAGCTTTTAATATTTTCCATGTTCCTAAGTCTGGGTTTTAATTTTTCATCGTCGGTCTAAAGTCTTGGCCATGAGTTATGTCCCCATCTCTTGTTGACCTAGTCGAATCCCCATTTTAAGTTACTAACATTGTACGCATACAAGATTTAACTTTAAATGGTGGTGGTTGGATCGTTTGATTTGATCCTGACCATTGATTATTCCTTGTCATATACTAAATTTTCTCATCATGATACCATTTCACTCTCCTGAATTGGTTTTTGTTGTTTCTTTATTGGTGGGGAGTAGTCATAAGGATTGAATTTTCCACTCATGTTCATGAATTTCGATTGATTTGACTTATTTCTTCTTCAATGGCCTATATGTGTTATGCCACTTGCAGACTATTGTTGAAGAAATATTGATTTAAATTTTAAGCATGCAAGAATCTTTATTGTTTCCAGAATTCTTGCATAAGATAAGTTTATAGTACTTTAGAGTATTCTATATGATGAAATAGCATCCCATTAATCTAGGAGAGGGGAATATTGGTTTGTATTAAATGAATTGGAAGCCACACCTTAGGGGATATTATACACAATATCACCACTAAATGGGCACCAAAAATGGATCAAAGGCCACACCTTAGGGGTATTATGCATAATACCACCACTAAAGGGACACAAAAATGGATTGAAGGCCACACCTGAGGGGGTATTATGCATAATACCACCACTAAATGGGCACAAAAATGGATCGAAGACCAAACATTAGGGGGTATTATGCATAATACCACAACTAAAGGGGCACAAAAATGGATTAAAGGCCACACCTTAGGGGGTATAATGCATAATAATAACACTAAAGGGGAACAAAATTTGGATTAAATCTTCACTAGATTCTTAATGTATGAAAATGGACAAAGGGATATGCCCCCCTAAAATATTAGCATGAGAAAATATGCTTAAATGTTAGTGTTACTTTTGAGTTAGTAGATGAAGTTGAAATACATTAGTGTCTCTACTCTATGGAATAATATGGTAATTTCTAAACTGATACATGAGTGTCATATTTAAAATAAATGCATAATAAATGAGGTAAACCATTTGAATGAATATGATTTTTAATGTAATTTTCATTATTTTTGTATTTAATATTTTATTTTATGGATATGTTGTTGGATGAATTCATGATCATTTAGTTCTATGTGTGTGTCTTAAATGTGTTTGAATCAAAAGACCTTGAACTTATATTTATTATATTTTTAAATTAATCTTATTTAAATTTCTTTAGATGGACATAAGAACTCTATTTAGTTTCCACATAAATAAATATTTTTATTTAGTTAATTTGTTGTACTTTGTCATCATTGAGAAAATATGTGAATTAAGTATAATTATTAATTTTGAGTTAGTAGATGATGTTGAAGCATATTAGTGTTTGTACTCTATGGAATGATGTGATATTTTTAAACTTATTACAATATTTATAAGTAATGAATAACAAATGAGATAACACGATTTGATTAATATTCTTTTTTATGATTTTTTAATAAATTTTATTTAAAATCATTTCTTAGATAATTTTTTGGCTGAATTCATGATTTCTTGGTCCTATGTGCATATCTTAGAGATTAGAACATATTAAATAAATAATATCCAAGGCCTTTGTTATCCATAAAAAATGTGTTATAGTTTTAACATGTACTATGATGTTTACTTCTATTTTATCACTTGTTAGACATGTGTGTGAGTATATAATAAAAGCATCCTAAACTATTATTTCTTCACAAGTGTAAGAGAGTGATTAATTTCATATAACCATATATCATATTCATTCAAACATTAAACATTAAAAAAATTACAATTAGATAACATATCATTTTTCTTACTAAATCAAAATGTGTCTCTTTGAGTGAGACAAACTATATAATGATATAGATTATTCATTCAATCATTATCCAATAGAAAAATTATAAAACATAGCATATTATTCTATTTTTTAAGGATAGTGTATGTGCTCTAAATGGTTAATAAAGATATTTTAATTTTCTTGAGAAAATCTTGGTAGAAGTCATTAATGGAACCTTATAGTTTTTAGAGAAAATCCTATATGATTTCATTTTTGTAAAAAGAAGGATGTGATTTTATGTTTGATTTCATAATAATTGTCATTTCTAATTAGATTCAATTATGAAAAATATTTAAGTGGGTGTGTCTTTCTACCACCCTACTTTTTTGTGAATATTGTTCTATATATATATATATATATATATATATTTCTCTTTATAAAATTCTATAAATTTTGGCAAGGGCTTCACCATCTTTGATTCCAATAGAGATATTCATTAAAGAGTGAACACATGTGCTCTCTTTTCCAAATTCTCATGTACACCTAGTCAAAATGGCTTCAAATTGTATTACGAGGTATACACATTCATTACTACCCTTTTTTAAAAATATTTTAGTCATTTAATTGATTATATGGTTACACACCTTCCTTTATATGTTCCCATTCTATATCACAGATGAGAAGGTTATCTTGGACGTAAGTTTCAAAAATCCCTCTTATTTGTGATGAAGTTTTTGATTTTACTAACAAAAGAGTGTCTCTTTGATCTTTTTCTTTTTTTACTACTTTCCAACATTGATTTTTCTTAATATTCTTATGAAATTATTTTTTTCCAATGAAATGTAAGTGGAACAACACAAGGACAATCTTCAACCCTAAACCCTCAACCCCTATACCCTCTACCATATGCATTGGACCCTCAGCCCTAACCCTTCAACCATATACCCTCAAACCTATACCCTAAACGCGTGCTCTACCCTCAACCCTTAACCATCAACCCTAAACCCTTAAACCTTCTACCCTCTACCCTCAACCCTATACCCTCAACCCAATACCATCAACCATCAACCTTATAGGTTCTCAACTCTATACCCTCAATTCTCAACCCGCTACCCTATACATTGGATCCTCAAACCTCATATATCTTTGTCCCTCCCTCCTCTTCTCTCCTTCTCTCTATCTCACTTCTCCCTCCATCTCTGGCTCCATCCATCCATCCCTCTCTATGGCCCTAATCCCTCAACCCTAAACCATCAACCCTTAAACCCTTAAACACTCAACCCTAAACCCTCAGCCCTCATCCCTTAAACCCTAAACCCTTAAATTGGCCTCTACTCTCCACCCTCAACCCAATACCCTCTACCCTCAACCCTCAACCCTTAAACCCTTAAACCAAAGTAACCTCAATATTGTGCTTATGTGATTGAATATGCTAGTACAATAAAGCATTTATTGTGGATTTTTTCAATTACATGTTCAAAATTATGTTCAACATAAAAATGGAAACTATTTAAAAATAATAAAGTTAACAAAGTTTCCTATTTAAATAATTGTGAGTTATGTGCATTAATATTTTATTAACTTTTGTGTCTTCACGAACAAATTTTGATACAAAATGAATGGAAGAAGCATCCAAGTAATCCTATTTTTTTCTACCAACAATTCATACCAAAGATTGAACAATTTAAGGATATTGCAATAGGTAATTTGTATCGACACAAATAATATTATTGAAGCATTTCAAAGTTTAGGCCATAAGAATCATCCTTTTTTAAACATGGATTACAAATAATTCTAAAAATTTAGAAGTCTTGGTCAGTAACATTATTGTCTACTACAATGCCATCCAGTGTATCATTGTCAATTTTCATATGTTCTTTCAAGTATTTAATATTATCATCATCCTCATCTTGACCTCCATCATCTTCATCATCATTGAAATTTGACTGTAGACCATCTATATTGTTACTAGATGTATTTGGATCATCATTTTCTATACCATCCATATTGTTGTCTTCCATAACATCATCTAACTCTGGATTGTTGTCAAGTCTTGTGCCTGAACATAACCATCTTCAACATCATCATGGATGTCAATTTCTTTGATGTTCTCTAATCCATCTCTCTCATTTTGTTGGTCATCATTGTTTTTCTCAGTATCCACTAATGCATCGTCAAATACATGCCTTAATCTTGGATCATAATGTATGACAAATATCTGTTTCGGGTCCAAAATATCTTCATAGAAAAATACCTACACATGAACGACATACATATATTAGACATATGTTATAACAATTTTATTGATTAATAAACACATATATTCACAATAAACTATGAATTAATAGATTAATGATCACTACCACTTCTTGTTTGAGTTAAAGAAATACCTGCTCCCAATGAATTGGTAGAACATAAGGCGGCATGAGGAATCTATAGAAAACAATCCACTATGGGTATCATGTCTTCGTGTCCTCTCAAATGCTTCATACCATCTACACTTAAAAATACAATATTTAAAAAAGTGGTAATCCAACTCAATAATTTCTAGTATTTTCCCAACATATTGTAGATTCCCTTCAATTATATTCTTATATTTTGAACTTGATCGAATGGATTTCTTGAAGTCAACCATGATGCCATAATTGAAGGATCATCTCTTTACATCTACACTTTCTACATGATAATGTCGACCATATGCCCACATTGCTAGATATTCCCTCGCCTGTGAAAGACCATTTATTTCAGTGAAAAAAAATATAATGATGAATATTAAAATAGTTAATAGTGTCAAAATAGTAAGGAAACAACATTTTGTAAAATTCCAACTATACCTTTCTTTCACATCCTCTAGACATGTTGATTTCATCTTTTGTTATGTTTGAATCTATACCTGCATCTTCTATTTGATTTTGAATTTGTTCAGTAACCCATTCTAGTGTGCAATCTTTACCCCATTCCCCAAGTAGGTCAGTGGGAAGTGGATTATTCCTTAGGTTCGATCTCTTAAACTATCTCCTTTCTTCTAACACTTATTCTCTCATTTTATCATACAGATCAATCCATTTGTTCATAAAGTTCATGTGATAGAAAATGAACTTGTCAAGTATAGCACTTTCATCTACACCTATTTCATGTCAACATGTTTATTTCAAAATCCAAATGTCATGCTATTAATTTGACAAATAAATTGTAGAGTAAATTAATGATTGCAAGAAAAACAACCACACTGATCGTGAATTTACTTACTAATTTCTACTTGAACACCATTAGATTGTGGTTTTTCTCCATCAATAATATCCGATGCTCATTCTTCATCCCAAAATCATGGCCCATCTTCAAAATCCTTACCAAGGAATTCACATAGGAAGAAAAATCCTTCATTCAATACATACCCTTCAACCATGCAACCCTTTGGATATTCCTTTTTTTGGACATATCTTTTTAAATTTTTCATATACCTCTCAAAGAAAAACATCCACCTCATTGATACGACACCCTCCAATTCAATGTCATCGACTAGGTGTATAAGTAAATGGACTTGTAGGTCCATGAAACTTGTAGGGAGCTCCTTCTCAAATACACATACAATTTATGCAATTTCCTTCTTCCATTTTGGCACTTCACATTCATGGATCTTCTTGGAGGTCACCCACCTAATATAAGAATAGTAAATTAGTATGAACCTTTAGTAAAAAATTAAAATGCAATATAATATCTTTGTCTCTCACACATGAACATTTCATTTAACCACATACCTTGTAAATGTTGACAATCGACTTTTGGCATTCCTTAAGTCAATTGTAAGACAGGAATCCCCCCTAATTGTCAATGGCATGATATGCTATCAAACACGTTTATGAAAAGTTCATTAGTAATTTTTTCTCACACAACAAAATATCAAAATATATTTAGTACTTAATCAATGTTACTGTTACCTAATTTCACCCTCAGGCTCAAATAGGCAAGGCATCTATGTTGCAGAGGTTCATAGGGGCCAAATGGGATATTTCCATTGAGGGTTATTTCACCCATCTAATGACATTTCACAGGGGAGCTCAGTTGAAAGGCATGCCTTAATCAATTTGACATAATTTTCCTTTAAGGAGAAGGTCGGCAAGACCCTCCTACTGTCTGGTCAACTGACTGTTTTGATTCATTCCATCTTGAGCAGGTCGCTGAGACCTAGCTTCTGTCATGCTAAACGAGCCTGTAGAGCCTATTGTTGTGACAAGGAGGGGTCATTATCACCTCTTATCGCATTGTTTTCTTTGGCTGATAGGCCATTCAATCGTCGTTCGCTAAGACTTATGGCGACCACAGGCTTCGGCCTAGCAAAGAGAGCTCGGTGAGAAGTCCCAACGAAGCCAATATGTCTCCCTGACAATCAAAAGGAATCAAGTTCAGGACAAGTCTGGCCGACAAGAGGTCTCCTCGGCACAAAGAAAAGAGGGCCCTCAGTATGTCTAGGGGATCTTGCTGAGATGTCTCGGCGATCACAAGAGGTCTCCCCGAAATGAAACAGAGCTCGGCAAGAGGCAAAGGGCTCGCCAAAAGCAGAGAGTCACCCCGATGGGAAGTAGCTCACCAAAAGGAAGAAAGTTTCCAAGATGTCTCGATGACTGGCCGAGGCTTCGCCGAGAGTAAGTGATATCGCCCTAAGGTCTTGCCGACACTGAGAAGTCTTGGCAACATGGAAGGTATCGTCAGAAAAGGTCTCACCGACCAGTGGAGACTCCCAAATGAAAAGCAATTTTGGCCAAAGGATAGGGGTCTCGGCCAATTTTTTTTCCGAGATGGAGATATCTCCCTAACTGAGGGATAAAAGGAAGGGGCCTTGATACGTTTGTCTTCGGCAAGAGTCTCGCCGATCATGAAAGACTTCGCCGGGAGCATTGGATATCGGCGTAGGGTCATGCCGAAGTGTGGATGTCTCGCTGACAGCAAAAGGAGCTCGGCGGATGATGTTGGCTTCGACGAAAGATGGTGGGATCGTCGTGATGTCTCAGTGACACATGAATGTCTTGCCGATTCCAAAGGAACCTGAAGAGAAAAGGGAGGTTGGCAAGACATCTTCTCGAAAGGAAGGATCTTCGGTGTATTTCCCGAACGTCGGAGTGATGTCTTACCGACGGGGAGTGGTCTCGGTGACAAAAATGATATCAGCATGATTAATAAGGCTCGCTGTAACCTCTCGCCGATGAATGTTTCTCTTGCCGAAGTGAAACGAAGTAATCCCTCGCCAAAGCAAGGTGCCTTCGGCACAACCTCTTGTCGATAAAGCGATGTCCTACCAACAGGGAACCAACTGAAGTCTCTTTGACCCCCAGATGTCTCCCCGAAGCAATGTAGCGCTCAGTATAAGGAATGAAGATCGACAAGATGTCTCGCCGACAGAAAGGAGGAGCCTCGCCAAGAGTTGAAGCCGTCGCCATGAGGTTCCAACGACTTACCAGAGTCTTTTCGAAAGGTAAGAAGAGCTCGATAGAATAAAGTGCGTTCGGGGTGACATTGAAGATGTATCACTGACAGAAGACATAGGGTCTCAGAATAATGTTTTGTCTTCGATAAAGAGTCTCACCGACACCTAGGTGTCTTGCTAAATGAGGGGAAGTTGGGGTGAGAGATTCAACATCACCAGGAGGTCTCGCCGAGTGTAGTGGGTCTCTCTGAAACTGATGCCTTCACTAAGCATGGAGTCTTCGCCATGATATCCCAGCAACAGAATTGTGTCTTGCTGACTGCCTCAATGGTATCGGTATGAATGATCGAGCTTGATATGAACTCTCATCGACTGTCACGTACTACGTCGATTGTTGCCAAATGATATAATCACATCAGCAAGACACTTTCAATGTCTCACCGAGATGCAATTCTTTTCAAAAGACTTTTGACCAACTGCAAAGCCTGCAAGGAAAATGCTCGACCAACTAGGGGGAGCTGAGGTGAGCCGTGGTAGAACAAAGAATTTCAACCCTAGATGAATTCCACATGAATCAGAGTGAGCTCAGGGCATTCAAGGTGCAGCCGAAGTAGGTCAACAGGACACGAGGATCAAAAATGAATGCGGTGATTGCTGCTAAAGATCTGAAGGCTTCTGTGAGGGTAACTCTTCACCAATAGACACCGACATGGACACGCAGGGTTTTGCATTTATTTCAATCAAAAGATCTATGGGAGATCTTTTCTGGGATGAATATTTTTGTAAGCCCTAAGGGGCCAAGATCTTTTCTGTATATAAGGCATTTTTTTCCTTTTTGTAAATAGTTCTAGAGGATGCTCTTCTAAACTCTGTGACCCTTTTGCAGTCCTCTCTCAGACTAGCAGGATTCTGTAACTCAATTTGGAACATAATATACAAAATCTACCTTGGTTACCATTGATGGTCCATCATTCTGCCTGCTGATTCTTGTGAAGTATTGTGCATTCTTTTTTATTCATTGAGCTACTTAGTGAAATTTTCTCTTTCCTTATATCTTTTGTTTCATGTTGTGCCTTTCTTTGTAGAAGTAGTATCATGTAGGTTTCAAATTGTGTTTACTTAATCTTGCACATGATCTTCTAGTTTGTGAAAATCTGTCTTTCCTTCTTAAAGGCATGTGCATGTCAAACCTTTTTGAATGTGTGATCTATAGGATCTTGTTGTTCAGTCTCATGGTTGTCACCAGTATTCAAGTGTAGCTCGAGTATCTCATTGTTCCTATCATTTCGGTGCATCACCTTAGAGTTTAATTTTCATTTTTATGCATTATCTCTCTCCCTTTTCCTTCAAGAATCAATAGTTTAGGTGACACCAAAGGAAGTCGACCTTCTCCGGAGGTTGACCTTTGTCTATAAAGAAACCCACATCTTTAGAGGTCTTCCCATGTTACATTGGAGTGTTGGGCACCAGGTTCAACAAGGGTGCAACTTCAGGTGATAACAGTTACCAGTAAATGTTAAATGATGATATATAATACCTTCATAAAATTATGAAGATCATGTGTTTTAAATCCTATGATATGTCCATCAACTATAAAATCTTTAACCAATGATGACCCATAGCTAGTAGGTGTCCTTATTGAACAGATGACATTTTTTAGTTGGTCTAGCTCCTTTTTTTTCAAAATCCATGGAGATTTTGCATATGCTTCATTTTCCCTATTTGGCCACAAATGTTCTCTATCAATTTTGGTATGTGAAAGAGCAATATATCTCCTTGAATACAAGTTGTCCTTCTCTTTACCTAATATGTGTTGAAATATAGAATCTAGGAAATTTTTGAAGATGTGCATAGGATCTAATAGGTGAGATATTAGTAGATCCTTCCAATAAGGGAGCTCATAAAATATGGATTTCCTTTTCATTCCTTCTAGAATATTAACTACAACTTGTTTTGGTTCTTCAATTGAATCACTCTGATCAAAAAAATCCTCCCAAGCTTTCAATTCAACATCTTCATACTTCTTAATCCAATCACCTAGACCCATAATCATGGGAGGGCCTTTATTTTCAACTTTTCCATCAAATTGATTCTTCAGGTGATTTCTAAACTTATGATATAGTGGTAGAAAAACCTAGTTGTTTGCATAAATAAATTTATGTAGATCTTTAGAATATTTCCCTTGAAATTGTTCTAAACATCTTGGACATGCAAATATCCCCTTTGTTTGAAGCCCTGCTATTCAATAAGTGATGTTAATAACATCAAAAAAATAGTATAAAACTAAGTATGAAAGTTGGGATGAAAATAAATTATGAGTGTAAATACGTAAATATTTTATCTTACTAGAACAAACACCAAGTCCTAGGAAATCATGAATAGTCCAACATAGCACACCATACAACATGGAGGACCTATTTGATGGAGGATGTGATATGCCATACATTCTTATGCCTTTCCATAGCAGTTGCATCTCATCAATAAAAGGTGCAAGATAAAAATCCATGCTTTTAACTTGATGTTTTCCTGGAACAATGAGATTCAATATAAGGTGCTCCTTTCTAACACTCATCCATGGGGGAATATTGTATACTATCAATCTAACTAGCCAAACACTATAGTTTGAGCTTAGGAAAGAGAATGGGCACACTCCATCAATTGCAAGACCAAACCTGATACTACAGGGTTCATCTTTGAATTTTCTTGGCCATTTTTCCTCTATGTGTTTCATTTCTTTGGAGTCATCTAGAATTTGCATGAATCCATGTTTACTCATGTTCTTTGCATGCTAGTCCATCAATTGTGCAAATTACTTGCAACAAAACATTCATTGAAGTCTAGGTATAGTTGGCATGTGATGTAAAACCTTCTTTGGAACTGTAGGACCTTGAACATCTGTACGATATCTCTTCTCTTTGCATACAAGGCATTCTACCTTATTTTGATATCCATCTCAGTATAAAATGCAATCATTTTTACATGAATGAATTTTCTTATATTTAATCCCAAACTCAACCAACAATAGACACACCTCTCTACAAGTTGATGGCAACACATTCTCTTCATGGAATATTTTATTTTTTAGTGCCCTATAAGATTGCTAGAGATTAAATCAATTGAATGTTTAACTTATGATGAACATGTTTGATATGTCAATCTATACTAGGGCTATTTATATACAATATATGGTTTTAAAATCCCCTTAAAGAAATATAAATGAAGTTGATGAATGTTTACAAATTATACCAATTGGCAATGCAAAGTAAGAAATAGATTTCAACTCACTTCAGTAGGGTAGTGAATCCTTTGTCTAACCAACCAAATAGTGACTTGATTTCTAATAATATTAATGTGCATGCTATTTTTGAGGTTCTACTTGCACTCAATTTGAACACAGGTGTCTTCACTACTTGCTTGATGGAGTCTTTCAAGTTGTTATCATCAATATTATGTTGGTGGTAATTACCCCTGCTATCATCATTACTATCAACCATATGATCATTATTGTCATCATTGTTTCCATCCCCAAAGAAACCTGACATCATTTCATTCAATCCTTCTCCATGCATTGCATTTTCATATCATGATCATCATCATTAAGGCTAGGTGGCATATCATCAATGTATGTGGATCTCATCAGCTCTTCAAATTTCTCAACTGGTAGTATTCTCTCCAATCTTGCTCTTTTCACCCTGGTATTGTTTAAAGGATGGTTTGGATCATCCCTTCCAAATCTTAATAACCCAGTTGGATCATGGGTATTACTATGTGTTTCATCAACATCTTCTACCTAACAACAAATGCAAGCATTATTTAATGTTTGGAAACAATTGGATAAATAAAAAATGTATCAATTTCAAATAAATGTAATCAAATTTGGCTTAAAAAATAAAAATATAAATTGTATGAACATATATACATCAATTGAATAATGGAACATTATTTTATAGACTACCTTTTTTATACAATAATTTAAATAAAATATAATTTTGACAACATAGTTTATAAAACATCAGTCCACACTCATTTATTATTCTTTGGTTTTTTTCCCTTAAGAACATCCTTAGGGAGACCTTGTTCTTCCCTCTTCTTTCGCGCAAGAGTGTGTTTTCAAAAGTGGTAATCAATCAATAACTCATCCCAAATGGTAAGGTCCATAATAACCTCAAAAATTATCAATCTATCAACATCTCTTTCCATATATCCATCTTTATCATTTATAACCTCAACAATTTGAGAATTTGGTCTTACACTACGGTCCCTTCCCTTACTACTATTTATAAATTCTACAATATTTTTGTTTGTGTATGCACGTTCATCTATATACATAAGATGACCTCTATTCATTTCTTTTCCACTTTCTAATTGGAGATTATGTGTATACATATTCAAATTTTGACCATATGCTAACATGCTAGGCTTATATTCTACTAGCCTTCTCCATTCACCACTATAATATGATGGACCATAATATGGCATTAATCTCCTAGTGGTTTGTTCTGAATTATTTCTATGTTTAGATCCCACATGTACATTTTGGACAATAAAGAGGCCTAGATTCACTCCATGAATATTGGAGGGTCATATCATGTAGTATCCCCAAAATTGAAACACCTCATACACTCTAGGTAGTTGTTGATCACTAGGCCAAGCACAATCTAGTCAATGATCAAATGTCTCTTTGTAAATTGATCTCAAACTCAGGGGACAGTCATCATCTCCATCACATTCATTCTCATAGGGTATGTAGTCCACCTTCCCCTTGTCTTTAGGAAAATTATGCATCTTTAAACCGGTTCTTGTTCTATTACTTTTTTTCATCAATTCCTCATCTTCCGAGCTGGTATATTGGAACATATTTTTGTTAGATGTATCATCTGATAAATCATCATTGCCCTCTAGGTTGGAAGTCGATGATCCAGGAAAATTTAAACCAATAACTTTATCTTGCAAGTATCCATTAAGAAAAAAATAGTTATTTAAATAATATAAAATAATGTTTAAACAAAGTATACATGTTATTTATATCAAATTGGAAAATTCCTTACCACAAGTCCTATTGGATTTGAATCAATTGTAGGAGGCATACTACCTACTAGAAGCTCATCATATATGTAATGTCTTTGTACAATCGCTCATTTGAATTGTTTCTTTCCATGACATACAGAACATCTGCAAACAACAATTTTCTCAAAGTATTCATCCCATGTACTATAGTCTTGACCAACCTCTTGTTCAGTGCAATCATTTGTTGAGTCTGCAAGATCCATTGTCATATCCTCTTCCACCCACTATCCTCTATGTGATTTAATAGTTTTAGGTCCATATCCATGTACATATCTTGTTCTTTTTCTAGTTGAGTGCTCAGGCTCTGCATTTGCTCCAATCTCCATCTAAAATAATCAACAAAATGTATTAATTTATGTCAAGATTGGATAATACATTATAAATTTCAATAATACTGTGAAAAATGATGGACGTATCACAAAATGCCATTAGATCATTTTTTCCTAAGTTAAGTCAAAATTTGACTACGTGATGTCCTGCTTCATCTGTTGTGCCCTCATTTGATATGACACAATCTGTTGACATGGCCTTGTCTAGCCCCTATAATACACAACATAGTAAATAATGTTTAGTACACCAATTATATCATTTCAACGAATATGCTATCCAACAAAAAACCTCACTTTAGTCATATATTTTACATATTGATATCATGTTTTGGCCATCCTAATTTTCAGTCTTTTCCCTTGATCATAGAATCACATTTAATCACCATTCATGTACATTTTCAACCAATAAGTTTGACCTTAGAGGCCTCATGGATAGAAAAATGACTTTATCTCCTCTATGTTGTAGCATTTGTGAATTCATAAACACCTTCCTCTTTTGGTTGAGGTTTTTTTCTCTTCTTACCTCTATTGTATCTACAAATTATGTTGTCATATCTATTTCTACCCACTTTCCTCTCCACAATTTAGTAGTTCTATGCCATCCACGTCCTCTCTCCATGGCCTCCTTTGCATCCTATAATATATGAAAATAGTCACATAATATTTGTGCACCAAGAGAATATTGTTGAAATTATCTCGTTAATACGCTCGCTTTTCATTAAGACACACTATGAAATACAAAATAGGACATTGTAACATTTTTCTCTTCACAAAAATTTTACACACAGAATCTTGATAACTAGAGCTCAAATCTTATGATTACAAGATGACTAAAAATTCACATAAAAAAGACATTTATTTATAAGCTGACTACAAATAAAACCTATTACTAATGATTTTAGTTGAACATCCCTTCCATGGTCCCTTGTTATCCTAGATGAAAGAAAACCTATTAATAATAATTTTAGTTCATTCTCTACCTTACACTTCTTCCACAAATTGATTAAAACCGTAGATATTTTCTCTTTGAAAACTAGAGATTGGATTCCTTGTTCTTGGTTGAAACCTACTTTATGATGGAATGATGAGATCTAAGAAAGTGTAAAAACATGTCGAAATATGTAATATATGCATGGATAAAGGCAATAGAAAAATATATATGATAATACATGATGAATGATCTATCAATAATACATTAAATAAGGGTGGGTTAGTGGGATCAAAGAGATTACACAAAAAAATCCCAAACCCTAATCAAGATAATTGCAATGAAAAATAGGTAAGGGGTGCATCCAAGCCTTAATAAAGTATAAAATGAATCATATCTACTTTAAAATGTTAGATTTATAACCCTAATGTAGAAGGATAAACTCTAAGGATGAAACCTGAGTGTGTTTAAGAATGTTTGATTCATGAATTTATGTAAGGAAAAATAACATACCTCACATAAATATCCCAAGTAAATTAATTAAATCAAAATGAATAAATAATATAACGTACCCAAGATAAAGAGTTGAGAGTAATAACACCACTAAAATAAATGTTCAAAATTAAATAATAAAAATAATGGTATTTAGCTCTAGGTTCAATGAAGATATGACTATGTTAGACATTGCTAAGTGATTTATTAGTGCAACAATAACTAGGACTATAAAAAACTATCTCAAAACTATAAAATTCATGATGCTTCATTCCAATACACTTCCATAGATATGGAATTGATCTCAATTTATAAAAATATGAACCTACACGTAGAACTAAACCCTAACTATGGATCTAATCTTCACTGAATTGGATGTCTATAATTTATTATCTTGATCTCTACAACCTATTTCTAAGAGGGGTCATGTCAATAGACATTATTGAGGATTTTGTTAGGCTAGGATATTTCTCTTTAGTTAAACTCCTATTACTAATTTAACAATACAAATAAATGATTGAAGACAATAGGGAAGCATGCAATACACATAGGATGTTGATGCAATGTCAATGTCACATGATAATGATTTAGTTCTCATAGATTATTTTTCATAATTCCCCAATAAGCCCTATATATAATATGATAGTAATGAATTAGGGTTTTTCCTTTTATACAAATTTGTAACATGCAATTTGAAATATTTTACACTTTAGATGACTCATCTAGTTGTATAGGGTGAACATGGGCCCATTTAAATTTAAATTTAAAAGTTTAGGGGTCATTTTTGAGTTCACAAATCTAGCCTCTATCAGTTTTGCACCCACAAAATTGACATGGGATAAGGAATAGATAAAATAGGGAACCATGATTGCTCCCTTGGAACCATGATAAAGTTTTTACTTGTAATTTTTTTATGGATTAGAGTTGGACTCCATTTTCTATTTTTCTTAATATAAATTGAGATGACAAAACCTATGTTGATACATAAAGGTAAAAATAATTATGCATATTCAAAAAGTTAGCTCAAAAATTTTCATGTGGTAAATAGTTGGGGTATAGAGTTTATATTTTAGGGTTTGATATTTTTCATGTCTATCATTTAGGTTTTAGGGTTTAGAGTTCAAGGTAATTGAGTTTTTAGAAAACATGAAATTAATCTAAGAAAAAATATAATTTTATTAATCTAACATAAATATTGAAGGTGAACATGCAAACTACCTCACGAAAATGTGTGTTGGGAACCTGGGCACGTAGGTTGGCAGTGGCGATGGAGGCTTGGATACACACGCGGGTGAAAGGAGGAAACGATCTATTGTGAAGGCCGTCGAAATAGGAAAGTGTGTGACTGGATCCAGGAAGGGTGGTTGTTGTGCCGTGAATGGGGAGGGTCGCAGAAGGTATGCCCTTCGCTCTGGCGTGGCTCCGTCGTGCGCTGCACTGCCTGGTTCTCCTTCGCCAACCCTAGGTTTCGATCCTTTGGGGTCATCCATGCTTGGAAAGTCACCTGGTGCTAGGGATGTGCCTCCCGTTTTGACTCTGAAGGTTCTTTCTGCTTGCAAAAATAAAGCAAACCCATTTCACAAGTGCTCGACATTTTATTTGGAGCAAATTCAGCTGGCCAATCCACCCCCTCCCGTGTCTGAACCTGTTCCATCTTCTCCTCCCGTTGAGGACTCTGCTTCTCTTTCCAGTGGCTCTTCTCTTTTCATCGGGGATCTGGAGGTGGTCCTCGCGGATGAGCCCTTGGACTTTTGTATTTTAGATGGCTACATTGATGCCATTGTTGGTGATCTGGGTAAGCGCTCCTTAATTCTAAGATGCTTGCGCAAGTGCTCGTCTATGGCTTCTCTTCAAGATTGGGTTAAAGCATCCTGGGGAAATCTGTCTGCCCCAGTGATTGAGCCCTTGGATTTTGTTTTCTTCCTGCTTTCCTTCGGCTCTGTCGCAGACTGCGACGTCATAGTTAAAAATGGCCCCTGGTTTTTTGATCATTCTGGCATCTTTATTTCCCCTTGGTCTCCCTTTTTTGACCCCGCTACAGCCAAGATTACATATGTTCCTCTCTGGATCAGGCTTTACAACTTGCCCTTGGTCATGCGGAATGTGGATCTCATCAGCGATCTGATTAATAAAATTGGCACCTTTGTGAAGCTTGACGATGTTGGGATGGCTCCTGATCGTAGGTTCTTGAGGGTCTGTGCTATGGTTGACATATCCAAACCCCTCTTTCACTCTATTCGGATCCATTATGCCCATGGTATCTGGACACAGTATTTAAATTTTGAAGGTTTTCCTTTTCACTGCTTCCGTTGCAATATGTTGGGACATAAAATTGAGGCCTGTTCTCTCCAACGGAAGGTTGGTTCTTGGTACGTTAGTCACAGAAGATGGGTAAAAAAGGTGGGCTCCCCAAATGTTGAATTCATTTGGCAGAATCATGGTATTTTCTTTGATCCCCATTCAGCTCTGGAGCTAGATCCAGTGTAGCCTATACATTCCCCTCCTCCTCCTCCCTGCCCTGCTTTGGAAAATTTTCCCCCTTTTGAGCAAGATGAGGACAGATCAGAGTCTGATGGCACCTTTCCGTTCATGGATGAATTAGAGAATTTTTTCCCTGAGGGTTTTGAGCATGACATGGTTTTGGCTCCTCCTAAAAAACTCGGGATCTCTCAAACTGTGAGCAGCAAAACCAAACCGGATTGTGGTGCTAAGGGAAAGAAGGGGAGGAAGACTGATGCTAAAAAGATTCGTATTGAAGGCATGGAAGTTGTTGAGGATGGTTCTCAGTGGACCATGGAGGCCCTCCTCTCCCGGAAATATAGACATACTTAGCCTCATTTCTATGACTTTGGTATTTTCTCATTACTGCATAATTTTTTTGTTTTTGTGGATTCTTTTTTCTTCTCTGCGGCTCCTTTCTAGAGTCCTAGTCCCTTTTTTTTCTTCTCTTCCCTCATGTTTCTCATATGTAACTTCTATTCTTTATTTTTTAATAAATGGGAGTGGGCCCTTTCCCACAACTTACTTTTAAAAAAAAAACATGCAAACTACCTCCACCCTTAATGTCAAGCCGTTGAACCTCTATGCAAATTGGGTTGTCATGTCTACTAGTAGTCCACATTTCTCTCTATTCAAAAATACAATCATTATCTATTTCTATATCATGCATCCTACTTAAAATACAAAAATTAAATTGTGAAAATTATTTAATATTATTATATTAGATAAAATAATAAGTAAATGTCTCTTCTTGAAGGTAAACGTTGAACAAAAATATTTCTTTTATTCCAAAAAACAATAAAAAACATATTCATTTAAAAGTTAATTTCAAATATAAAACCTGCTTCCAAGCAAAATACATCATTTTGCACTGCTAGGCGCTAAATCAGGCACACTTTGTGTTGCCTTTTTCACCTCAAAAAGATTACATTTTGGGCAAAAAAATGGTGCTAAAGTCGGCGTTAACTACACCAAATATAGCCCCAACTAATGAATCAGAAACAAAAAAATAAAAAATTCCTACATGAAGGAAGAGATGAGAGGAGAAAAATGTTGTGTGAAGGAAGAGAGGAGAAAAAAGGGAAAAACGCCACCTGAAGAACTTGCATTTTGAAGAACTTTTGAGTATTTTGATGAATAGAAGACTAGGGTTTGTGCATATTGCGTGTGGATTCCTTTCATCATCAGCCTAGGGTTTTCATTGGGTGCAACCTGTGTGCTTCACTCTCGATTTCTCAAATAAAGGTATGAATTCCCTACCATTTCACTATCATATGCAATGAAGGTTTCAATAGATTTATTTTTTGAATGGTGATTCAAGGTGCATCTTTTGTTTTGTATTGAAATTATGAATTTGAGCTTGTTCCATTTCCTTTGTGTGTGGATTTTGAATGGTTTGTCATTTATGATTTGGTGCCAAGTAGGGATTTTGACATGGTCATTATTGAATTCACTATGTATATTCAAACTGTGATATAAATTAGGGCATCATGAGTGAGTTAGGGTTTTCATTTTGAATGATCAATTTATGTGTCCTATTTATTTTGATTATATTTCATATAAATTAGGGCATCATTGAACTGTGTAAAACCTCATTTCCTTTGTGTGTGGGTTTTGAATGGTTTGTCATTTATGATTTGGTGCCAAGTAGGGATTTTGACATGGTCATTATTGAATTCACTATGCATATTCAAACTGTGATATAAATTAGGGAATCACGAGTGAGTTAGGGTTTTCATTTTTAATGATCAATTTATGTGTCCTATTTATTTCAATTATATTTCATATAAATTAGGGCATCATTGAACTGTGTAAAACCTCATTATCAATGGATTTGATTGCCTTCACATTGATCCATAGGCAATTGTTTCATACCTAGTAGTGTGTACTTCATTTTCCTCCACAGACTGGATGAAAATAATTTTCCCTAGGTCGCCTCAAAATGTCAAGCGATAGAGGGAAGGGAGCAAAGGGAGCAGACTCTGGCCACAATGAGGTAATTCATTATCAATTTATAGATTTGTAAATGTTTCCATTGTTTCTTTGATTTTTACTTTTTAGTTTTTTATTTCTAAATTTAAAAGAAGAAATTTAGTTTTAAAATATATATATAGGGGCATGACACTAACAAAGATAAAGAGGCATTGCTTCCATATTGGGAGTAGATGCAGTGAACAAATTGGATGGTGTGGACTTGACAATGCTTGCCAAATACATAGAAAAATGGTATAGTAAATCCTCTCAAACATTACAAACAAATCAATCGTGTCAAAGGGAATCAATTGATTCCCCAACCAATCCTGGATCGAGCAAAAGATCCAAGAGGAAATCAATAACAATAAACTCTAAGAATGTGGAATAGGGAGCAGAGACTTCCAATGTCCTAGGAACTCTTGGGACATAGACTTCTTCCACCACACCATGTTTTTCATCTTGAATTGGTAGCTACAATACCAAGATAGAATACGATGTGGTTTGAGGGGAATTCTAAATGATAGATGCTAGAAAAATGTTTGTGAATAGGTTGAAGGAATCATGCCTTCAATGGTTCAAAGAAAATCTACATTTTCCATTCTCAAAGATACCCATGCACCTGTAAAAATTAGTTATCCATGACATGCAGACTGAATTTTGCATAGGTTAGTCTGTAAAGAAGTTAAAGCTAAGAATGTCTCAAAAATGCAAGAGATTTTGGTGCAACCAAACAAAGAAGATAAAAAAATCCCTCCTGAGCTAAGGCTCAAGAAAAAGCCAACTGATGTAAGTGTGAAAGTATGGAAAGAGCTTGTAAAAGCATATGAGAAGTCCAATGCACAGAGGAAGTCTGGTGAGGAGAGTACGTAGGTATTTGAATTTTCTCATAAGATTATAAAAAATTTATTAAGCAATTTTTAAATTTTATTTGTGCATAGTTAAATTGAATTAGTATATGTTTCAAGACAAGGCCTCCAAGACTAGGCTTAACAAAGTTTTTTCCATGCATCATAGTGGCTAGAAAGGTTTATAGGCCTTGATCTGTACATTTGTAAGTATATTTAATATGTTAAATGATATATTTTTTTATTTCCTAGGAAAAATTAAATGATTGCATATTAATTAGTTTAACTAGTCCATGTTCCATGTTTTGACAGGAGGAGAAATATGGCCACCATCCAAAGAAATTTGAAAAGGAAATGTTACAAAGCAAAAAGTGGACCGATTTTGTAATCTGGATGAAGAACGAGGTATCAATAGTTGACTTTCAATAACTTAGTTGGATATTGTTGTGTTAATATGTCAATTTTCATTCCTCGTCATTTTAAGGATGTTTGATTCATTTTCTTATGTTGTGGAAATAATTGCTTGCACGTAAACCTATGACTTGTATGATGATAAGTGTCATCAAATTGACTGTTTAACCCCTTGACTATTTTAACTCATGAATACTTCAATGATCTCCTATTCATGCTCTTTACCAACTATCTTTTGAATGCGGCCTTATCATGCATAATACTCACTCTTGTTGTAGATTACTACCTTTTCATGGTGTCTTGATAAGGAAATTCCACTGTACTCTTCCTCTGTTATGAAATTCCTTTCTCTCTATGCATTTAATTGTCATCATGTAATCTTTATACACCCTTTGTGATTGAACACTATCACTGAATCCGTAGAGCCTTCCACAAGGAATAAGACATGAATGTGGATTCTAGTCTTTTGTATCATCATCATAAAAATTACACTTTGGTTGGACTATTCTTTCACTTCACATACCTGCCCCCTTATGTATATTTTACCATTTTTCATTCTTATGCATCTTTAATTTGTGATATACATTTAACTCTATCATTCAAGTAATCCATATCAAGTGAGTCTACCAACACTCTAGAAGGGTCTAGGAAATTGTTGCATCCATCTCTGTGTACAATGCATGGCATGATCTCCTCATGAAGACAAGAAACACCATTGGAATTCTCCTTGCAAATTTACATCTCATGGTTTCCCTTTGAATATCTTCTCTACTTTGCTATTCTTCATTTTGTTGCATGCACTGTATACCTTGTGTCTTGCATGGAACCCTTGATGCTACCCCTAAAACCCATCATTAATACTAGCCCTAGGTTCAAAAATTATGTATGATCTACCATTGTAATATGCTATCCATGACATACCCTTACTTTGAAGACTGTATTGTTCCTTTTTCCCATTGTCTTTTCTTAACAGTGTTGTCCTTCTTTCACTTTGACAAGGTGCTTCTTCATCTTGAATCATTTTTCATTGTTTCTAATTTGAAAAACCTCATTTCTAGCATTGTTTCTCTTCTTGTCATAAACTATTTGTCTTCACTTCCCAAACATTTAGAGCTACTTGAATAAGAAAAGCTATATGATTATCTTCTATTGAGGCATATCCTACCATCCTTCATGAAAACCTTAGGACAATCATGCACATACTGAGATATGGGTTTATTACTAACCTTGCTACTTATGCATCTAAAGGTGTTCCTCCATATCATTAAGGCTCCAAAGGATGAGCATTGGTTAATACAAGAATTTTACCCAAGGAAACACCTAGAAAGGTGGATGACACCTAGAAAAATTGATCCCATGAGATGATCAAACTCAAAGGAAACACCTAGAAAGGTGGATGACACCTAGAAAAGTGGATGGAAAATCATAGAAGTCATTTTTACTTGTTGCTCCAAGATACATATCCAAACTATTTTCGCTCTCTCCCATGTTGTATCTTGGACTATGCATTATCCTCATTAAACTATCTTATCACTTGAACACCACAGTTGATGTTGCAACTTTGTCACTGAATCCCATGACATAAGCCTTGAAACTAAAAATATATAAATCTTTTGAAATGTCATGCTGACATTCCCATGCTAACATGATTGGTTGTCATCTTGTGACTTCCCTTAATTCAATGTTTTCTATGCACCATTGATGCACAATGGTTTCAAAACTGAATTGATAAGGCAACTATCACTATGTTTTTTATCCTTTTGTAACTAGAATAGTGTATTGTGAAGGCATTCATTTGATGAGAATGACCTTTGAGTTCATTGTAATGACTTGAACTAACTTAGAAATGTGATTTCAAACTATTATTTATTAAATTGGAGACTATTTGTGAACAAATTTATCTTAGTATGGAATTCCCTGTGTTTGAATGATTGAGCACTACCCATAGAATAGTAGATATTATGAACACTTGCTAAAAGATGTGTAAATCATTGTAGCAATCAAGCTAACAAGAATGAACTTTATGATATTACATAAAGGGTGAATAAGACCTTGTCTTTACTCTAAGACATAAATTTAGACATTGATTTGATAAACTTGAGTTTAAATACTTTGGGATACAAGCTCTTATAACAATAAGATCTTGAATCACCTTCAATGGTCACCAAATATTGGTATTGTTAGTCTAGGTAGTTAACCTTGTCATGAGAACTACAAAGTTGAAAATATCCCTTAAAATACTTTCATCTAAATGGTTTTGAAAACTCAAACCATAGGTTACTACATCTTAAATCAAATGTACATAAATCTAACTTTTGTGAAAGATACATTATTTTTGCAATAGGGGTAGATTGATGAATCATAATTGGATAGGAAATTGGAAGCAAGGCATGACTTGAAGTGTTGGGGATAGAAGTTTGTTGGAGTAAAACTTGAAACAAAGAAAAGAATCCAAGGTTGCATGAAGGGTCAAGACATGACCTATAGCAATTGAACTTCCATAATTCATCAAGTAACACTTGATGCAATACGAAGGAACTAGCAATGTTTGGAAGGTATGACATGACTTCATACCACAGGATGTTCAATGATGATCAAGAAACACTTGATGCAGTGGAAAGAACATGTGCGTATCAGCAAGACATAACATTTCCTATTACTACTTGAATTTCATACTTATTAACACTTGCGTAATGAAGGGCTCATGATGACATCAAGCCTAGTTTCTTCATGTCAACAGATGTTATAGGTCAAGGGAAGATGCTAGATTGTAGAGTCTCCTCATAACACAAGTGTCTTCATGTGTTTCTAGGTGAATTTAGGGCATTGGTATGTCGTACTTGTTCCTAAGGCAATATTTTCTTACTTGGTGTTGTATTAGTTAGTTGATGCATGCAACAATTTCAAAACATAATCAAAGTGTATTTGATTCTAATCTTTCTAATGAAATATATGGGCTCACTTTGTTTATTCATGGATTATTAAAGTATGCTTTGCTATGTATGCTTTTGGTTATATAAATGAATATTTTTGTTCAATCATTGACCCTAGATTATGATTGATGAATGCATTTCTCGTTCCTATATTCTATCCTACACATGTGTTTGTATGTGAGCCTTGATGCTTCACTCATTTATCCAACTGATCAAGGCATCAGTCTACTACTGTTTGTCCACCACCACCACATTTAAACAACAAAAAAACATATTTTCACTTATGTTCTAGTGCACTTGCAAGTATAAATAATTTACCAAAGAAATAAGTGTCCAAATGAGATTATTAAATGGAAAAAATTTGAAGAAGCATTGAAAACATTTAGAAGGTAAGAGCAAGGAAACGAGTTTTCAAACCCAAGCAAACCACTAGTGGAAAAAGTAGAACTAAAGAATCAAGAGATAAATGTGGTGGAATGGCAGCAAGAACTTAGGGAATGTCAAGAAAAGTTATAAGGGGTAATGGTCTAATAGAGCTACCATCAACTAGTAGAAGCTTGGACATTTAGGAATTAAATCACCCATACTCTTCATTCATGATGATGCATCCTGATCACCTAGTAACAAAATCTTCTTCTCCTAGTGTCTTTTTGCATACTATAAGTGATATGATACAAGATGATGTAAACTTAGTTTTTGATTCCATTATCTCCAAAACCAACCATAGTCAATGAAAGGAAGCAACATTTCACTGAAGAGACAAGAAATTTGATGATTTAAGGTGTGAAAGTCACAAATAAATGTGTTGATATAATTTGGACCTCCTCTCTTCCTAGCCACTTAGTTCTCATTATTCAACCATGTTATGATATTTTTGTCACATGTCCTATGTAGCATGAACCCTCAACAAGAACAATAAGAGGAAAATGGGGGACTAATGATTTTTTCTATGATATCTACATGGAATATAAGGAAAATGCTAGGAATTTCCCTTGGAACTGATTATGCCAATATTGGGATCAAATTAGGGACCATGTCGTATTCATGCAAAACCTAGATGTTAATAGGCCTAGCAAATAACTTGAAAAAAATCAAATGGAGATAGCACAATTCAACAAGGAGGTTGGCATGCATGTTTGTAGTATGGTAGCATGGTTTCTAGGACATGATAATGACTTAATAGTAAGGCCTGAACATTTGACAGTGCTAAAAATGTTGTAGAGAATACAAAATGAAAACCCTTTGAGATTTGACTTCACCCCATTACTAGAAAAGCATATGCATTCATATTTGGCATATTTTTTTCCAATAAAAAAGTTTAGATACTGATCCCTCTTAATATATATAATTTTGTATCAATATTACCACTTGTATCTACACTTGCAACCTGAAATGTGTCACACACTAGAATGTTATGATCCAATAGTTGTGTGGATTCCATACCTTCATAAGGCCTCATATTATTACATGTTCATTGCACAATTTTTGCAGCCAACAATCACCTTGCTTACATGAGAATATCTCCTAAGACTTCCAAAGTCTTAAATACTTTTCAAGAATACTAAGAAAGGTGATTGGTTTTTTACCTAAGATAGAACAACCATTAAACTATATGGATTCATGGGAACATTATACAAGCTCCCTAAATATGTCACACCCAAAGTCCTTGCCCTTGAATATTTAAGACAACTAGACATGATTGACACAGGTTATGAGAATGGAAGGGAGAGAGCAGCTTATTAGTCTCTTCCTCAACCATACAAGTATATAGTCTTGAAGAAAAGAAGAGATTTGGGGGTTCTTGACCAAAAACTAAAAGAATTATAGTCGGATGTTATAAAAGACTAATGGTTCTTTGAACCAAATCATGCATTAAGTAGAAGGTTATCAAGTTGGTGCCACTTCAACAGTAGAAGGACAATGCCTTCTCCTTAATCATCACCCTCTCCTTTTTTTCTCTGCAAACATAGACCTTTCTATGGAACCCACCTTTCAGTTCCAATCGGTAATTCTTTCTCTTTTCCTTCATTAATTTTCACTACTCCTTTTGATACTCAATTAATGTTTAGAGTCTTCATATCGATCAATGCATTAAGAGAAAATTACGTCCCTATATTTTTATCAAACAAGCTTTTGTCATTCCTTGTTTCATTGAAATTATTTTAATCTCTTAGCATTAATAGGTAAACTATGTTATGAATCTTGAAGTATATTTCAGAGCAAGATGATCTTCGGAAGAAGTCTTCGCAGATGGGTATGAATATGGATATGGTAAGAATTTAGTTGGTTACGTGCATTTTAGTTATGTCATTACTGCATAGTGGAAAACTTAATCTATAGAAATTTGTATTTGAATTTGAGATCGAGATAAATGTTATTTTTGGTTCATATATTGAATCCTCTTTGGAGAATATGCCCCACCTTTTATATTTTAGAATAGTATGATTACTAAGAAAATTGGGGTAGATTCTCTATAATTGAATTTGTTGAGAGAATACATGTGTATTTCCTATTTATTTATTAGGGGTTCCTATCAGACATGAATAAGAAGTGCTTAGTTCTTTTAAGTTTGCTTCCTCTATTTTCAACACAAAATTCCTAAATCCATTTACTTCCCACAGGCTATGTTCCTTTTTCTTTATTAAGATGAAACCTTATTTATTAACCACAGGCTCAATCCTTTATATACTAGCAGTGAAGATTTAACATGCAGGCCCTATTGTTTTAATATGGAAAATCCTTTTGATTTTAATTAAGGAAAAGCCTTAATGCAATACATGATTTTATTCTTTCTTTACACACGATAAATCTTTACTTAATGCATTAACCCATGAGCTTTTACTTTTTGTTTCACTAAGCCAAAGCTTTAATCTATATCTTCACATAGACTTTTTGTTTGTTTTAATGTAGACACATATTGCTTATTTGACCTATATGCTTTCCTTATTTTATAATGTCAAGGCTTGATGAAAACTTGAGAAGGATTTATTTCATTTACTAAGGCAAAGGCTGTGATATAAAATCACTGGCTCCATTCTTTTATAAACCTTTTCTCGACACCAAACCAAGCCCCACATTTTTTGAGTTATTCAATGCAACCAATCACACTATTATCCATTCTAAAAACACTCTCAAAACCTTATAAAATCATGATGGTCATTTGATCTACACAATCTATGGTTGTTGAGTGTTTAGAAAATACCATTGACTTTATATTTTATCCATGACAAGACCTTTGGTTGCAACTAAAAACTATAATCTCATCTTGATAAACAATGACACAACTATCTATGTGTCATAAAAGTATTCGGTGAATTACAGAAATTGATGATTCTTTTTTCACATTTTTTCATATTACATGGTGGTTGCTTTTTTAATTTTTGCAAGACTTGTTTTATGTGGATGAGATGTTCTTCCCATATAGCATTGGAAATTAGGATGTCATCTAGACATACAATCACACAACTATCTATGATATCCCTTATCAAATCATTCATAAGTCTCATAAAAGGAGTTGGTGCATTACACAAATTAGAAGGAAGAACTGACAATTCATAAAGTCCATGCTTAGTTTTAAATGTAGTCTTCCATGTACCTTCTTTTTCGTGTACACCTGATGATAACTTAATTTAAGATCCAACTTAGTAGAATATTTTGCACATTAGAGTTGGTATAACAATTAGTCTATCCTTGGAGGAGGAAATCTATTTTTAATGGTGATTTTAGTTCTTGGTAGTCAATAAAAAGCCTCCAAGAACCATCTTTCTTTTCTATCATCACAATAGATGAACCACAAGGTGGAGTACTAGGGTATATAACCCCTTGTTCAAGCATATCCTAAAGTTGTTTCTTGATCTCATTGCTTTCTAAAAGAGATAACCAATACAATCTAATGTTTGGTAAAAGAGCGTCAAGTAGGGGTTGGATCTCATGATCCACCTCTCTTCTTCGTGGCAACCCTTTTGGCTCATAAAATACTTTTTGAAAAGATGAAAAAACCTCATAGTAGCCTTTCAATTTCAAGTTAATGATGGTAGAAATTCCCAATCTATCATCCTTATTATCTTTCAACAAAAGTAAACAAAATTGCTTGGTTTCTTAAATTAATTTGATTGCTTGACTAGAGCATTATATATTCTTTTTTCTTTCCATTTCTTAATATCACTGTGATCTTAGGATGTAATATTCTTTTTTCCTTCATTCTTTGAATGTATTTGTATAAATGGTACTATGGGGATGGTTGAAGCACAACTTTGTTTTACATTTATGGTTTAGTTTTCTATTTGTAAGCAAGCTATGACATGCAAAAATACTTGAGCATACAGAGAATAGTTCTTTAGGACATTTTGTACTTTGATTATACTATTTTTAAGTGACCTTTGCAAAACAATCCTTGTACCCTAATTATAATTGATCTTGTTGAGTTAAATAATCAAGATAAGAAGTTTTTGGGTGGCCTTATAGTTTATTGGTATTTTTCACTCTTTAAACTCATATTGAAGCATATAGAGAATAGTTCTTCAGGACATTTTGTACTTTGATTATACTATTTTTTAGTGACCTTTGCGAAGCAGACCTTGTACACTGACTATTATTGATTTTGCTGACTTAAATAATCAAGAAAAGAAGTTTATGGGTGGCTTTATAGTTTATTAGTAGTTTTCTCTCTTTAAACTCATATTGAAGCATGTAGACGTTGTTCTGAGCCAATTTAAGTCTGAAATTGAATGACTTCAATTTGGATTTGATATGGTTGAACAATACTCGGTAACCACAACTATAGGGGAGATACATTGGAAAAATTGAATCCTGCTCTAAAACACCGCACTTCTTGATGGAATTGTTATAGGACTTCTATTCTTATGCAGAATTTTCCACCATCATGTACAACTAAATTTGGTGCCCCCACCACTTCATAGGATGCATTTTTGTGCCAAAGTAGTGTGTTCCTAGAAACAACATCATCAATGGTTTAACCTCAAAATCCTTCACACATAGCAAGATGTAACCAAGATGTAATTAGGCCACTTTACTACCCCATGATGATTGTGTATTCCTTACAAATGATAAATTCATCAGGAACTATAGCACGTGCTCTTGTCCCATTCTCAACTTATCTATAGTTTTTAATTCAATGGTAACTGCATATATATAGTTTTCATTTGGGATTTTATTGTAACTTCTGATTGATTGTCATTACTCATTATAGTCAGCAATTATATTGTGTACCATTTTGTAGGATACAAATTGTATTGGTTGTCTTTTTAGTTGCTTTGTTTCATATTTTTTTCTTGGAATTGCTTTTGTTTGGCTATCACAATAATATAGAGGCATTTTTTTTAATACTGGTAGTGATGGTTTATTACAACCAACCATTGCAATTAATGTTACATTTTGCACAATAGGCTATATTATATGATAGATGTGTCATTTAGGAATGCTTATAGCCATAGGATCTAGTAGACATATTACAGTTATCATATTGATATTAGTAGGAAGTATTTAGTGCTTTCAATTTACATGTGTTCTTTAATCTAAGTTTGTCTCCAAATTGACTAACGTAGGTTTCATTGGTGTTTCATATTTAGTTCACAAATATAAATATAATATGTGCAGGATCAACTCTAAATTCAATCATTTTGTATCTTCATTCAGATTGTTTGACAAGCTCCTCTTTGCTATATTTTATGTTAAGTATTAATTAAGGTTATGATAGAAGTATCAAATTCCTCTCAATTACCAATTGGAAATAGAAACCAAGAATGGTTAGACTCATAAATAGAACATTTTAATTTCCATCCCTTATCTTATCTAGGTCAGATCAAAGCTACTAACCTATCCTCAATCAATTTGGGTGTTGTCATTGGAAACCCCACTCAATTCAACCATTTATCACTAAAGTATGCATGAACAATTCATTGAAAAATATATTAGAGTGAACTTTAGGGTTTGTGACAATCCTAGTACCAATTCATGCAATACTGCATCATCCCCTCTCTACGACAGTCGCTAATGAGCTCAAACCAACATATCCCTTTAGGATAACTACAGTCTTAGTGACTTGATGAGCAACCTTTGAGCCTGATGACTATCCATTTACTGCCCTTACTCAAGCAAGTTTATGGCTGTCATAATGTGACATCCTTTATTTTTTATGTATGTGATGACAAAAAAATTGTGTTGTTGTTGATAGTTCTATGAGTTTAAATATCAAGATCTAGGTGTGATGATTGTCCTTTTGTACAGTTATGTCGGATCATGTTGCTTTTATGACACCTCAATAACCTTATGACAATCCTTTTTGGGTCTATGACTATCCTTAGGTAAGAAAATAATTCCTCATTTGCTTGATTGTAATTAATTTTTCATGCAATTATTCTTTCTTGGTATATATGGAAATTTTCCATGATAGGTTGTTGAACCTTTTGTTGTTGATATATGACTGAGATACCAAATTTAACATTCTTGGAATTGAATTGCTTTAAATAACCTATCAAATTGTATCATCCAAATATGTGTTATGCTTTGTCTTTAACTTGAGGTCACAATCCATCATTCAAGTTGTATTTATTGGCATGGTTTTCCTAGCTCTGATCACTAGCTTCCATATTCAAAAATTCCCAACCACCATCTTCAATGAATTTGTCTGGATCATCAATAATAGTCTTCAAAATTGGCCGCTAGTTCAAGTTCATTTTGCTTTCATAATACTTTATATCCATGGAGTTCAGCCATTCCTTGATGCAATCAAGCAAAGATTGAGGAATGGCGTCAGTGTGGAGTTCATCCTGCTTGAATTCTTTGAAAACAATAGCCATATCAAATTCCTTTTTCCCAAGTCCTACTCTCTCAAGGTTAACAATCTCAATCTCACTAATAGTGATTACTAAGAAGGGTAATTCCACCAACTCTACCAAACAGTTTACCGTAGGAACAATAAAAGCAGATGCTTTGAAAGGAACTCCATGAAAACCAAGCTCTCTAAATGGTATATCAAAATCTAGTTCAAAATATTTTAGATGAGGCTGCTCCCATAGCCCTGTTACTCACTTGACAAATCCTTGAAACTCTTCATTGATTTTATTTTTCCTCTCCCTCTCTTGTTGTTCTTCCTCAATTTTATTAGGATCATACATTGACCTTTCCCCTCCTAAATTTTGGACCACATCCATTACCTCCACATAAAACTAGACATCCTTGGTCTTCTTGGTTCACACCATGATATGGTTATGCAAATAAAAATGAAGCAAAGTAATCATCTCCTTCTCTGTTGGCTGAAAGAATGCATGCTTAATGTTTTGATACATGATATCAGCTCTCTCTTCTGCTCTCATGGTTGAATACCAAAATCCATTAAGGTGGGCCTCCAGAGTTCCAGTCATCAAATTCTTCCTCTTCCACCAAATGCTGGCATATTTTGTTGGGATAATCGATGCACAGCCCCTGAAGCTCTAGAATCTTCAATGAAGGACTTTAGCCATGAAAGATAATCAACCACAAAGAGAAGTGTTGCAAAAATGGAATGCTAATTAAAGATTTTATTGATATGATGAAAATGATATGTTACAAATGAACAAGATGCCTGAATATAAAGGCAAAATAGAAAACCTAAGATGCATGAGATGTTGCCATTTGTCATAATCTAACATGTGACAACATGTGAACCCTATCTAGATAATTATTAAATGATGAGATAAGTTCTAGAAGGAAACTTATCCTAAAAACTAGGAAGGGTATATTATCCCATTTATTAAATGATTTATCTAATAATGTAACCTAGGACTTAATTAATTAAATGCAAGACCTAAGTTAACTTATGCTAGTGTAATAATTAATTAATTAATTACACTAACACCCCCCCATAAGTTCAACTTAGGGAGGAAAATGCAATGATTATGCAAGATGATGATGGGTCCTAGCTACGAGGCCATGTTAGGTGCCCATGTACATGAAGATGCAAAAAATCTCCCACAACTGGAGAAAAGGGGAAAACCCAATGGGAAGAAAACCCCTCCCCAAAAAGGAGATAAAAAGAAAGAAAGATGGAAGAGTGATGTTTGGAGGACTCAACATTATCCCCCCAAGGACTACAACCATCACATATATACAAAAAGATCAAAAAAAATGTGGACTAGATAGCCCCCCCATAAAGGAGAGTAGTCCCCTCTAGAATGTCTTCAAGACCAGTGTGAAACTGAGCAGCCAAGTCAGATAGACCTGAAGAGAACACATCCATGTACCACAAGTTTGAAGAAGTAAAGGTATCCATCCTTGCTGAAGAAAATCTCAACTGAGAGGTGTCATAGGAAGAATATGGTGCCATGCAAAGAGCCAAGTCAATCTAGCCTCCACAACCTTGGCAAGGAGGGGGTGATGATGTGCTTCCTACCCTTGAGTCAGGAGAGTCAAGAGCAAGATGATCTCGATCCCAAAATTTGGTGAACTTGTATACCTTGGAATGATTATCTGCTTGACCATAGGCAACAAGGACATCAAACGTATCTATGATGATAGCAAGATCAGAAATGAACTCAATTTTCAATCCCTCCTTAGCAAGTTGATAAATAGACAACAAATTATGAGCAATCTAAGGAATGTAGACAACATCTTCCAACCTCCTTCCATCAAGAGCAACATCACAGATACCAGCAACATAGATAATATCTACATTTGATGTGAACATTCGATCAAAGGTTGCAGGACTCAGAGTATCCCACAAAATATGTTGTTGAGAAGAAGTGACATGTCGGGAAGCACCAGAGTCAAGTACCCATCCTTCTCTGTTATCAACCAAGGTAGTTATCAAAGCATTTCCCTTTCCAAGATTGTCAACAGTAGCAATGCCAGCAATACCTGATGATGACTCTTCATGAGAGGGGGAGTGAGGAGATTTGACTATAGTAGGTGGGAGAGTGATATTGTGATCTCTAAGTATTTGACGAAGCTCATGTATCTCTCTCTTGAAATAGGTATCCTCAATGTGACCAAGCCCATTGCAGAAGTTACACTTGGGCCTCTCCCTCTTTGACTTGTCTTCCTTATGTTGAGATGATGATTCAGAAGAAGCTCCTAACTTTGATTTTCCCTTATGCTTACCCTTTCCTTTTGATGGTCCTGCCACCAATGCATGTGACTTTGTGGATGTATCAGCCTGATTGAGCTTGGACTGCTCTCTGGTTAGCCTTTCACAAAATGTCTCAAATGATGGCATGAAAAAGCTATTACCAAGACCATCCATGGTGGAATAGAAAGAGGTAGAAAAATAGGAAAAGGAACCTCTTAACTTAGATAAAATCATGAATATGCACTCTTTGTCAAACTTATCTTTGCCACATCCTGAAAGCTGAGTCCTTAAAGACTTGAACCTTACCAAGTAGTCTTCAATGGAAGGAAATTGATCAACAGCAAGTGAAGCAAGTTCAACCTCCAATTGTAAAGCTCGAACATCACTAACAGAACCAAAAAGATCCTTGAGCTTGTCCCAAACCTCCTTGGGAGTCTGGCACCCCTCAATATGGAAGAACAAAGAGGTAGAGACATGTAGAGCAATGAGCCCCATTGCCTCTTCACACTTGATTTGATGCTAGAATTTTTCATATTCTCTAGTGAGATTAGGTTGATTCTCATTCAAGGTGGACCAAAGTCCCTTAGACCAAAGAAGTCTCTGCATACTGACCTTCCATGTGTGATAGTTATGAGGAGTAAGAATCTCAAATCCTGTGTCAGCCATTGGAGAAGAACAACTATCCAAGACAAATATTTCTGACAAAAAAAATTTTGAATGCAGATGTCTGATGAACTATCAACTGAAGTGAAGCTTTTTGAAACAAATTAAAAAACTAGAAATCACCTCTAAACCCAAAAGACTAGGGTTTCCACTTCAACTGAGAATAAATTTTGATAGAAGTAGAATCTGAAAAAATAGAGCACACATCTAGAAAGTAGATGGAAATAGCTTTCCAACGATATATCGTTTGCAGATTTTTGATATCATATGCAGAAGTTATGCCTCCAGGAAGAATTTTTCCTAAATAGTGATGATCTGGCTAACAAGGTGCAAAAGATAAGCACCTAGGGGCTGAAAAATCAAGGGCCCTTGGTCGTTGATATGACCTCGGGAAGTGCTCACTATTTTAAAAAAAACACACCACCCTACGGGTGGGCGTCGGAGCGGCGATCCGGTGGCAAGAGCGGTGGCGCGGTCGGTAGGATGCACAGCTTCGGAGATCGGCGGAGCCCCTGGTTACCGATGGGACCGGGGCTAGTGCGGACGGATGGAGATAGTGGTTGGTGGTCGATGATTGGTGGCCGATGGTGAATGGAGGTCACCGGGAAGTCAATGGCCGATGAGGTGGGCGATGCCGATGGTAAGTGAAGCCCGATGACATCGACTGATGGGACAAGGCCGACAAAAAAAAAAATTTAATATTGCAATTTATTGCAATTCAAAAAATTAACAAATAAATTCTGATGGAAAAAGCTGACGGTGCAAATAAACTATAGCCTACAAAAAATATTTTGGCCGACCATATAATATAATTGCAGGTCGATCCCTGTAAACAATTTTATGCCGATACTATAGAAAAAATCTGCCCAAAATAGCCAAATATTTTTTTGATTTTTCTAAAAAAAATTTACCTTGATCGAGGACTAAGAGGAAAGATTTTTTTCTGCAAATGTGTACGGATTTGTACAAAAAATGCAAACCCAAAAATGTACCTCAAAGGCTCCCAGTTGAAACTACTCTGATTTTGACAAATGAACAGGCGATCTATGGGTTTTGAGGCCTTTTGGACGCAATGGAAAGGTCGGAGAGAGCCTGATCTACACCAGAAATCAGCTTGGCTCCCAGGTAGAACCAACTAGCCTACAACATAAAACTCCAAGCCTGCAAGAATCTTGCACTCCAACTTCCTGGATCAAGGGTTGATGTTTCAATGGACTAGCTCTGATACCATGTTGGGATAATGGATGCACAACCCTTGAAGCTCTAGAATCTTCAATGAAGGACTTTAGCCATGAAAGATAATCAACCACAAAGAGAAGTGTTGCAAAAATGGAATGTTGATTAAAGATTCTATTGATATGATGAAAATGATATGTTACAAATGAACAAGATGCCTAAATATAAAGGAAAAAGAGAAAACCTAAGATGCATGAGATGTTGCCATGTGTCATAATCTAACATGTGACAACATGTGAACCCTATCTAGATAATTATTAAATGATGAGATAAGTTCTAGAAGGAAACTTATCCTAAAAACTAGGAAGGGAATATTATCCCATTTATTAAATGATTTATCTAATAATGCAACCTAGGACTTAATTAATTAAATACAAGACCTAAGTTAACTTATGCTAGTGTAATAATTAATTAATTAATTACACTAACATATTTTACCAAAATTTAATAGAATTGTTGCATGTTTTGTATCATTGGACTGACATATTAGCTGTAAAAATTTTGAAATTTTATTATGGTGTGTGCACTTTGATATGATTTAGTATGATTATGGTTTCGTTGCATATGTTGTATTATTAGATATATAATAGAAAAATAAATTATTGCATGAAATAAATAATAAATTTTCATTTTAAATGTCTTTATTTTGGAAAACACGGGTCTTCTAGAAGATCAAGATGATCCTCATCATGATAAAGATCTAGAAAATGTTGGTTCTAGTATAGATCACATGGAAAAGGATGATGATGACATAGATACAAAAGACACCGAGGACGATGACAATGATGATGATGACGATGATGATCATGATGATCATGATCATGATGGTGATGATGTTGGATCTCAGTTGTGTTTATAGTTTGTCCTTGATGTCAAAATCCCTTTCAGTTGGTTCTCTTTGATGATCAGTCTCAGTTTGGATCTTTATGCTTTATTATGGCACTTCTTTAATGTCTCTTGGCTATTACAAACAGTTACTTGTTATGATTCAAATTCATGGTGATGAGGTCTCTGGTTCATGTTATGAATGCTATTTCTTTGACTGACAGAGTTGACAGATGGTTTCTTTGTCAGGATGGTTCTTCTTGTCTACCACAGGTGCATTTCACATGATTACAAGCCATTTGATTACATTCCTTGAACTCACATTTTTGAAGGCATTACAGTTACCTTGATTCTGACATCTCATTTGTCTAATGGTATTGATTGTTTCTCTTTTGGGCTTACACTTGTCGACGTGAGAATTGCAGGGTCTCCCCGATCCATTTTGAAATGTCTTTGTTGCCTTTCGGCAAGACATTTCAGATGTCATGGTGATTGAATTTAACATACAGGCTGCTTTTGGTGTGTCATTCTCATTGTCTTGGCGACCGGCACAAGAAAGGTTATTTCAGCAAGACTTGTCTTTGGTTTCAGCGACAGAAAAGTGTTATCTATCGGCATATGTAATACCGTCGGGATAAGGTCTTATAGATTTCATTATGTCTCCCCAACCCGCTTCAGAATGAGTATATCAACAAAGGAAATCATCCTCGAGGTAATGTCATAGCGAGTCTTTCTTGTCTTACCGACTCGTGCTCAAAAGGTTTTATCTATTTTTCGGGAGGAGTCTCACTGAACAACTCTTTGAGAGAACTTCGGCCACACTAAGCGGTATCGGGCTGAGGTCTTGGTGATTTCACTTGGTCTCACCAACTAATGCATGTGGAAGTCTTTCGGCAGGAGTGTTGTATTTCGGCATGTGGTCTCACCGAAGACGTATTGTCTCACCGACCGTGTACAAAAAGGTTTTATCAGCAAAGGTTTTTTTTTTGGGTATAATGTCATAGCGAACCCTGTGGGTCTCACCAATGGAATACATATGGACCTTGTCAGCATAAGCATTGAGTTGTCTTGGCGAACAGGAATGTTCACGTGGGATTTCGGTAAGACTCATGAGTTTCGATGTAGAGTCTCAGCGAACCCATCAAGTCTTGGTGACTAAGTCTAATGAGGGGCTTTCGGTGAGAGGTTTGTAATGTCTCAATGACTCAAAGTGGATAAAGCATTTCAGTATGACTCATGTGCGTCAAAGAAAGCTCTTGGAGAATTCATTTTTTTACACCGATCGAAAACATAAAGGTAGTCTCTTTGGTAAGAGCTAGGGTTTTCGGCGAGAGGTATTGGCGAGTGACTTCGTCGGCATAAGATTTGGATTGTCTCAGTGACACACAAGTGGATGAAGACTTTCAGAAATACATGGTGTGCTCTACAAGAGGTCTCCCCGACTTTGATATGTCTCGCCGATGGAACACAAAAGGTTTTCTTGTCGGCATAAGATCTAACTTGTCTTAGTGATACACAAGATGATAGGTGACTTTCGGTATAACGAAGATATCTATATGAGGTCTCCCTGAAAGCGATATGTCATGGCGATAGGAATGATAACGTGAGCTTTTGGTAAGACACAAGATGCTCTATGAGATGTCACCCCGACTACACATTGTCTTGGTGAAGGCGGATGAAGGACACATCTCAGTGAAAGTGTGCTCTTGTCTTGGAAACTTGGAAATGATAAAGACTTTCAGTATGACACAATATATTCTACGAGAGGTCTCCCCAATGACGGTATGCTATAGCAACCCTCATAAGTTAGAAGGGTGCATCAGCGAGAGAAATTTTTTGTTACAACGACAATGTGTATCAAGTGACTCTCAGCAAAACATTATGAAGTCTTCTAGAGGTCTCTCCGATATCGTTTGGTCACAACGGCAGTGGATGAAACTAAAGGAGATCTCAGTGAGAGACTTACTGATGTCTTAGCAATTGGAAAGAAAAAAACATATGAGCTCTCGGCATAACATAATGTAGTCGTTATGTCTTCTCCCCGACTCTGATGGGTTACGGCGAAAGCAACTAAGGAAAAAGAAACTCAGCTCGCATAAGGTCATAGCGAATCACAAAGAACACGTGGCAACTGTTGTCTCAGTGAATGATTTTTGAAGTCTCATACACTATGGCTGGCATGGATTTTCTAAGTATAGTTGCATGCAGACTTCTTTGGTTGGTATCGAATCTCTGGAAAATATTCTCTGAGATTTCAGAGGATATGATTTTCTGTTTGTGGGTTGTCATGACTTTGATGAAAATCTTTCAGTTACAATTTGAAATCTCCTGATTCAGCGCAAAAATTAAAAGCTCTATGGATAGGCGTTACTCTGATTTTTACCATATCTACAGATCATTATGAATCAGCTTCATAATCTAAAAATAGCAAGAGAATTTCAGAATCTGGTGAAAAACACTTGATGAAGATTTCTTCGTAACTGACATACTTGAAATGTACATAAAAACCAGTGTTGTAAACTGTGAAGGGCTACTGGCCTATAATTATGAGAGATAGTTATTTTGGTCGTATCAAGAGATGTATTGGAAAACTATGTAATACAGAGTTGGATTCTTAGAGTATGAGGTAGATAAGAGTGTTGAGTTTCTTGAGCTTACTTGAAAACAGAGTGATCCTCTAATATTATTGTAATTCTAAAATATGAGTAAGGGGTTGGTGCTCCTTGAGATTAATGTCTCTAAATGAGGGGTTGGTGCTCCTTGAGTTGGTGCTAAGAAATTAGCCTATAAGGCATTGTTAAAAAGTGGTTTTTGAAGATTAAGCCAGTAAGATAGTTTAGGAGTGGTTTTTCTACCTCGGGAGGGTTTTCCACTTGGCAAATCTTTGGTATCTTCATTCTTTTGTGTGCTCACTATTTTTCTGTGTTGTTGTTGTTTATGTTCACTGTTGGGTTTATTACTGTTCTCAATTCTGTTTATGAACGATTACATTCAACTCATGAATGCATTAATTAGAGTAATATTGAGATCAAATCTGAGCTATGTTTTTGGCAAATGCAAGATAGCTCACTCAAATCATATTGTCATAAGTTGTCTAATAGACTGAGTTAATGTTGTCATATCTTTGTGCTTTCAAATGTGATTACTCTACTCTATTGTTGAAAGAAAAGGAAATCAAAATGTAAAATCTTGGTCGAAGTTGAAAAAGTGTTGACACTGATTCACCCCCCCCCTCTTAGTGTCTGTCCATAACTCCAACAAATGATGATGATGAGGTAGTTGCTACTAGTAGCCAATGACATTCATGATCATATAGACTACATCATGGATCATTGTTGATATATCGTTATGATGCCTCTTTTCATGGTTACTATCATATGCATCATTTTCACAGCCTCCAGTACCATATTATTGAGTTGTATCATTTTGGCATGTATCATTTTGACTTATATCATTTGGACATGTATCATCTTGACTTGTATAATTTTGAGTTACATAATTTATCATTTTTACTTATATCATTTGTATATGTATCATTTTGACATGTTATTAATCTACTAGCATATTTGACTTTCACTTGTTTTAGTTATATATGATGATGATCTTATCAATATTGACTTGTCAATTTATATATATTGAAAGTGGTTGATGATTTTTGGATGGATATTTATTGCATATGATGATTTTAATTTACTACTTAGGATGGATGTTAAATTCAATTAAATTATAGATATTTGACTCACTTGTTTCAATTATAGATTATGATCATGTTATAATAATTATCTTGTTATTTAATCATATGATTTAAATAATTAAATTACTTACTCTATAATCATATAAGTTATTTAAGAGGCATGATATATTTAACTAATTAAATTGAAATAAAAAATATTAAATTAATAAATGGAAGCAAAACAAGAAGCATTTTTAGAAGCAAAAAAGGAAGCAACAATGGAATCCAAACTAGAAACAAACCAAAAGCAATATTGGAAGAAAAACGTGGTGTTATCTAGGAAGCAAAAACAAAAGTAATTCAGGTAGAAAACAAAGAAGTAATAATGGAAGCAATTTTAGAAGCAACAAAAGATGCAATAATAGAAGCCATATTAGAAGCAACAAAAGACGCAAAAATGGAAGAAAATCTAGATGCAACAAGAAAAATTATATCGGAAGAAAAATTGGAAGAAAAACTAGAAGCAATACCGAAAGCAACACTGGAAGAAAATCTAGAAGCAAAATTGGAAGCCAAAACGGAAGAAAACCTAGAAGCAAAACTGGAAGCAAACCTAGAAGCAATACTAGAAGGAAACCTAGAAGCAACAATGGAAGCCAAACGAGAAGCAAACCTGAAAGAAAAACCAGAAGAAAAACTGGAAGCAAACTTGAAACCAACACTAGAAGCAAACCTGGAAGCAACACTGGAAGCAAAAATTGGAAGCAAACCTGGAAGCAACACAAGAAGCAAAACTGGAAGCAAACCTAGAAGCAACACTGGAAGCAAAACTGGAAGCAAACTTGGAAGCAACATAAGAAGAAAAACTAGAAGCAAAATTGGAAGCCAAACTAGAAGCTTCAAAAGTCAGCCCTAAATCCGGCACCAAAGTGAAATGCAGTTTGGCATCGAGTTTTGCACCAACAGAAGTATCCAATTCATGAACTCAAAATGCACTAAATTCTAACGCCATTTTAGGCATTAATTTCCTATTTTTTTGTAGTGCAAGCTAATGGGCAAGTGCCATATGTCCCATCAGTCAATAGGGCCCATTGGCATGTGATAGCATTGAGTGCTAAGATATAATAGATAAACGATTGAGATGAGATGGTTTCAGTTTAATCCTAACCATCCCTCGCTTTCCCACGGGAGACCCACTAACATCTCTCGTCCCTCTAAGGGGAAGCGGGGAGGTGCCACATGGAGTGATTAGAGTTGTCAAGGAGCTATTGAAGGACATGAAATATTTTTACAAATATTTTGACATAATTTCAAAGGGTGTTATCATCCAAGCTACTAAAGAATTCATTTGAGCACATGGTAAATTGCAACACGAGATGTTTTAATCATGTTCGTTCATTAGGACCGAAGGTTATATGCATAGGTGGATGGTATGAAAGGTAAAATGCATGTAAGTGGAAGGAACCACATTTAATTTGGGTTTTTCCCTACCTCCCCATTGTTGTAAGTTGCACACGAATTAAACCTAGAGGGGAAGTGGAGAGATGACAACCATTTTCAAAGCTTGGAGTGATGGCAGAGCCTGCGGGATGATATGGAAACAAATCCACATGTCATATTTTGGCTAGTTGATGGTGAGGGTTGTCTATAGTCAAATTTTCAAACCTGTTTGACTTTATCTAAACTTTTTGATTGGCCATCTCACTATAGGATCAACGACTAAAATTAAAATTTCATGATTGAGGCCAAATGAGTCATTTTGGTTCGCATAGGTGAATAGTAATGGTAGATATGACACCGAACTACCAAATTGATTTTCTTTAAAACCATAAAAACCTTTTTTAAAGCATAATTGAAATTCATTATAGCATTCAACGTATCTAAGAATTTCTCACTGCAAATTTCAAGCTCGTTTGGCATATGGAGATTAGGGTTTTCAAAGCATCTATAAAACTATAAGTGAAATTGATACCTTGTTTTCAATTTCTTGCAAATTTGCTTAAGAGGGCTCATTTAGTCACATCTTCAATATATTTCTTAGTTGCTTTCATTTCTTTTAAGGTTTCACGTTCAATTTGAATGATAATTATGTTAAGTCTTATGTTTTTATGTCAAACTCGTGCCCTAGTTGTAAGCTTATTGTTTTCTGAGAAGTAAAACCCTAGCTTGCCAAAAACCCTATAACTATGGCACCTCCACAAGCCCAAACTTTTGAAGAGAAGAAAATACCTCTCTCCCAAGACCTAGTGGATCAATTAAAACCCTCAACATCTAATAAACCAAGGGTCAGTTGTTGTTCTGAGGTACTCAACTTGTCGATAGGCTCATTAACAAGCAATGTACTGTTAAAGATGCCTCAACACCATACACTAGATGGGCATAGTTTAACTATTGGTTTGGCAACTGAAACTATGGAATCCCTATTGGAAAACCTTGGAGATTAGACATGGTAAAAGTGGTAGTACTAAATTTTTATATGGATGTTGATCTCTTGAGATCAATGGCAGAAAACTATGACCCAATTTCGAGAATTGTAAGAACATATGATGGAATCAAAATGGTAAAGGTTACCAGGGAAGAAATTGTTGAGGTCTTCAATTTGACTAAGTGGAGTGATGATATGGTAAAGATTGATGAGAAGGTACTCAGAGATGAATATGAGAAAGTAAGACATAGCTTCAAGATCTCAGTATTGTAGAATTTCTTGGCATCTGTTAAAGGTCAAGGGAAGATCATTTTGGGCCCATCAGCTAAAGATTTGTTCCCTATCAATTACTTTGTGACATATTTCCAAAGAAAATTCTATTATTTATGTCGGATCTTGGGGTTTGATCCAACTACAGGCATTCCAATGGCCAAAATGTATATGGATGCTCATATCCAACACCCCACTTGCAATACCCACTATGACTTTGGATCATACTTAGCTGAAAGGAAACATTAGAGCCTGGTTGCACTAAACAATGGTGAAAACTGGGTAAGGTTCTATTGGTATTGTTTTTTCATGCATATGTTGTTGTATAAGGGAGCAAGTTATTTTGGAAAGGATATGAAATTAGTCAGAAAGGAGGGTGATATGGATCTACCTATCCAATGTTGGACTAGACCCCTTGATATAAATGACAACCAAGCTAGTTTTTTGGTGTTTGAGAATATTTTTGCTTCCAAATTAAGGAGGGTTTTGATTTTGAATATGCTAAGAATCCCTACACCATTGCATGATTTCTTAATGCCTAAGGACAGGAGGCCTAATTTGAATATTGAACACAATTGGGGGGATGTGACTCCTTACCCAAGCTATACAATCCTTAGATTCTATGGCACAAGTATATCACCACATATTCTTCCAAGGGATGTGTCACTAAGGATTGGTTTTCTAGAAGTGGTGTGGTAGCTAGGGGATGTAGAAGATAATCACCTACAAAATCAAAGGGAACCTTTTTCCCTGCATACACTATTTTCTTTGATTATGTCATGAAAGATGGATAAAGATTGTTGATGTCCTCAAGACATATGAGATGAAGAGGGTTAGACCAAGGAATAATTCAATCCTAAGGGATTCATGGTAGGGCTAAAGTCAAGAATCAAAAGCTCCAAGTTCATCCACAACTTTTATTTTTCAGAGGATGTAATAAGGAATATTTTTTACTTTAAAAAGTAGGACGATAGGAAGATGAAATGGATTTATTTCAATAAACTAGAGTAGGAAATGCAAGCAAAAGATCCATAATTTACAGCTCTTGAAGACATCAATGATGTAATTCAGAGGATTGAATATGTTTTTCAGAACTTTGAGCAAGTAGTTGGGCATTTGAAAGAATAAAGGATAGTTCAAGACAAGGGGAAAGATATGGTAGAAGAAGAACAAGGCAAGGGGAATTCCCCTATGATGGAGGAGAGACCAACCTAGCAGCCCCCAAAAAGAACACTAGTATTCACAAGGAGGAAACAAAAGGTGAAGGAAAATCAAGAAATGACCACCTCTTCCCAACAAGAGGAACCAAGAATCCCTTCATCAACACATGAAGTTCCACCATTGTCTCCCCCAAGTTCGATTGGTCCTATGATTATTGAGGTTGATTCACCACAAAGGTTATCATCACCACCAAGGCAGCCACCTCCTAAGAGAAAAAAGGTAGAATCAAGTGGTTTGGTAGATTATGTTGAAGACTCTGAGGATGAAATACTTGTTACCGAGGAAGAAATGAAACAAGGTATGCCTTATCCTACTAGGGAGATGGTACCACAACATATGGGCCTCAGACTAAGCAAGGCAGACCTCACTAGCATGAATAACATAGATGATGTTAGGGAAGAGGCTTGCAAGTAGTTCATGGATGATTACTCATTTGTCAAGTCCTCCACTTTCATGGAATTTTCTTGGAGAGCTAAAAAGGATGAGTATGTTAATAATATTTCCAAGAAGAGGAGCCTAAACCCAGAACTTCTTGATAAGGTTATACGAGCTCAAGTTATGAAATAAATGAAAGAAATTTTTCAAGGCATAACAACACAAGAGGGTAGAGAATTAGTAATAAAAATTGGTCTCCTTTTGCTACCAAAGTGGGACCTAGCCTATGCCATATTTTTTGTATACAGTGTAGAGGTATGATAGGCCCTTGTATAATTTAGAAGAGGAAGCCACAATTGCACTACAGGGGTCTACCTTTAGTGAGCAGTGGGACACAGGGAATTTGGGCCCTAGCCCCAAACACAAAGGAACCAGAAGTTGTAGAGCCATCTGCAAATTATAGAGGAGGGCTAATCATAAAGATGGTATTTGGTACCTCTGTAATTGAAGTAGCCACCATGTCTGTAAATGTTTCCTAATTCACAAAGGCAATGGTGGAGTCAGTAACTACAGAGAAAAAGAAATTCAAAAAAGTGTACAATGATTTGTTGGTTGAATGTGGAAAAGGCCAACAAAAGATTATGGAATTGTAAACTGAAATGGAACTGTTGAAAGAGAAGATGCAGAATATGCAAACCAATGTGCCAATGCAAATAGACTTTGCCTCCCCTTCTTCCCCTACTCCTCCCACATAAAATTCACTAACAATTGTGTCTTATAATATGGGAAATGTGCCTATCTCTATTGAAGAACCAAGTACATCAAAGACACATCAGACAAAAGAAATTAGCAGGGAAGACTTGCTTGAAAAATTGATGATATATGAAGAAAGATGCAAACAATAGGGCATATTGATCCTTACTAGCAATTTGAAGATTGAGACATCAGTGTTGGAGCATTTGAATAGGGGATTGAAAAGAGGTTGATTAGAATCCATGCTAATTACTCATCCACGTTTGATGTTGTCAAGAATTTTGATAAGGACAAGGAAGTGGCTATCCCACTCATTGAGAGATGGATTCCCAGATATCAAAATCTTAGGCTTATGGCTGTTGGATCCAAACATGATATAAATAAACCAAGAAACATTAAACCCACTCTCATGCTTGTAGGTGAAATCCATGAATTCCAAGGAAGAATTGAGCCATTGGAGGAGAAATTCACAGAGTTGGTCAAGAATTTTGATGAGATTATTTTTTGTCTACTCCCAAACATCCTAAATGAAGATGGTGAGGTCAAATCCTTGTAGGATTGGAAGGAGCAAGAAAATGAGGTAATTGAGACTCAAGCAACCATAATCTATGAAGGTGTTGATATGAGGATGCTAAAGAGTAGTATGGATATGCTTACCCAAGTAGGGATTTCCCTGGAGGAGTTTGACAAAGAAGCCAACCAAGTGGTGACCAAATATGCTCCATACAAAGCAAAGGTTGATAGTATCATAGGTTTCAATTAGCCTTTAGAAGAGGAGTTTTAGTCATGGAAATACAAATATATTGATGTCTTAGATGATTAGACTGCTGTTGTGGGGATGTTTAGTGACAAGGATGAAGATGTGGAGGTGCTTTGTTTTCTTCCCCTTTCTTCATTTTATGATTTTCTTCATAGAAGCTTGGAGCACGTGGATAGAATTTTGGAAGCACGTGGATAAAATGTTACAACTCAAAGGTGCCTTTTGGAAGGCGAGACAAATCTTCATTGAAAAATGCAATTGGTTATTGTCCCACATGATGTTTTCCCTCCTTTGAGTTGCAAATATAATTACATTGGGGAATATTTTTGTATCGGTCCAATAGGAATTGGACATGTGTACATTTTGGCTCAAAGCTTGTTTACTCCTTCATTTATATAAGAAGGAATTCATGGCCAAATGTAGAGGTTGTTGATTGATCATAGAGAAAATTCTATAGTGAGAATACAGAGAACAATTTAGAGTTTTTGTCTTAGGTTTTGAGTCTAGTTGATATGCAAATGTAATTTTTGATAACAATATTAGCAATTGAATATAGAAATGATGCAAATTCAAAGCCATTTCTCTCCTAGTGTATTTGTTACCTGAGTTATTAATAAAATGATCAAGGATTTTTTATTGGTCTTCATTGTGTTCCAATGATGTATGGTTGTTGTCTTGGTTTTAATTCAAATAATTAACTAAAGTACCCAGATAGAGCTATAGGTTCATGTAATTTGAGTATAAGGATCTTTATAAGAAGTTATGGCTTAGGATATAATGATGTGATGTTGTAATGTAGTGTTGTCAAAGCTTTATGATACTAAGTATTAATCTGTTATCCAATTATATATGTGTTGAAATTGATTTTGTTTCTAGGTTAAGGGATTTTCCTAGGCTTTGCATTCATGATACATCTTCTTGATCGTTCAAAAGAAAATCAAATTCATAATCAAACTTTTATTATTTTTTTATGTTAAGTTTTTTCATTCTCATTATCTAAATGTTGAGTGTTATAAAGGAGTAGCCAACTTATTAAAATATTCCATTTATTGAGCTATTATATGAGAATTCATTTATTATTTTCATTGTATTTGGTTATTAGATGTGTAAATTCATAGGTAAATTGTGGGATCACCCTCCCAGGTCTTGTTGATCCCAAAGTACAGGAGGAAAGCATTGTTGCTTTCACTCGTTCGTTGACCAATCCCTTTAGGTTGCTAAGAATTGGAAGTGGAAATTCCATAGGTAACTTTGAAGATCATCTTGGTTCCTAAAAAACAACCAACAAGCCCATTGGCCAATACCATTTTTTTCTTCCTTGTGGATGTTTTTGTGAACACCAAACCTGCACAAACTAATAAGAGATCAAAAAATAAGTGTCAAACATGTTAGAAAGAAAATCCAATGTTCCCTATGAAATTATTTAACCAAAATCACTAGAAAACATGAAATAACAAGAAATTGAACAAAATGAAGCATGTAATCTAAATAAAATTAGATAAACCTCCATCCCATAGGGGGAGTGGTGCTCCTTTGATGTGGAAATAAGCCCTTTCCCAATCCCTTTGATAAGCTTGATAAAGTGTAGATGATCTAAGTGTAAAATTGACTATAATCTAGCTAAAAATGCTTGAAAATGATGAAAAACTATGGAGTGAAATGCCTATAATGATAATGCTCTAAGTTGTGGATTCATATTGTGAAAAAGGATGCCTCTATTTATAGAAGCCAAGGGTTGAAGAATGGAGGAAATTAGTGAATGTGGGATAATTTGGGAGACAATGAGAATGTGTCAAGTGTCACAATTTCATTAAATGAGGGTGGAGCACATTTTGGGAAATGTGTGAGTGGGGGAGGATGGAAGAGAAGTAAATGTTGATAGTTGAGAATTTAAAAATGGTGTAAGAGGAATTGAATGAGATTTGAGAGGATGTAAGAGGATTTAAAAGGTTGTAAGAGAATTTATTGCAAATGTAAGAGGATGTGATCAATTTTTTGAAAACCTTTGGAGGGAAATTGAATGAGAGGTTGTTGAGAGGAATATTCCTTGGAATATGCGTTTGTGAGGATAATTGAGGAATTAGATAAATAGAAGAAATTGATTTTATGTGCAACCTGGTTAGTTGACCATGGTTGATTTAACTCTTGAAGAGTTAAAAGCTGGAGGATTTGATTAATGATGATTATAAGGTTATTTAGGATTAATTAATTAATTGGAAGAGGTTAGGGGGTTTGGGGTATTTGATTTAATTGATTTTAATCAAATAAGAAGACTTAGGGGGATTTAATTAAATGATTTGATTTAATTAAATCCAATGAAAATTAGTTAAAAGAAAGGTGAATTAATCAATAATTTAATTCTTTAATTAATAGTTGAATTTGTTGATTTTAACTAAATAATGCTAATTATTCAATTAATTGATCCATTTGAGATGATTTTAGAAGAAACGATGTTAGTTGATCAGAATTAGATATCCAGTATCAATCAAGACATTTTATGTATCTACATTTTTCCCCTCTTTGAAGCAAGGTACCTACTGCATCGGTTCAAAGAATAACTCTGCCATGATCAAAATTTGAAAATTTCCTAATTTTTTAGATGCCCCACTACTACCCCAGCGGAAGAATTATGTTTCCACACTGCCCCCTCGAGAGATTAGAATTTTTTTGCAAAATTAGGTCGATCTCATGATAAAGATGTAAGGTCAATTTAGCTCAAAGAGGATTAGAAAGCTTAGATGTTTGATATAGACAAATTTTATGATGTATAGACAGTCATCGGCCATGGGTAGCCTCATGTATATTGTGATATATCACACATATTTGATACTTGTATAGAAATGTTAGTAAAGATAGAAGAATAAGAAGAATATGAGGGATCAACCCTTAAGTCTGAGATGATGCAGAAGTACAACAAGTCCATGAGTTGTCAAGACTTGATTAGATATGATGATGAGTGATGACGATTTGCTTATCCAAGGATTGGGACACGAATTGCACAACTTTCCTTATGTTTGATAGAACACATAGATACGATGCATCAAGGTATGAACAACCAAGATGGCGGGGTATCTAGTGTCATGGACTTTGACTTGAAAAATAGATAGGAGTATCCTTATTCACACCTGGCATACAAAACCCTATTAGGATGTAGTTTAGATATTTCAAACATCTTGAACCAAAACATAGAAAGGAAAATCTTCCCATGTGGTCAACAAGATACTTAAAACACCCTCCCTACAAACCAAAAAAATTAAGCATGACCAAGGTTATATTACAAGAATATCCAACAAGCACAATAGAGAAAAGATCATGATCAATGCCCAATTCCTTTCTCTCTAAATCATTTTGATTAGACATCATCGAGAGGTCATTGGGATGGGCACAACAAGATAAATCAACAAGGCAAAGATCAAGTAAACAAACAAACCAATGTTCTTCATACCTCTAGCCAAGACTAAACTATGGTGATGCCTGATGTTGATGTCCATTGTAGGAAGGATGCATCCTAGGACATGATGTTATCAGATGATTTTGAGACTAACGGGATGATGGGCTATTAATACCAAGAGTTAACCAACTTGTTTACCTACTGACTTAGACTTGAGACCTTAAAGTTTGAGTTTACACTTTTGATTTGCAAAAAAATATTGTTTCTGATTATTTCACCAAAGGTTGGGAGTGACGATCATTTATTATGAGTGGGTGTTTATTGTGAATGAACGTGAAATGGGGTGGATGATTTTGGGGTTTTTTGAATGTTTTTGGTGATTTGAAATGTTTTGAGGTTGTTTTTGGTATTTTCAAGATGTGTTAAAAATGTTTTGATTTTCAAATTTTCTAATGTTTTTGGGTTTTATGATATTTTAACCAAGAACCTAACCTAAAGACCTATCCTAGGGGCCTCGGGGGCTGATCAAAGATTAGCCTTTCCTACGTTATACATGCAAAGACCATGTAGTTTGACTGGCACCAACTCGTTTATTGGTGAGATATGAACAAATGGATTACCAGTTTATTATGATAGAATCCTAAAGGACTGACCTAATATGTCTTAGGGGCACATCGATGATGGCCTGGCCTACGTTTAGAGCTCAGAAACTTGTAGTTCGACTACCACCGACTTGTTTATTGACGAGATATGAATAGATGGATTTCCAATTTATTATGATGGACTCCTAAAGGACTGACCTAAGGTGTCTCGGGGCACATCGATGATGGCCTTGCCTATGTTCAAAAGCTCAGGGACCTGTAGTTCAACATGACAACTCTATTTTTTGACTTTTTCTGATATTTTGACCTATTTGGGGTGTTTTTGATATGTTTTGGATGTTTTTTAGTTTTCTAATTTTATGAATGTTTTTGGATTTTTTGATTTTCTGAATGTTTTTTATTTTTTTGATTTTAAGGAAGACTTCAAGAATATATACGAATCTGATCTGATGCAGGTATAAGAACATGCCCCCAATGTGATGTGATAGACTCCTTCGATATAGGTAGGACAAACTAACCTTAGGAATGTGCCAAGTAGTACTAGGGTGGGACATGATACAATCACAAGATCAAGCTATGATGCCGACACAGATGGGTGATGGATGGAGATATGGAAGTGTGATGGATGAATGATGCAGAACAAGTCAAAGAGACCATGGTGGATGAAAATTGCTTATTTACACGAGGTTCCTATTTACCAGGTTTTTACCAAGGTACTTGCCCAAAGTGCCATCGAAGTGGTTTTCACTAAAGGATGATTTTTTTCTTTACTGTTTTCAATCCTTTTTTTGATTTTTTTGGATTTTTATATTTTTTGATTTTTTTGTATTTTTGATTTATACCTTGCAAGTTTAGGAATAATTTTTTTTGAGATGGAAGCTATTGATAGGCTCTTGCAGGGGTTCACCTTCAGGTGTAGATAGCTGATATACTCCTAATTTGTAGCTTGTTGTGATGATGAAGGGTCCCAACCAATTGGGTTCAAACTTTCCCTTATTGTCTGGATTTGGTACATTCTTCTAATTCTATTTCAACAAGAGCTCTCTGACTTGAAAGGTCTAACACCTGATCTTTTTATTGTAGCTTCTCTTGAGACAGTTATGATACACTTGTAGATGGTTCAAGGAATCCATGCATCGCTCATCTAGTAGTTCTATCTCGTTCAACTGTGACACCCAATATTCTTCATCTATAATGAGATTATACAATGATATTCTTAAGGATAGGAGCTTGATCTCAATGGGAAGGATGGATTCTTACCCATAGACCAGAGAGAATTGGGTTGCACCTGTTGGTGTGTGGATACTTGTTCATGAAGCCCATAAAGCAAGATATAACTATACGTGTTAGTCACGACCAACTTCATTGATTATTTTCTTTAGGATTTTCAAGATGGTTTTATTGGTAGCCTCAGCTTGGCCATTACCCTGGGGGTAAAATGGGGTGGAGAAGTGATTTTGGATATTAAATTTTTGGTATAGCTATCAAACATCCTAGTTCTTGAAAGGTGTCCCATTATCTGAGATAAGGGTTTGTGGGACACCATAACGGAAAATGAGGTAGTTCAGGATGAATTTGGAGATCTTCTTCCATGTGATGTAGGTCATTGGGATGGCCTCTACCCACTTTGTAAAGTACTTTGTGGTGGTGATAATGAACTTTTGTCCATTGGATGAGGTGGGTGTGATTTTACCAATGAGATCAAACCCCCATTATGAAAAGGGCCAAGGTGTTATAATCAGTTGGAGCTCCTGAGTTGGTGCATGGAAGTGATCCCCATGTTGTTGACATTGCAAACACCTTCAGAAATAGTTGTGAGCTTCTCTTTCCATCATAGGCCAGTAGTACCCAGTCCTCAGTAGTTTCTTGGCCAAGGTCATACCACTTGAATGTGAACCACAAATTCCATCGTGTACCTCAATTAAAGTAGTCAAAGCTTCCTCATGCTTAAGGAATCACAAAAGGGTTCCTTTGATACTCCTATGGTACAAGGTGTCACCTCATATAACGAAACGGGATGACTTCTTGACAAATGTTCTTTTAAGGTTCAGGGTGATATCAGTAGGGAGGACTCCTATTTTCAAGTAAATGTATATGTCATGGTACCAAGGATCACTGAGACCAATGATTTCACACACGAACTTAGAATCTAGTACCTCGAAGCTAGTATGAGAAGCTTCTCTACAAGGAATTCATTTTTATGGAAATTGCATGGGATATCCAATAGTGATCCAATTGTTGCCATGGCGTTTGCTGCTCTATTGTTTTCCCTCGGTATTTTCTCAAATGTGATGTCAATAAAGAACTCCTTGAGACTCTCTACTAATTTCTGATATGGGGTAAACTTTTCATCCTTTGTTTGGTATTCATCATTGACCTAATTGATGATTAGCTAAGAGTCCCCATAGACCTTAAGTGTCATAATTTTCCATTGTACTACAATTCTGAGTCCTATAACATGAGCCTCATACTTTACAATGTTGTTTTTGCAAGAAAAAGACAACTTATATGACTTCGGTATACAATCTCCTTGTGGTGTGATGAAGAAAACACCTGCTCTTGACCCATGTTGTGTATAGGATCCATCAAAATATACTTTCCAATGATTTGTTGCACTTAGACTAAAGATTGACTCATCAGGAAATTTGAATACCAATGGGTTCTCTGAATATATAGGTGCTTCTGCTAATTGGTCTGTAATTACTTTTCCTTTGATGGATTTCTATTCTACATACTCAATGTCATATTTTTTTAGGATCATAACCCATTTAGCCATTCATCCTGTGAGTGTTGCTTTTGAAAGAAGATACTTAAGAAGGTCTATTTTGGAAATGAACTTAATCTGGTGAGCCAACATGTAGTGCCTGAATTTTTGTGCAGTGAACAATACTGCTAGGCAAGCCTTCTCAATGAATGTGTAATTTAGCTCATGTCCCACCATGGTTCTACTGATATAGTAAATGGATCTCTCTTTTTTTGTTTCATCATGTTGAGCTAAGAGAGTGCCAAGGGTTGTTTTTGTTGATATGTAGAGTATCAATGGCTTGTTTTGGATTGGTGACATGAGGACTGATGGTGTTAACAAGTACTCGTTGATTTTGTTGAATTCCTGGTCACATTTCTCGTCCCACTTGTATGCTACACCCTTGTGGAGTAGATGAGAATATGGGATAACCTTATCTGCTAACTATGCTATGAATTGGTGAATGGATTGGAGCCTTCCATACAAACCCCTTAATTGCTTCAATGTTCTTGGTGCTTCCATCTTGAGAATCACTTTGACTTTGGCAGGGTCTATCTCGATTCCCCTCCTAGATACAATATACCCTAGGAGCTTCCTTGGTTGTACACCGAAGACACACTTCTTAGGATTGATCCTACCTTGTATTCCTCTAGCCTATCAAAGATGGAGCTTAGTGTCGCTATGTGATCTTGACGCTTCCTTGATTTGGCTAATATTTCATCCACATAGTCTTCCATAGTTTTGTGAATCATGTCATGGAAGATTAGCGTCATAACTCTTTGGTATGTAGCTCCTACATTCTTTAACCCAAATGACATCATCTTCCAATAGTAAGTCCCCCATGGATAGGTGAAAGTTGTCTTGTGTTGATCATCTTTGGCTATCATAATCTAATTGTACCTTGAAAAACCCATCCATCAATGATAGCATTTCATGCCCTATCGCCATATCCACTATCATGTCTATATTTGGGAGAGAAGAATCATCCTTAGGGCATGCTTTGTTTAGGTCCCTGAAGTCAATATAGATACAGGTGCCCCCAGTGGGTTTAGAAACAGTTACAAGGTTTGAAACCCATTTTGGATAATCAGTTGGTCGTATGAAGCTAGCATCGAGGAGTTTTTGTAATTCAAGTTTGACTAGTAATGTGATCTACAAATGCATCTTTCTCAGCTGTTGTCTTACTGGTTTTTCCTTTGGATATATAGCTAGATGATGAACCACAACCTCTAGATCAAGACCGGGCATGTTAGCATATCTCCATGCAAATTTTACCTTTCTTTCTTTCAAAAATGCAACTAGAAGTTTTTGTTCCTTGATAAAAAATGATTCTGCATAGAAGGTGATATGTGGTGTTTCTTCAATCCCTAGATTGATCGGGTTGCATTTTTTGACCAATAGTGCTAATTTTTCCTGATGAATATCACTAAGGGGAAGATTGAATCCCTCATCCTTTGGCACCTCAGAGAGGTTTTCACCATCAAATACGTCCTTTTTTTTTTACTATTTTTGGGTCATAAAGTGCCACAGTGTGGTTTTCACTTAAAGACCTAGATATGACTCTTAAATTTTCTATTTTGTGCGTGAGGGATTCAATCGTTTCTCCATAGTAGGTGTAGACACAAATTATACTGATTGATCTCACACACCTGATCCTGATTTACTAAAATCACTTATGCCTAAATCATCTCTCTACTAACCATTTAATCGAATAATCTTTATTTGATTAAATTCATCATAATTCCTCTATTAATTAAATAAATCAACTTTTATTTGATTAAATCATTATCTTCTCCTAATTAAATAAATCATTTTATTTGATTAATCCTAATGTTCCTCTTTTAATTAAATAAATCTTGATTAAATCATATTTTATCTCCTTTAAATTAAATAAACTGACCTTTATTTGATTTAAGTCTAACATCAACCCTTTTAATTAAATAAATCAAAATTTATTTAATTAAATCTAATAATCATTATTCCTCCCATTTCATTTAAATAAATCCAAAAAATCTAAGTCAAATGTCAAATCAAACTAATCTCCATTTAAGTTAATTAAATCCTAATTAACTCTAACTCTAATCCATCAAATCCTCTAGATTTTGCAACTTGCACAAGTAAATCAATTTAATTGATTTATAAATTCTTCTATTTTCATTCAAAAGGGCATCTCATTGGAATATTCCTCCATTTTGAAATATCCCTCCCAAAAGGACTTTTCCTCCAACATGGCATTAAATCCTCTTACAAGTCCCTTTTCTTGAGCCAAGTGGCATTAACTCCTCTTTCTCTCTTCCTCCACAAGCCAACCTTCAAATTTCAAATTTTCACCTAATTGCATTTATTTGCACATTGATCAAAATGTGCTCCACCTCTCTCCACTAGCATGTTGACAAGTGGCACAATTCCATTGGCTTATGTTTAGTCCCACATTCTTCATATATTTCATTCCTCCACCATTCTTTCCTATAAATGGAGGACTCTTGTATTGATTTTGGACCCACAACTTGATCCAAAGTCATTATCTATAGATTTTATGCAAGTTCATCCATTGTTCATCAAGGTTTTCATAACATTTCACCATCTTAGCTAGGTTATGGTCAAATTTCATCAAGGAGCACACAATCTTCATCAAAGTTCATCAAGTATTGCAAGGAATTGGGAAAGGGCTACTTTCCACATCAAAATAGCACCAATTCCCCCATGGGATTGAGATTTTGAATGTCTTGAGCAAGATTTAGTGTCTTTTATTTGATTAGCTTGGTTTTATTTCTTGTTCTTGGTGTTTAAATGAATTACATAGGGAATGCTAGTTTAGATTTGTATAATTGACTAACATTGTGTTGTTTGTTCATGTTTATGTAGGTCTAGATCAAGCATTCACATTTTCGCACTCGAAGGAGGGTAGAAATCTCAAATTTAACACGTCTTTTTGGTCAATTTCACTATTTTTTCAATAGGTCTATTCATTAATCTCAATGTAGTGCATCTGTGGCTTCTTTTAGTGCATAGGTGGTGACTTTTGGCACATCCAAGCTCTATTATAGTGCATCTATGACATCTTCTAGCACATTCACCTATTGTTTTAGCACATCAGGTCTGATTTTTAGCACATATGGTCACTATTTTAGCACTTTTATAGTCAATCTTAAAATGGCCATATCTTGGTCATACGAAGGTCTTTTTCAAATATTTTTTTGAAATGGGGTAGAATTTCATAAGCTATGAAATGGTGTAAGTGTTTCTCAATTTTTTTATAGTTAAAATTTTCAATTTTACATCTAATGTCAAAACACATCGTAACATGGTCTAAATTTTAGGGTTTTTATGTGCAATCATTCAAATAGCCTTTATATCTTCTTGTTTCTTGATCACATCTAACATTTTGAGCACTTTTTCAGGTTAGGAAATCAAGAAGGGAAAGAGAAAACAAGGGGAAGGTATTTTCTGGCACTATTTCACAATTGTAACAAGTGCTTTTTAACACTTTAAGGACACCTATAACCCAATCTTTGAAACATTGTTATCTTTCAACTTTAGAACTTAAATACATTTCATTTGGGTTTTAAAAAGAACAATCAAAGGGTTAAAAAGAACATTAGACACTTACTAGAGTTAGTTTTGGATCTAAAAATTGAACAATCAAACTTCACACTCCATCTTGGTGCTATAAAAATAATCCATTATTGCTTTTGAAGTTAAAATGAACATGTGTTTTTTGTGCTTTGTAATATTTTCTACACCTTAATGTCATTTAAGAGGCATATGCACTTCTCTCACACTTCACAGAGATCTTGAGAATCAAAAGTATTTTGGTGATATTAGGTTGTCTAAAAGATTTCCTCCACACTTCAATTTGGGATTTTAAAATTGGATAAAATCTTGCTAGTGTGAGTTAAGTATATCACATGTGTTCTCTCTTTGTTCACGTCAACAAAGATTGATCGAACTACGGATGTGCTTGCTCAATAGTGTTTACCTTTAGATGGGTCTGCCTAAGAGATACATCCAAAAGGAGAACTCGAAGGCAACTCCAATTGGTTTTTCACTCGGACCAGTATACAAATGGATAAGACTAAACTGTCAAGTCCTCATGGTATGTAGGCCTTATCCGTACAGTGTCTTTTAGAATGGGGTACTACCTTAATAAGTATAAGCACCCCTAGTAGGATTGACTAAATCCTTTAGTGGCTTGTTGGGCGCTCACAAGGTGCCATGTCCCCGATCACCCTGACTAACAAAAAATTTGTTTAGAGGCCAAAAGCCTTACTATTTTTTAGTGCAAGAATGGTCATTCTGAAGTCATCCCACATTTTTGTGATTTTTGGTAGAGATGAAAAGTTCATCATGGGAGATTCATGAGAAAAGAAGATTGGTTGACCCATAGAAGTGAGTGTCATGAAGGGGAGCCAGTGTGGTCAAGCTTCTAATCATCTACCAAGAATAGGCGCAATTGGATTTATCCAAGTGGGAATTCAACAAATATCGTCTCTTTCTATCCTAGGGTTGTGCATCATTTTGGAATCAAAACACTTTGCTTGGATCTAAAACATTTGAAAACAAACATTTAAAAAAATATCAAAATTTCAAACCCTTTAGAAGGAGAAAATACCTTTGAAAAAATCCAAGTGCTATTGCTTGCCCCAGGGATTCCATCCGTAGAGGCTTCTAAGTATTTGGATTTATATCTCAATTTTCTCTCTCCAAAGTCAACATAGGAAACTATGCTCTTGAAACTTTGATTTTCACATAATGGACCTTGTGGGATGAAAATGAATTAAGACATAGACATTTAGTTTGAAACTTAAGCAAGACATTGGATGTGGTAAAAGAAATTCATTAATCAAGATGTCCACACATGTGCTTGTTTATCTTTTGTCTTATGGTCTTTTGAGCAAAAATTGATCTTTTGGTTTGAAGTACTCTTAGGGAAAAGAATGTTCTTCAAAACCTTGGTCTTGTAAGCAAGTCCCTCTTAGGTTCATTTAGGATCAAACCAATCATTTCATCCATCTCAAACATCAATCGAATCCCATCTCACAAACAACTCTTAGAATCTTGGAAAAATCCTTCATACTAGACTTTTGGAAAAATCCTCTAAACCAAATCAAAATCATCTTGTTTAACTAGTTGTGTGTAGATGAATCCTTCTTCATACACTTAGTTAAATTATCACCTCGTAGAAAAATTTATTCCAAGGCAATATCCAACCTCTTGGAGTTTATGATTTCATTATCAAATCAAAATCAAATCCAAAATCAAAATTCCAAAAGTCCTAAAGTCTAGTATCCCTCCAAGGTTCCTAAAATTTCAACACCCATATCATTCACCCCTTTCATCCTTCATCTCATCATTGGTCCTAAACACCTTAGAGGTTCACTTTTTCAACGAGGTCAAAACACAAGAAAAACATGGATTATAAACTTGATTCATACATCATGAGTCATCTAAATCAACCAAACTATCAAAGCCTTACAATGCCAATTGATTATCAAAACTCACATTTATACAATCTATACATGGGATCATTATCTCCTTCAAACCTCAATGGTACAACAAATGTCAATATGCCCAATCTAAATTTTGGAACACCTTTCCCTATGGTAGATTTAAATCAAAGTCCAAAGGTAAATCTATCAACCAAAAAATCAATGCATTAGTCTTCAAACAAACAACATTATCCCACCAAATCCATACATGCCAAATGTGAATATACCAAGTACAAGTTTACCAGGCATGAACATTTCAAATCCTCACTTTATAAGCTTTGGGATAACTATGTTTATGAATCATACAAATGTTGTTCAAAGTCCAAATAATATGTTAACAACTCCATGTATCGATCCAAGTCAAGGCAATACCATGCAAAATCAAAGTTACCTAAATCAAGGCAATGTGATTCCCAACCACAACAATATTCAATTTCAACCTATAAGCAACATCATCCCAAATTAGAACATTGTCCAAAATCAATTTGTCCATGATCCCATACAAACACCACAAGTATATGTTCCAAATCTGCTTGAACAAAAACCAAATCAACTATATCAAGGATGTCAAGATCAAAATCAAGATTAAATTTTGTGAGATCAAATTGCTACACTTACCAAAATAGTTTATTCATTCCACCAAGAGACATCTCTGCCCCAAAATCAATACACTCTTCCATTAGTTAAACCATGTCATCAAAGCATTGAGTTGTGTCCACAACCACATCAAGAACAATATCTCCAATGTCAAGAGGTTGGATATCAAGATCAACAACATCAACAACAAATCCAACCTCCACATTTTGAAGATCAATCACCACATCTCCAAAGTCAATCACCACAAGGTCAATTTAAAGTACAAATCTCACAAGGTAACAAACGAAAATACACACCCCTTGGGGAACCAATCAAATCATTCATGCAACAATTGGTACAAGAAAATCTCATCAAAATCCTCGTTTATGAAAATTATCAAGAGCCTCAAGTTAAACCACCAGGGTATAACGAGAAGCACCTTTGTGATTTTCACAAAATAAAGGGACACACAACATCAAATTGTATTCAACTCAAAATATCATCCAAGACCTTATTGAAAAAATAATAATAACTATTAAGGACAATGATGAAGATTCAACCACTAGTGATAGCATTGACAATCTCCCCACCACAATTGTTGAAAATAATGATCAAGATCTATCCATCAATGAGCACCTTGAAGATATTTCTACCTCATCTGAAGATCAACTCAACATACATCAAGAGTCACTTTTTGGTCATGATCAAAACCCCTCAACAATATTTGGAAATGATTTGTTTCAAGGAGTGATAGAATTATTTGATCCTATTGACATAATCCACAATCCATCGACCAATGATCATGTTGAAAATGTCTCTACATCACCTAATGAGTTAGAGAACATATCTCAAGAATTTATTCCAAATCATGATCAACATCTTTTACCAAAGTCTAGCAATGGTCCTCTCTAAGGCATATTGACATCCTTTGACCTCATGATTATAGATACTAAAGGGATCCTCAACTCAACACTTGATCCAAATTCACTCAAAGATCAAGAGGATATTGAGTTGCTTCCTATGCCTAATGAAGACATCCAAGAACCCTTTGTAAGAAATCCATCCTTTGAAACTAACCCATGTCAAGAACTTGATCCAAAGCATGTCGAAAGCAATTTCGAAATCATTTGAGATAAAGAATTTATATCTCCAAGATACTACAATGATCTAATGGACACTCTCCTATCTATACAAGATGTCACAAATGATGATCATATCCATATAGCACATATTCCTCCATCTACCCATGAGATGCTTACTCCTAATGGACATGTAGATGATCTTCATTCAAAACAAGAGTCTCATACTCTTGATATCATTACCAAGGAACAAGAGTCTCCTACTCTTAACATTTGTACACATGATCAAGATATAGAAAAATCTAGAGACATATTAGAAATGGGTCATGAAGAAGGATTCTACAAAATTTATGAATCAGAAACATCTTGTGAAGCCATATCAAAAATGAATCATGGGGGAGACTTTTATGTGGACAATGAATCATCAACACCTCTTGAAGAAGAATTAAAATCTAATATTTCACAAGATCAAGCCAAAGATATGAATCAGGAAGTTATCCCACTTATGGAGGATCCTATCACTTATAAAGAAGCTATCACCTTTGAAGGTCCACAACAGAGTAGAGGAGTAGCACCTTGTTTCCAAGGTAAATCATATCCTATTGCAAATAAAATGTTTCAACAGATGAATTATCAAAGCAAAGGATTAGGCCTACATAAACAAGGTGTCCTAGAACCAGTGCAAATTATTGGTAATCCTAAGCATCAAGGTCTTGGTTATTCAACAATTAAGGGATCTAAAAATATTAGTGATACCTCTATAATAGTGGGGGAAATTTTATCTAGTGCAAACATCAACATAGGAAGCACAAACAATCCTCATGATAAAACTAATGCCAATACTACAACCAGCCACATCACAAATCTTCATCCACCCATCACCCCATCCATGAATTGGGACCAACACCAAAAGAAGGATGTGAATCAAAGCAAGAAGAATTTTATCAAAGAAAAAGAAGCTAAGAAGCATAATGGACAAATAAAATACACATGGATACCGAAGAATACAAAGAAAGATTATCCCTATCAAACTCCATTAGTCAAAGAAACTATGGGGAAAATAAAAAAAGAGAAAAGTATCCATCAAATATTTCCACAAAGGAAAAATCAAGCTTCTCAAGCAACATACAAAGTATATCAAGCATTTGGTCCTAATTCCACAGACACTTTCGTATCCACCCATCATTTCTCATCTTCCCAAGTTTGGAGAGTCAAAGGTTCCAAACTAACAACCAATCCATCTCTTATTCCTAAACACACAACACCATCCACACCTCCATGCATGATATCTAATTCTTACATTGACCATTTATTGGTAGCCACCCTTCATCATAAGGATTCAGAATGCACTCTATCGCGATGTGAGCACAAAGACATAGTTAACTCCGGTATCAACAAAGTAGATCAGGAATCTCAAAAGTTGCATCCAAGTGCATGTATCTTGGAAAAGTAGCTTCTTCAAGCACGATATCAATGACACATCATGACAGAAGCATCTATATCGACACCACTAGGTGGTTCAGCATGATCTTAAAATCTTTCAAAAAAATCAAAAAAAATAAAAATATGAAAAATCCAAAATCCAAAAAAATCAAAAAAAGGATTGAAAACAGTAAAGAAAAAAATTGTCCTCTAGTGAAAACCACTACGGTGACGCTTTGGATAGGTACCATGATGAAAACCTAGCAAACAGGTGTCATGTGTAGAATCGAGCATCTACGTGCGCTAGTTCAAGTGAAAGCATCTCATCCCATCCATAATAAATTCAGCATTCCATCCATCTCATCCATAATAGATCCATTCATCCATGAACCCTTTATCCAATCCATTTTCATCCATCTACATCCATAGTCCAAATTATCTTGATCTTGATAAAATTTTGGTGCACACTTTACACTTGCTTATGGTAAACATCTTGACATGGGTCATTTTCAGTGATCCTATCCTACCCAAAATTATCTAAGCCATGAAGCACTATCCAAATGAGCATCCTCTATTTGAACACCTTATCATATTGCAAGATAATCCATATCCATCTATCTACATGCTTATCCAAGCATCCACCCATGGCATTCCATACATTGCTAGACATTGGGGGCAAATATTTACATCTTGCTTCAGGAATAAATCTTGATTTATATCTTCCAACTTATGTGGTGATCCGAACATTGGAAAATGTAAAATAAAATTGATCAAAGCATTTGTGAACCTAAATCCAAATCACTAGCCCATGACACATTTTGATGAGAAGACATTCCTTATCAAGCTTCATCTTTCATCAAACATCAATCCAAATAGTCAATATCAGTCGCATCTAATTTGCACATCAACGTCACATCAAATCATTCAAACAAATTTTGTTCCAAATCAAGCTTCAAAATCCTGATCAATCAAATCCAATCAATCCATCATCATCTCAGGATATCCTTCCCAATCTTCATGTTGCTTAACACTATCTTTGCATTGTTGTGTATCCTCAACAATGTTATCATCAACAATCCAACAATTGAATCCAATCAATCCCTCATCATCTTGGGATATCCTTCCCAATCCTCGTGTTGCTTAACACTATCCTTGCATTGTTGTGTATCCTCAACAATGTTATCATCATCAATCCATTGATCTAATCAATCAACCTTAGCTCAATTTTCAACAAAATCCTAAAACAGAGCACTAATATCGTCACACATATCCATATCCAAATCATCAAAATCACATGACAATACAAAAAAAATCAAAACATATCAAAATCCAAAAAGACTCATTAAAGTCAGAAAAACATCAAAAACATGGTCATTCGAACTACATCGTTTTAAAGCTTAAATGTAGGCAAGGCTAATCTTTGATCAACCCCCGAGACACAAAAACATAAAAAAAATCATAAAACACAAAATCCAAAAACATTCAAAAATCTCAAAAAACACAAAAACATTAAAAAAAACACAAAAAAAAAACATTCGTAAATCTCATAAAACACAAAAACATTGGAAATTTTGAAAATCAAAACATTCGTAAATCTCAGAAAACCCAAAAATAGCCTCAAAACATCAAAAACATCCAAATATTTGAAAAAGTCCATCCATCCCATTTCGCTTTCACCTGCAATAATCTCATCCATAATAAATGAATCGTCACACTTGCCCTTTGGCAATACAAACAGAAACAACCACAAGAATTGCAAAAGAAAACTTCAAACATAAAATCAAAATCGAAGCAACAAGCTTTTAAATGCAAAATCAAACTCTTGATCATTTGCAAACATGTCAATCAACCTTATATCAATAGTCTTTAAAACAACCTATCAACTTTCCACCATCCACTAACAAGTCCTAGGATGTATCCTTCCTACAATGGGCATTATCTATTGGCAATCACTTTGGATTCTTATCCTCAAAACACATCCCTTTGGCTAGAGGTATGAAGAACATTGGCTTGTTTGTTTGCTTGATCTTTTCTTTGATTTATCTTATTGCACTCATTCCAATGACCTCTCGATGATGTCTATCAAAACGATTTAGAGAGAAAGGAATGGAGCATTGATCATTATCTTTTTATCTACTATTTTTGTTGGATATTCTTGTAATATAACCTTGGCAAATACTTTCTTTATTGGGTATCGATGGAAGGTGTTTTGGATAACTTGTTGACTATTACATTGTTAGGTTTTGTCTTTCCGTGTTTTGGTCTGAGATGTTTGAAATATCTAAAGTACATCCTAGTAAGGTTTTCATATGTCAGGTGTGAAAGAATACTCCTATCTATTTTTCAAGGCAAAGTACATCTCACTAGATACAATGCCATCTTGGTTCTTTATACCTTGATGCATCGTATCTATGTGTGTTATCAAACATAAGGTAAGTAAGCCCTTTTAAAATCCCAATTCCTAATAAGAAAAACATCATCATCACTCATTATCATATCTAATAAAGTCTCAATGACTCATGGACTTGTTGGACTTCTGCATCTTCTTAGAATCAAGGGTTCATACATCTTATTCTTCTCATTCTTCTATCTTTACTAACATTTCTATCCAAGTATCAAATCAGTGTGTTATATCAAAATATACATGAGGCTATCCATGGCTGACGACCGCCTATACATCATCAAATCTATCTACATCAAAAATTTGAGCTTTCTAGTCCTCTCTGAGCTAAATTGATCCTGAATCTTTATGATGATCTCAATCAAAAAATTAACATTTCTGCTCGATCTCTCGAGGAGGAAGTATACCAGCGTAATTCTTCTGCCAAGGCAGCAGTGGGGAATTTGAAAATTAGAATTTTTTTTAATTTTGATCTTGGCAAGGTTATTCTTTGAACCAACACAGCAGGTACATTGCTTCAAAGAGGGGAAAAATGTAGACACATAAATTATACTAATTGATCTCGCACACCTAATCCTGATTTACTAACATCACTTATGCTTAAATCATCTCTCTACTAACCATTTAATTGAATAATCTTTATTTGATTAATTCATTATAATTCATCTATTAATTAAATAAATCAACTTTTATTTGATAAATCATTATCTTCTCCTAATTAAATAAATCATTTTATTTGATTAACCCTAATGTTCCTCTTTTAATTAAATAAATCATTTTATTTGATTAAATCATATTTTATCTCCTTTAAATTAAATAAACTAACCTTTATTTGATTTAAGTCTAACAACATCCCTTTTAATTAAATAAATCAAACTTTATTTAATTAAATCTAATAATCATTATTCCTCCCATTTCAGTTAAATAAATCCAAAAAATCTAAGTCAAATGTCAAATCAAACTAATCTCCAGTTAAGTTAATTAAATCTAAATTAACTCTAACTCTAATCTATCAAATCCTCTAGATTTTGCAACTTGTACTAGTAAATCAATTTAATTGATTTATAAATTCTTCTATTTTCATTCAAAAGGGCATCTCATTGGAATATTCCTCCATTTTGAAATCTCCCTCCCAAAAGGACTTGTCCTCCAACATGGCATTAAATCCTCTTACAAGTCCTTTTTCTTGAGCCAAATGGCATTAACTCCTCTTTCTCTCTTCCTCCACAAGCCAAATTTCAAATTTCAAATTTCCACCTAATTGCATTTATTTGCACATTGATCAAAATGTGCTCCACCTCTCTCCACTAGCATGTTGACAATTGGCACAATGCCATTGGCTTATGTTTAGTCCCACATTCTTCATATCTTTCATTCCTCCATCATTATTTCCTATAAATGGAGGACTCTTCTATTGATTTTTGACCCACAACTTGAGCCAAAGTCATTATCTACATATTTTATGCAAGTTCATCCATTGTTCATTAAGGTTTTCATAGAATTTCATCAAGGAGTACACAATCTTCATCAAAGTTCATCAAATCTTGCAAGGAATTGGGAAAGGGCTATTTTCCACATCAAAATAGCACCAATTCCCCCATGGGATGTTGGTTTGGATGTTTTGAATAAGATTTCAATAAGCTTTCATTCGAATTTCTATCTTTGTTTTCTTGTTCATTGCATTTTAAATGAATTTCATGCGGAATGATTGTTTTAGACTTGTTTGATGACTAACATTGGGTTGTTTGGTGATGTTTGAGCAAGTCTAGATCAACCATTCACAATATGTGTGTTTGTCTAGCTCAATTTCAAACCCAGCTTTATGATCTCCACATGGTAGAGTCTCCTGGAATTCCATGAATTCTGGGAGAGCCTTATCATTTGTGAATGTGTCTAAGATCGATGGTCCTCGTTGGTCATAATCGATGAGTTGGGGGTAGAGAAGTTTTAGTTCATTGGTCTAGTTACTTGGCTCAAAAGACGTGGTGGTGATCATAAAAAGGGAGGAATCTTCGAATAACATGGGTAGGTTAGTTATGGGGTCCTCTTCGCACACATCGGTTATATCAAAGGTAAAGTTATCTAGAGGTAGCTAGCCCTGTGGCTATTGGTAACTGAAGAGGAGCTTTCACTTTTTTAACTGGGGCACTTTTTCCACCTATGGTTATCTTCAAAGGGGTACATCCAAGGCCAAGATTTTTCATGCACTTCTCAAGAATAATGGGTTCCAAAAGTCTTATCATTTTTTACAAGCTTTTCATTTTTGTTATAGCCCCATCCTTGCATTAACTATAGTCCTTTGTTTTCATTGCCCATGGGAAGATAAGGTATGGGCCTTTCATCTTGGTACAATAAGCTTGATATATCCCTTTCACCTACCACTTCCTGACTTAGGTCCTTTTGAATCTAGAGGGGTTTGCTTTGAAGGTTTGAGATGGTGTGACAATCGGTTGGGGTTGCCCATGAGATCGAGGAGATTGAGGTAACTATCCTATTACAAAGACACTCTTTTTCATTTTGTAGTCCCCACACACATTATCTTGGATAGTGACTTTAATATCAAAGATGTCTGATATGGAGGGTGTCTTTGTCTCAAAAGTGGAGGCTAGGGTGGATGGGTCTATATATGGAGATGTGGGTCCCTCATCATTCTTCGGGACTTGAGGGATCTTGTAGTACTTGGCTTCCAGATTTTTGCAATAATAAAATGCTTTGGGATCACCATGGACTGTGACCTCTTGATTTTGACAAGGAAACTTTACACATTGATGGAAGGTGGATGTGACAGCTTGCATCCCAAGAGGATATTGTAAGGTAATTTGATCAAGGACTTGGCATGTAGTTTCCATGATTTTTGGCCCTACTTAAATAGGGAGTTGAATGGTGCCCTGAGACACTCGTTCTTGATCATCATATGCCTTGATAGGAATACCCTTACCTTTTTCAATGACATCTTCAGAGAATCCCAAATTATTTATTAGCTTGAGAGTACAAATATTCAACCCTGCACCTCCATCCACCAAGACTCATTTGATTTATTCTTATGGACTAAGACTTCAAGATGGAGTGCACAGTTGTGAGATGGTTGGGTCAGCAAATCCTGTTTGGGGAATGTTAGGAGATGTGGTGTGGTGATATGTATGACCATAGCTTGGAACTGGTCTGTATCAAGATTCGTGGGGACGGTGGATGTAACCAATACTTTTTCTAGGATTTCCCTATGTGTAGGTGAGATTTTTAACAATTCCATGATGGAAATCTAGGTGGGGGTCTTTTTAGTTGATCTAGGACATTATAACCATTGGGGATTGAATTTGGATTGGTGGTGGATGCCTTGGGTGGTTGGGATGGTCCTAGAATGGTAATTCTACCACCACATGTGGTGACTTCACAGTTGGCTCTAGATCCTTTGATATTGACAACGGAGACCCACTCATCTAAGGATGCAACAATATGGTCATAAACATGGTTCACATTATTGTACTTTTCCTTACCATTGTTGTTTCCCTTATTGTGATCAAGCATCAAATTCGTGCATATTTTGAGATATTGATTTCCTATGGGTTGTTCAATGGTTATGGTTTTGTCATCGATAAGGTCCTGAATCAAATTTTTAAGTCGCATGCAACTGGTTGTCATGTGTCCTTTAATTTTTTTAAAATCATAGAGATGTTTCTCATTATACCATGGTGGTTTAACTTGAGGCTCTTGATAATTTTCATAAATAGGGATCTTGATGAGGTCTGCTTGTACCACCTATTGCATGACAGACTCAATCGGTTCCCCAAGTGGCATGTGTTTTTGTTTAAGGGGATACTTGTTCCTTGGGGGTGGTCCCCCTTGAGTATTCAGGATGTTGACTGCTTGATTGTTGGGTTGTTGTGATGATGTGTTGGCTTATGTGTTGTTTTGGTTATTGACTTGCAGTTGTTAATATGATTGTGTGTTTTTCCTTGGGGCACTGATGATAACGTTGGCATCAACGACGCCATCGTTAGTGGTATTCTTATTTTTTTCCCATGTGCGTGGTTTTTCATTGTAACTGGTTGATGGACGGTTGTCTTGATAAGAAGGTGTACCCCCTTTTGGAATAAGGGCTCTTTCTGATTGTTGGGTTGTTGTGATGATGTGTTGGCTTATGTGTTGTTTTGGTTATTGACTTGCAGTTGTTAATATGATTGTGTGTTTTTCCTTGGGGCACTGATGATAACGTTGGCATCAACAACGCCATCGTTAGTGGCATTCTTGTTTTTTTCCCATGTGCGTGGTTTTTCATTGTAACTGGTTGATGGATGGTTGTCTTGATAAGAAGGTGTACCCCCTTTTGGAATAAGGGCTCTTTCGATGTTGAGTTCCTTGGGGATCAACTAGTCATATGTGGTGATGCATTGCATTTTCAGATGGAAGGACAAGATCCCTTCAAGATTGGCGATGATAGTACCAATTTTTTGTTCTTCTGGCATGGCCCATTTTCTCCTATTGGACCTGGATCACCATCATTGTAAGAAGGATGAAAATGTTTCCCCCTTGGCTTGTTTTAGAGTGGATAGTTCTTCTAGACTCACGTCCATGCCTATGTTGAATGAATAGTTCTATATGAATAAGTCAACAATTTCTTGGAACTTTTAATTATGGGAGGAAGGCAAGAGAACCATTCCATTGCTAGTCTAGCCAAACTCTGAGGGAATAGTCACATTAAATAAGATTCATCGTATGCAACTTCCATATAGTGGACATGAAATTCCCTTATGTGATCTTCAAGGTTTCCAGTCCCATGATATTTTCCAAATTTAGGTATCTCAAACCCTTGTGCGAATGGAACCATCGCAATGCTTCTATTGAATGGATAGGGGCACAAATTCCCTTGTGTTTTTTTTTTCCCCGATTGTAGGTCTAGCACTTGTTGTGAGAGCAATTTGATTTGTGTAAACACATCATTTTGTAGATCGGGTAGTGGGATGAATGCGTTTTGGGGTGGTTTGATTGCTTGAGTAACAGATAGGTTGTTTTGTGTGTTTGTGGGAGGTTGTTGCAAGTTTTGTTGTACCACCAACACTTGTTGGTATGCCTGCAATTGTTGTTGTGCCAACAATGCTTGTTATTGGGCTTGTAGTTGAGATGCTTGTTGTTGTGCTTAGTATTGTTGCAAAGCTTTTTGATAAGCCTATTGTTGTAACAAAGCTTGTGCTTGAGCTTGTTGCACTTGATACTGAGCTTGTGCCTGAGCTTGAGCTTGTTGGGTGGCTTGTGCAGCTTGGGTAGCCTGTGTGGCTTGTGTAGCTTGTGCAACCTATGTGGCTTGTGCAGCTTGGGTAGCTTGTTGGTGTTGCAATAAAGCATGTACTTGCACTTGGGTAGCCTATTGTGCTTGTTGTGCCTATGCTTGTTGAGTAGCTTGTTGCACAACTTGTGTAGCTTGTTGAGCTTGAAATTGTTGGAATACTTTTTGATAGGCTTGTTGGGTAGCTTGTAGTGTGATGTTGTATTGATTTTCCATGTTTGGATTTGGTGGTGGTGGTGGAGGATTCAAAATGGTGTGAGATGTTATGATGAGATTTTGTTGAGGTGGTTGTTGAGGTGTTTGAGTGATGACAATGGGTTGTGCGATAGACAGTGCAATTGATATGCTGGGTCCTTGAGAGACCGCATTTTGAGGTGTTATAGATGGTGTAGCAATTGATTGTATTGTTTGGATTGGTGCCACCTGGTGTTGCGATATCAGTGGCATACTTGGAGGATTTGGTATGTTGATTTGATTCATGATCAGAGGATTGTTTTAATTTGGTTGATTGATGATTGGTAAAGGGGGTTGCCCTAAACCAAGGATTGGTGTGGATGTTGATGTTGGAGGGGGAAATGGTGGGAAGATGGGTGGTGTGTTTTCTTGAGGAAGTGATGATGAGGCATCAATGATTCCCCCTTGTCCAAATAGACCCACTTTTCCTTGTGAAGTCATGGGGAGAGAGACTTGCATATCAAGAGAATATGTCGGTGATGCGGTGAAAGTGGAAGGATGGTTGGTGTCATGAAAAATGAGTGGAACGTATGGATGCTTTGGATCTTGAGGAATGGTATGTGGTAGACCCAAGATGGTTTTTGCATCCAATTCTTGGTTATTTACAAGGTGATGCATTTGAACAGCTTGAAGTAATGAACTCCCCTTGGTAACCATAGGTTGACTTAGACCATGAGATGATGTTGGTTGTATGATGGGTTGGATGACATTTTGGAAAGAAGGTGTGAATGATACTTGTGGCATAATCCCAAGAGGTTTTTACACAATAGTGCTCACATCATAATTAGAAGGTAGTTTAGCCCTTCCTTTGCTAATGCTAACATCTAACATGTATTGTGAAGGATCAAGTCTCATCATTGTGTTGACAATCTTGTGATTTTCAGGATTTTTGACTATCTCCATGATTTTGTCTTGAGTCATTCCTAGGACATTGTTGGTGACATCCTCCACTTGGAAACCTCCCTCTTGAAGATCTTGTGGTAGTTGAGGAAGGTTGAGTGGGGGATTGCTAGATACGATGGGGTTGATTTCAGGTGTAGTTTGACTCAAGTCACTTGAAGTGGATGTTTCTTTGTTTGCTTCCATGTTTTTCTTGTGTTTAGATCTAGTTTGGACCATAAAATAAGGATCAACTTTCAGGAATATGGGAGGTAAACCTCTAACTCCTTAGGTTGGTCTAAAATTTATGTACAAAAAAGAAAATCTAAGATGTTAAGGATCAAATGGTGGTGATGAAAGATGGATGATGTGAATGATTGAACTCTTAAGAAACCTTGGAGGGATACTAAACTTTAGGAATTTTTGGATTTGTTGACTTTGGATTTGATTTGAATTTTGGATAATGAAATTATAAACCCCAAGATGTTGGATGTTATCTTGGATTAAATTTTTCCACAAGGTGATAATTTAACTAAGTTTATGAAGAAGGATTCATCCACACACACTTAGTGAAACAAGATGAGCTTTGATTTGAAGGATTACCAAAAGTCTAGCATGAAGTATTTTTTCTAAGATTCTAAGAGTTGTTTGTGAGAGGGGATTTGATTGATGTTTTGGGATGGATGAAAGTGTTTATTTTGATCCTAGGTGAACCTAGAGAGACTTTTGCTTACAAGACCTGGGTATTGAAGAACATGCTATACTTCTAAGAACTTTTTCAACTCTACAAAGTGAGATACTTGAAACGTTGGAAGAGAGTTGGAATTTGACAATAATATAATGAGTACAAGTTTGGGTTGTCCTTTGATGCACGTTTGTAAAAGTTATAGAGAAATATTTCTCTAACTTGGTAAAGTATAGACTGATGTTTCTTGAGATTTCTTGGACTAAGACACTTGTGATGATTGATAGACTTTGGTTTTGGTATTTTGATCTTGCAGGAAATCATTTGAACAAACACATGTGTGGGTTTCAATTGTCTTTTATCTTTGCTTAATGGATTCTTTTTAACACTTTCTTGCTTAGCTTTTCAAACTGAATGTCTATGTCTCAATTTCTTTTCATCCCACAAGGTCCATTTTGTGGAAATCAAGAGAATCAAGGCAATAGTTCCCTAATGTTGACTTTAGAGAGAGAAAATTGAGATATAGGCCAAAATATTTAGAAGCCTCTAAGGATAGAATCCTTAGGGACAAGTAATAATACTTGGAATTTTCAAAGGTATTTTCTCTTTCTAAAGGGTTTGAAATTTGACGACCTTGTTGAATGTTTGTTTTCAATATTTTTGGATCCAAGAAAAGTATGTAACTGACTCATAGATTGCACAACCCTAGGAGAGAAATTGCTATATTTTAATGAATTTCCACTCGGATTTCTCCAGTTGCGCTTATTCAAAGTGAGTGATTAGAAGCTTGACCACACTGGCTCCCCTCCACAACACTCACTTCTACAGGTCAGCCAAGCTTTGAGTTCTCATGAATCTTCCATGACAAACTCTTCATCTCTACTAAGAACCGCAAGTATGTGGGATGGCTTTAGAGGTTAAACCTCCTGACACCAACAAATATTAGGGATTTTTAGCTTCTACACAAAGGTTCATAATAAGGGCATCCAGTTTAGGGGGTGCAATGATAAACTCCTTGTGAGAGGTCTCCCAACCCTTAGAACAAGGGCTTTACACATCATAAAGATACTGGGGGAGAGATATCATGTACCGCTTCCCATTGTTTATGATTGTCATCACAACCACAAATTTATATAATGGTTTGGAAGATCTTGGCTTATGCTTGTCACCAGTTGGGTCATTCCCTTGGGGTGAGTACTTTTTCCCACCAAGGAAGGCCCTCTAAAGGTGAACAATAGAAATTAAGTACATTCATAGTTTGATCATCTTTGATTGGACAAACAAAGAGAGAACACACGCTATGCCTTTCTCACACTAGCATGATTTGTTCAATTTTAAAAAACCCAAATTTGAAATGTGGAGGAAATCTTTTAGACAACCTAATGTCACTAAAATTCTTTTGATTCTCAAGATCATTGTGAAGTGCAAGAGAAGTGCATATGCATTCAAATGACACGAGTTTGTAAAGAAGATTACAAAACAAAGCAAACACAAATTCTTTTTAGTCCTCAAAGGAAATAATGAGTTCTTTTTATAGCACCAAAACCAAATGTTGAAGTTGCTTGTTCAATTTTAGATTGAAATCAAAATTCTAGTATGTGTCTAAGGTTCAATTTTAACCAACTTGAAAAAGCTTGAATTGATGGTTAATTTTAATCCCAAATTGAATCTAGTTGGTCCTAGGAAATGAAATGCAGAAATTGAAGCCCAAGATTATCATAGAGAGAATTAAAAAATGCTTTTAAGTCTTCAAATTTTGATCCTCCCTTACTTCCTATAAATGTGACATTGAACTACAAATGTGGTGCTCTAAAACTATCAAATGTGGTGCTAAAATACAAAATGATGCTCTACTAAATGCAAAAGTGAAGCTCTGTAGCAAGAAAAGAGCGCGAATGTGGTGTGATTACAAAAGCAGTGGTCTGCAGTTAGAATTTAAAGACAAAAGACAAAGAGTGTAAATGTAGTGGCAAATCAGAAGTGGCACGACAGAGGAGTGCATATGCGACACAATGTAGTAGAAGCGGCGCTCTATGAGCTTGCATTTGTAGAAAGACAGTGTTGCATTCCTGTATCTACAAAAAATAGGAATATCAAGTAAAATTTAACATGTTAGAATGTTCAGCCCTCCTTCTAGCGCCAAAATGTGAACACCAAACCTGCACAAACTAACAAGAGATTAAAAAACAAGTGTCAAACATGTTAGAAAGAAAATCCAATGTTCCCTATGAAATTCTTTAACCAAAATCACTAGAAAACATGAAATAACAAGAAATTAAACAAAATGAAGCATGTAATCTAAATAAAATCAGCTAAACCTCCATCCCATAGGGGGAGTGGTGCTCCTTTGATGTGGAAAGAATCCCTTTCTCAATCCCTTTGATAAACTTGACGAAGTGTAGATGATCTAAGTGTAAAATTGACTATAATCTAGCTAAAAATGCTTGAAAATGATGAAAATCTATGGAGTGAAATGCCTATAATGATAATGCTCTAAGTTGTGGATCCATATTGTGAAAAGGATGCCTCTATTTATAGAAGCCAAGGGTTGAAGAATGGAGGAAATTGGTGAATGTGGGATAATTTGGGAGCCAATGAGAATGTGTCAAGTGTCACAATTTCATTGGATGAGGGTGGAGCACATTTTGGGAAATGTGTGAGTGGAGGAGGATGGAAGAGAAGTAAATGTTGATAGTTGAGAAATTGAAATGGTGTTAAGAGGAATTGAATGAGATTTGAGAGGATGTAAGAGGATTTGAAAGGTTGTAAGAGAATTTATTACAAATATAAGAGGATGTGATAGGGTTTTTGAAAACCTTTGGAGGGAAATTGAATGAGAGGTTATTGAGAGGAATATTCCTTGGAATATGCCTTTGTGAGGATAATTGAGGAATTAGATAAATAAAAGAAATTGATTTTATGAACAACCTGGTTAGTTGACCATGGTTGATTTAACTCTTGAAGAGTTAAAAGTTGGAGGATTTGATTAATGATGATTAGAAGGTGATTTAGGATTAATTAATTAAAAATTAATTAATTGGAAGAGGTTAGGGGGTTTGGGGTATTTGATTTAATTGATTTTAATCAAATAAGAAGACGGGTGATTTAATTAAATATGATGAAAATTAGTTAAAAGAAAGGTGAATTAATCAATAAATTTAATTATTTGATTAATAGATGAATTTGTTGATTTTAATTAAATAATGTTGATTATTCAATTAATTGATCAATTTGAGATGATTTTAGAAGAATGGTGTTAGTTAATCAGAATAAGATATCCAATATCAATCATGACATTTTACATGTCTACAGTTTGTATTTTAGGTACATGTGCTAAAAACGAAAGATTATCATGGGACTTTCAACCTATGGATTTCAAGAGAGAAACATATTGGTCTTGTGAAGGTTTGCAAAGTTATTAAGAACCTATGAATATTTTTTCATTTGGAGTTCAATTATGGTTGAAGGTGTTATACTCTACTTGTTAAAATGAAATAATGACAATAATGTTAGTTGATTTTATCTTGGATAATTATAGAAATTAAAAGGATAAAGATTAAAATAGAAAAAACCAAGTTAGGTGAAGACATGAGAAAATTGAAGGAACTCTTCATTCAATAAGATAGAAAAATGAGTAAAATCCCTTTCATGGATTCTTAAGTTAGTTTTTTTTTAAATTAGTATCTAGTTATCCATTAAGAGCCTTAATTGAATAGTTCCTAGAAATATTAGTTCCAAATTGTTGATTTAATTCATTCTTTTATTTTTCAGATTTGTGTCCTTGTTAAAGAGTAATAATTTACTTGGTATTATATATAACTAACAATAATGTTAAGTGTGAAGTTCGTAATGCTATCTTTAATAAACAAATATAGGGATAATATTAAATGGGTATTTAATGGGGGTGGTAGAATAATATAGAGTGTTGAAGATAGTATTATTTGGAAGGGTAACAAATAAAGGTAGTCCTAATACTAATATGGATGTTCTCAAAGATTATGTTACTATGGAGATTTAATGTTCCATGTTTGTGTGTAGTTTAGATGAATACAAATGATGTTGTCAATTAGTGTAAAGTTGGAACAATAATGATTGATTTTAAAAAGGAAAAACAAATTATTCATTTGGAGTGTACAATACTTCATCACTATTCTTATTAATTCATAACATTAGACAAGTTTTAAATTTATTAGTTTATCTTAAATTATTCTATTTTATTACTTACACCTCTTATTTAGTTACTTTGTAGCATTTTATTAGCTTAATCATGGGGAGGGAATTACTCCTTGAAATGGTTTGAAGGCTCAACAATCAAGTTCACAAAGTGTGATGGAAAAGGGTTTGTGTAAATCTGCAACTCACTATTAGCTTTTTCCATGTATTTATTCACATTCTAGTTTTTCCCATTGAGGTGGATGGTATTGTCGTCAATGCGGTCCTATATCTCATGATGTGGGAACATGCACCACTTGGTATCATGTCCATTAATTTGATGGTATTTGCAGAATGCATTTTTTTCATACTAATCAGGGTAGGGTTCAGTAAGGGGTCGAGGATCTAGAAAAGTTATGATCTTATCCTTCAATAACTTTTTCAAGATAGAGTAGGATTCAGACAACTTTGTGAACTATTTGTTACATTTGAGGCCTTTATCACTAGACATGATGACAACATTCGCAATAGAATCACCCTTACTAGAGATTGAAATGATGGATCTCCCCTCATGATGGGAAAGCAAGGAAGATCCCCCAAACTAGGGAATCGTCTGTTGGTAATCCTATAGGGCTGCACACAAGTGCGCAAAAGAATGGTACTTCTTCAAGGTGAACTTATCCTGCCATGACCTCTGTAGGTTGTTGATGAAAACCTTTTGCACATCTAAGTCGGGCAGAGAGTAAGAGATCTACGAGAATAGTGATTGATATTGAGCAATGAAGCTAGCTATATTCTCATGCTCTCCCTGCTTACATCAGATGAGATTCAAAAAGGCCATCTTTGGCCTAATGTTCGCCTGGAATTGTTAGAGAAGTTGATTCACCAACTGATCAAATGAGAATATGGAGTTATTGAGTAAGGAACAGTACCACTCTAGTGTTGTGTCCTTGAGAGATCTAGGGAATAAATTTTCCATCAAGAAATCATGTTGAAAGAAGTACGTACACATCGCATTGAATGGTGAAATTCATGTCTATAGGTCTCCCTTACCACCATATTTCTCAAATTTAAGAATCTCCATTCCCTAGGGGAAGGGAGTGTTCAAAATCACTATCAAAAGAGGAATATGATGGAAGAAAGGTGTAACAACCCTGTTATTCTACTCAATAAAATTCCAATGATTTCACGTTAAGTGAATGATTCATGATGCCATAACATAGCAATAAAATTTTCTTTCCATAATGTAAATTACAAGCACATTTGAAATAACATTATTTCCAAATTTTTATTTCATTTCATTGTAATTTCATAGATCTTTCCATAACATAAATTTTATATTGAATAAACTCAAGTTTATCATTCAAGATTACATCCTTCCATATAAATGGGTTCAAGATACATAAATAGCTCTTTTGAGCTTAATCTGGCAATAATTATACAAACTAGTCTTGATGTCGTTGCATTGGTGCATACATTATGGATGTCCTCGCTCCCTAGTGCATACACTCCTATTGTTCCCAATACTAGCACAAACATCTACAAACCTCAGCCTCCATCTAATGAGGAGAAACATCACTCAAGCACTTTTCTACCAACCATTGAATAAAATGCAGTCCCTTGCACATCTGCCACATATGAAAAGATGGCCCTACCCTTCGATGAAGATATTATTTGGTAAACCCCATCCAATAGCCTATCTGAGCTTAGTGTTTTTTCCTACAAACCAAAACCTAATCATATGATCATTTCCCCTACGAGTATGAAAATATTGAACTAGAATGCATAAAAGGAACATGGTGAATTGATAGTGCAACCAGTGGCAAATTACACTACGTTGGCCAAAGTATTCTCACCTAGTATTTCAAGTGACAATCATCCTATTCACATACACTTCTATAGCTCAGTTTGGATTATGACCGTTCATATACCATGCTTAGGTCATTTCCTTCCATAGGTAATCCCTAACCTCAGAAATAACCTATTAGCCTTTTCCCAAAACACAATGGTATCTCTACCAATAAAGCCTAAGCATAAGTTACACCCTTCAATGGATATTCCCATCCCAAGTATAACATATGAGCTTTCCTAGTCTACAAATTAACTTTGCATAAACAAGTTATTCACTTCAAAAGATAACCTAGTCCCAAGTATAACTTTATAATCTAAAGTATAGCTACATAAGCTTCATCTAATCATAGATTAAATATTCATAAATAAATAACTCCATTTAGTAATATATCACATTAATAGGTGGTTCTCATCAAGAGAATAGCCACATCAATGAATGAACTCAATTGAAAAATAATCATATCAATAGATGATTTCATTCAAGAGTGTAATCTCCTTAGTAAAAAGAGTTATTCAAAAGAGTAGAATCTTGTCAACAATATGACTTCATATCAAGAGTGTGAAGAAACTAATCAAGTAAAAACTCTAACTCAATAGGTAATCCCACCTATTTCTCCAAACATATAGTATATCATAAGCTCAAGTGATCTACTTAACCACATAGGTGAGTCTCAACCTTAGTATACCCTAATCATGGATATAATCTATAATCAACAATTAGTCTGATTGTGTAGGATAATCTAAACTTAAGTATTTTAAACAAATCTCAACTACATAATCCATCCTAGTAGGTTATTCTCAACCTATTGGTTCCAATGGGTAATCAAGTATATACTCCAACCTAATGGTTAATTCTTAACCTAGGGTTTCAATCATTAATCAAATGTACTTCTAGACCCACATGGGTTACTTTCAACCTAGGGTTTCATTCAATAGTCAAGTAATGATCAAGTGACCATTCAAGTACAAATTATTGATGTGGTTTGTATGACATCACATCCTAACATATCTTTCATACCATTACTATTGATGTATTGCTAAACCTTATCATTCTTAAGGTTTCGTAGCATAATAAGCTTACAATGTTAAGTCACTTCATGATATTGGTATATTTCACATTATGCATGTAGTGTAGACTATCTATGATAGAAACATCATTAGAATCCCCATATAGGGTATCTCACTTAACCTAATAAATAGGTTTCTCAAGCATGTATTAAATGAGATCGTGCGAGTAACTATGTATCAAATAGCTTCTCAAGCTATTCATGTTTACCAATCCTAGTATGTAATACTGATGATAACATTCTCTCCTTAATATGGAGTATATATAATGACACTCATAAGGAAATCATAGCTACATGATTCTTTTCCTTCCATAAAGAAAATAGATCATTTATCTATTCAATCAATCTAATACGATTCCTAAGCAAACAATCAAGACATTCAATCTTTCATGAAAATAAGTAAACATTAAGATGATAGAATCATATGTATGTTTACGTTATAATCCAATTGACCTAACTGGTTCTATACTTTGTTCCTTTCCCAAGATAGCTTTCCAAGCTTCTCCTCAAAACACTTAAAACCACTCAATGCAATACCTCACAATAACCTCCTTCTTTATGCTCACAAAGTTACTCTATCTCTAGAAAATACAACTCCATAATAAAAGCAATTGAATGAAACTACTAATTGTGTGTCCAAATGAGAGAGTTAGCTCATCTATTTATACTAAATAATGAGACAACGATGCCTAAAGAAAAGGTATGCCAATCAACACCACTCAAGCATGCAAGAGGACTCATCTCTCACAGCAAAAAGGTGGCAACATTCTAAGTGAAAACTCAACTTGGTATTCTACAGATCAACCTCCTTTGCTTGACAACAACACAAGACTATTTCAAATATGCACATGCTCAAAAGATGAGAATCAAATTTCCAATATGATAGACTTCTACATGAACAGAGTATTCATATAATGGTGCCAAGTTTTAGCCATTTTCCTATTCTTTTGGCGCAGGTTTAACCAAAGAAACAATCCATATTTAACAGGCAACACATATCTCTATCGACTTGTCATAGACTATTCAACAGGTAAAGGATGAATCAACTCCTCTAAAATAGCATTCAAACTATGCTTTGACCAAGCATGTTTATTGTTGTGGTTTATTTTCTTTTATCATGCGTTTAAAGTACTTTACATAGCAAGCTTTGATGTTTACTATTTCCATCACCTTCTATCCTTTTGGATAAATGGGTTCCAATGTATAAGTAATGTGCTACTATAAAATAGTGATGCCTTTTTTATGATATCGAACATGACTTATAAACTCCAAATTGACCTTTATTACTACCATATATATTTATAAATATATATACATCTATATATATGTACATATATATATCAATGAATAGCCTCAATGCTATATACATATGTATATGTATATATATATTCTAATATATATATATATATATATTCTAATATATATATATATATATATATTCTAATATATATATATATATTCTATATATATATATATATATATATATATATATATATATATATATATATATATATATATATATATATATATATTCTAATATATATATATATATAAATATATATATTCTAATATATATATATATATATATTCTAATATATATATATATATTCCATGTCAACTAAATATATATACATTTGATATTCAAATGAATAAGTCAAGTTAACATTTCACACATATAAATAATATCGTTTGTATATATATATATATTCCTCTATGTACATGTATGCGTACGTATACATATATTGATATATCTGTATGGACATTTCCATTTGTCACTTATACATATATATCAACACGTGTATACATATGTATATATGTATATATCTTATATCTATATATTTACATTTGATTACACAATCAAACACACATACAATTACCATATTCTTGATTGGAAATATACATGTGATGTATATATGCATACATGTCATATTGTCCCTTTGATAACACCATGCTCATAAGCTACCCACTCATAAGCATGCATAGGTACATCTACCTATGTACTCTTATGTGCATGCTCCTCCATTTGTATGGTCTATCATTGACATTCATATGCATACATATATACATTCAACATATGTTCACCTCATCAATCAAGCATAGTAACATAAGGAAGAACTCATAAGATCCAAACATATAAACATCATCCAAGAATGCACTCAACAATAATCAAGACCCTTACTAATGTAAACACATCATACTTAAGGATGAATTACCAATTCCCAACATAATGACTAGACTAAACCATTCTACTGTGAGTGTTTGTGTAAGCTCGGTTAGGTTTCGTTAGTGGTTACCCGACCAAGTTATTCTCCTGATTGATACTTCCCCTCCCTTCCAAAGGATTGAACTTGTCCCTGCAACCAACTTAGCACATTTGCAATGATAGTTAAATGTTCATAATAAATCCACATGCATCATAAAACATCATCATATTCATATGGCAATACATTTTCTTCATCAATGTAAACATAATTACTCTTCCAAAGCAATAATATCTTAATACCTATTCCAATATTTCATTCATTCAACAAACATATCAAAATCATGATTGCATTCATCATCCTATTTACCCATGAAGGTAAAAGTAACCCAATAACAAGACAGGGTGTGACAAAAGGTTGAAAGATCGGTTGGGAGGTGGCCTAGGATAGGTTTTCCAGCTCATTCTACATCTGGCCCATATTTTGCAAAGAGGTCAGATGATAAAATATGACTAGTGGAACTGCCACTAGAACCACCAGAGCCACGAGAACTATCACCCCTTTTTCCACTGAGGCTTCCACTGATAGAGCCAGCATGGCCCCCATGTTTTCCATTCGCCAAGATTAGAAGGGATAGCGTTGAAACCAAGAGGGATTATGTTTACTTTGACGGTCAGAGGTTCCTTGGGCACATAGGTGATGTTGATAGAAGGGCCTAATTCGACCATGTATTTCAAGGTAATGGGCATCGAAACTTCTACCTGCCTTCCAAAGGCTTCAAACCTAGAACCTCGGGTAACACTCAATCTAGAGTTGTATGAGGGGACATATGTTTCAACTATGTCGGTGATACCTCAAAGGAGCTCCAGGCCCATCCGATCTTTTTCTAGCATGTATCTCATCTCATTGACAACTTTAGTGGCCCTAGCTATGTTCGGTTCTTTCCCCAAATGATTTGCAAGATCCAATAGCCTCATATCCAAAGCCATGAGATGCTCTACAAGAATAGCAAGAGCATCATTATCATTCAAAGGCAGGGTCATATGAGAAACAAGAGGGGCAGGGGGATGAGTGGTTTTGTTGAAGAAACTCATCTCTACCCCCTAAGACCATCTCCTATGAAGTGAAACCGGTAGTGACCTTTGAGAAATCCATTCCTAGGTGTCGATGTCGTACACTCCTTCACAAAACATACCCAAAATTTGTAGACTGAGTTGTAAAGCTCATAAAGTTTCACAACCTTCAAGTTTGCAACCCACACAAGGTATGAGAGGAGGAGTCCCCACACAAGGGGACAAATACTACTTTTTTCATGTTGGGTTCAACAAAATGTAGAGGGGAACCAACTGCTTAGGACCCCAAGTCATGGAAGGGTCTAGAACAATAGACTTCCCTGATCTACCTCAAGCTAACAAAATGTTTCAGAAGATTTCAAGGTTTAAAGGTTGAAAGGAAGAGCAATTGAATTACTATTGTCCTTTTACAAGCCCAAATGTTTTAGGAAGTTAGGTGAGCAAGTTTCTAGAGTTTGGACTATGACTTAGAAAGCTCACTGCCAGGGGACTACAATGTGGGGCATGGATGACACCACGATGTGCTGACATCTCGATGGTGTGCTGGCGTTTGTATGGAAAAAAAGCATAAAGTACAATAAAAAAACTAAGGAAAACCTACTAACGACCTAATGGATGCAATTTGATGTAATGACAAAAACAAAGAATAGCAACATAGCAGAATATTGAGAAGATAACATTAAGACTAAATATAATTATGAAATAATAAAGAAGGGTGAAGAAAGCGCACCTTCCTACCCATGAGTTGACATCTTCAAGATATTCATCTCAACAAGAACATGCACACAAAAGACGAATTGGGGAGCTATGTTTAGAGGACTACTGCAGTCAATCCCCCGCTTTGGTGTTTCCACCTCCACGGACAACTAGATAGCAACGATTGGAGAAAGATGATAAAGGAAATATATTGAAAGAGAATACCAAGTAATATGTTGAACAACAATATGCTATGATATTAAAATGATAATGCAAAGTAAAAGGAGGATGGAATGATATCACCTTCAACCACGTGCACTCAAGGAAAATGGGAGAAGGAGCGAGCTCACAAGCTTTCAAAGACCAATGTTTCTACAACAAAAAAGAGATTAAACCAACAAAGCATCAACTTGCAGCTTCAATGGAGGTGGTGGAGCTTGAAGGAGCTGCAAGTGAGTGAGAAGAGTGAATATAGTAGTCCCAAGTGTGAAGATCATCCAGAAGTATCCAAGAAAGAATGAGATAGCTATTTGAAAAGTGAAAATTGAAGACAAAGAGTCATTCAAATTCGGTTCGAAGGGTAGGATACATTACACTTCGTGTCCAATGGAGGAGTGCAATGCCTTTGTGAATTTCAAAGGTGGGAATCCTTCTAGGACAGTAGCGCACCACTTAGATGTCTGTGTGTTGCACTAGCATCCTAGATAGAATATCCCCGACCAACACAGAAAATAGTTGCCAAGTGGATAGGGGAAGGTGGTGAAAATATGAATTGCATTATCAAATTTAATTCTCTAAGGTAGGAGATAGCATAATTGAGGAATTTGCAAGGGGGTGCAAATTCACGCCATTACAATAATATCTAATTTTCCACAAAAAAATAATGAGGATTAGGAACTTCTAAACATTTTAAGAGAGAACTAGATAGAAGGCCTTGATAAAGAATGCACTAAGAAAAATGGGCAAATTTAGGCTCAAGAATCGCTAATTAGATAGCCTAGAATTGAAAATGTCAAGTACCAAGAGAAGACTAAAGTTTCCTACGATGGTTTAGTTGAACAACCATGGGAAGATGAGGAGAAAGTCACAAATATCCTTTACGAGGATTTTGATTACAAAATGGTGTATTAGGACACCATTTCCAATCCTTCCATCAAGTCTTGGAAGAATTAATGCTAATTTTTATAATGATCTAGGGGGATAGAATCAATAACAATTTGAAAAGTCTCTTGGTCTTAATTAGATAGCCTAAATTTCCTTTTAATTTCTAGCCAAGAAAGAAAATTCTTAGTGTTTCTATTAATGAGATCCAACAATATTCTAATGCCTCGTTTGAAGAATTTCAAGATGTGGATCCTTAGAACTTTGGCTAAAGGTTGGTCTTGAAAAGATATAAGTGTAGATCACCAAATATATATTGTTGAGTCATTAAAAGGCCATTTCAAAAATGGTTTCCCACCTAGAAAATCTACTTAATATCCTCCTAGGATTTCCAAATTACTTTGATGACAAAAGTGCCTTGAACATGATTTTTTTTACTCATGGTGAGGAGACTACCAAGATCCATCCCTTTCCAAGTTGGTAATCTAGAAGACACACCTAAATTGATGTAATGCTTGATGATAATTTTTTAGGCTTCATTTCCCTCAAGAGCCTTGAGAATATATTTAGCGTATAAGGCAATACCTTGTTGATGAATTGAAAGCAATCTTAAGCCACCAACATTGTACGAGAGATAACATAATTCCCAAGAAGCATGATGAAATCCTTGAATCCCATTATTGTACGCCTAAATAAAGTATAATAAAAAAATTAATCTTTAAAGAAGAGATTTTCTAAGGAATCCAACAAAAAGATTAATAAACATGAGTGGCAACCAACACTTTAGAGTAAATCTAGAATTTACTAGCCAAAGAAAGAGATTTGGTAATCTAGTAGTTGAGAAGACCTCCCCATAATCGATCTATTTCCAACCTAAATTATCTAGCCAATTTGGTGTAGGAAGAAAATATTGCCTATAACATCGAGTGTTTTGTCATTGGATACTAGAACCAAAGGCTTTGTAGAAAATGTCAAGGCACTGAATAACTTGTTTAACATTATTTTCATCTTTAATGAGGGTGAGGAATGAATCATATACAAAATGACCATTAGACAAATGGTTGGGAGAGTTAGGAAGAGTGATCCCCTTATCCAAGGTTTGAGAAACCACATAGGTTAATAAATAGCCAAATCCTTTTGCTACTAACTCAAACACTTAATGAAATTTGAGTGGATGGAAGGCTTGGTAAGCATGTGACTGAGACTCATAATTTTGACAAATGAAGTTGGCAAGACTTGTCACTTGAGTTAGGGAAATAAAATAAAAAAATAACTCAAATATTTTCAAAAAAAAAAATTTAAAAGTTTTTTTAACATATACTTTTTATTTTTTCAAGTTTTTGCTAAGTATTGTCATGGAGACCAAGTTAATAAAAAAAATTCTCAAAAAATTTCATATTTGAATCTCAATACCATAAAGGAAATTATAAATTTGATATCTCGTACCAATCTAACAAGAGTATATGAAATATGGTGGTAGATCTAGCAACCAATTAAGTGCATACATGTAGAAGGATTTGTTCTTTATTGAAAATTATAAAACTTGATAAAAATATATTTTTTATAAATAAAAATTATGATTAAAAATAGAATATTTTTTTTAAAAAATACTAGTATCAATTTTGCTAACTTTATCCTGAGACTTCACCAAAAGTTGAATAGACAATTCTTTAAATTTAATTTTTTAAATCATATAAGTTTGGTTAGCTAACACCAACCTAGAGATAAAATATTTGTAAAGATTAACCATATAAGCATTAACCTTCCCCATTCTCAAATATTTTTAAGAATAAGAAATGTTGTTGTAAGCCTTACAATTTGTCCATAACATTTTGTGATTGATATTTTTATGAGAAGAACTCTTAGACTTCACAATTTGTCTATAATGATTAGTGATTGATATTTTTATGGAAAAAAATTTCAATACAAATTCAGAAATTAAAATTTGAATATAAAAATAATAATATGAATTAATTTTACTCATTAAAAATAAATTTAAAAAAGTTTTGAGATGTATAAATAAATATAATTGAATTGTGTTGTGTTTAAGCAACAAATACATAAGCTACTCATCATTTTCACCCACTTTCTCTTATCTTGTGTTAACATCTCCACAAGTTCCCATTTACAAATATGCTTTTAAATTTTTGTAGCCTCTACTTTTATTTTTATTATTTCACTCTTTTCTTTATCTTAGTAGTGAGGGCTCCTTACAAAAAATCCTTCTAAAAGTTACCTATGTTTTTATTGGTTGCAATTGTTATAGCTTCACGATGAAATTTTAAGGAATCAATTTAAAAAAAAAAAGTTTTTTTACATTATAATAGTTGGTTGAATTGATTTGTATGTTAATTGATCATAAAGCAAAGAAAAGCTTACATAACAATAATATAAAATTTGTTTGGTCATTATTTTTAATTGGTAATGGTAAAAGATTCAAGGGATATTGGATCATCTACCAACTCGTACAATCATGGATAAAGGATCCAATGAAGGATTATCCAACCATGCAACAAAATGAAACAACACACAAACAAACTCAATGAAACTCAAAATAACAATATGATCCTTATTGATTCTTAGTCAAGGATGAATTACAATCTACCACAATGGAACTCTTAATATGCTAGGCCATAGTTATTTGATTAAAAATGTAAAAAGTATAAAATTTGAAAGATATTACAATATAATGTCGATGTCAAGCTTTCAAAACTAAACTATTTTTTCCCCATTATATTAACTACTTTTTGATGATCATGAACAAGGTTTAAATAACAACTTGTAGCCTTAAGAATGATTTGAGTCAACCACAAGGTGGTGCATAGTTTGATGCCTTATGAAACATGCAATCAACTAAACATGTGTAAGAATCTTCTAGAATGAATACAATGATCATGGATTAACAAGTCTTGACATGAGTCATACCATAAGCTCTCCTAAGTATAATGCATCTTGCAATGTGTTCCTTTATTATTGCACGCTTTAAAAAGTTGTCGAAAGCTATGAATAATGAAATTGGATGTCTACCATTATATGCTCAATAGTAAATCAAAGTTTGAATTATTGTTTTTATATTGAATTAAGAAAAATAAGATGTTATAGTGAATAATTATCAACAAAACAGCTAAAGCAAGAGACAAAACCGGCACATGGATTGAATTGTGACTTTATGGTGATCAATTAATCCTAAAAAATAGATGCAAAATTGTAAAATCAATGTCAAGTATATATTTTATAAACAACTACAATGAAAATAGTACAATTTGTCAATGAGCCCTTGGTCTACTGGTGAAGTTGAAAGGTTCTAAATGAGCCCACCAAGGATCAAGTCTTGCTGAGTGCAAAGGCTCCAACACCGAAAAGGGATGAGGCCGGGATTGTGCCCCGGGCAAATTTGGCGGAATAGATACCCCTCAATCCTTGGCTCTTAGCCGAAGAGGTTCAACCCAAGAAGGTTCGTACTCCCATATCAGGGAGCTACAAATAATTTGTGGATGACCTCCATCAAAATAAATAAATAAATAAATAAAATAGTACAATTTGTGATAACTAATAGATGACTAAATTGTAAATAAAAACTTACAAACAAACAAACAAACAAAAATATTTTTGAATGATGTAAAATTACTCTTGCATCTTAAAAACTCTACACCAATAAACATACATATAATATACCAAATAAATTTTTAAAATAAATATCTACAAATATAAAACAAATAAGATTGATATCGACATCTATATCTATTATATTCACAATACAATCATAATACCTCGTAAATAGTGAGTAATTTTTATTTATTTTTTAATAATAATGAGTAACTATTGCCTAAACCCACATGATGTAAGCCACTACACCAAACACCTTTGAGATTGAAGCACATATGCCAAAAGGTTATCAGCTTGTGATAATTTGGAACGTTAGGTTATACCTTGTGCTAAAAAATACCACGAATGACTTCAACTCCATTAAATATACCTAGTCAACTTATGTGCAAGCTTACGAATTCACTAACATTTTGATATCCCTTGTCTTTATTTATAGCATTGATCATGGAACCGTAGCTGTCTCCATTACGTATTGATTCAAACAACGTGTAGTTGTTTAATGTGTCCAGGTTTAATTGAAAGGTACTTTTCTTGTCTTAGCTTTACACAGTGGGCAGTTTCCCCAGTAAGGACTAAGGGAACAAGGATTTATCTCATCTTTCCACCCGTCCTCTTTTCTTCTTTGGTGATGGAATTATCCTGTTCGGCTTAGTTCACATCATTTATTCTTTATTCTTTGCCCACTCCTGCAACCCCAGTTGGCATTGCTTAATCCAACTTCCAATAGGAAGATACATAGTTTTTCTTAAGCTTTGGCTGGTCTCAGATCTGTATATTCGGTTTATTATGGCACCTCCAAGAAAATTTAGCAAGAAGAGGAGAAGAGATGTTGGTGTTCCTGCAGAAGCCTCAGTAAATGGGAATGAATCAGACTGGTGGCATGACCTCTCCCAAAAGCTCTCTACTTCGGGTATGAATGTTTATAATTAACTATCAGTAAATAGTATTGGTTTATGAATAAATGTGTATTGTTTGTTTTCTGTGGTTATCAATGGAAGTGTGGTTGCTCAAAGTTATTTCTGTTTTGGTTAATTTTCGTGGTTTTTGTATTTGACATAAAATGGTTGATCAGAGTGATGATTTTCATTCATAACCATTTCTTGAAAAGAAAAAAGAGAGAGGATAGGATCGATGAAATTCCATAAATTATTTCTTTCCCTCAATATCAATCGTCTGTAGATGATCACTTCCCCTGTTATGGAAAAGCTGATATATGTATTGTCGGAAATACGGGTCTATGTTTTCTTGCACATTTGGGTTAACAGGTAAAGAGACAATCAGCTTACAAATCTCCCATGTGGCCCGTTTAATCGCCAATAATTCGTCGTTGGTTTTGTTTTGTATACTAGGATTTCTTCCCCTCTTTTCAATCCGGATTTTCCTTAAAGCGCTTTACAGTTATACAGTATAGTGATTTATTTCTTCTGAAAAATATCAGGTGATCAAAGCAGGTTCTTCCTGTTGGAAATGTGTGCATATTTTGATTGAGTGTTTGAGTTTGTTTGCATATTTACTACTTTTTAAGATTCAGTGTTATGGACAGGATTGAAGACTTATTGAGAATTGAACTGGCAACCAACCTCTGGCTAAAGAACCAGCTATGGGATAAGTTCTCAAATAAATTTACCAATGTCCAAATGAACAAATCCAGTTGATTGGCTGATGTATAAAATGTGCAGCTGCAGAAATCCAATAAGCGTGCTGCATTGATAATTGGAAAAATAAAATACTTAGAATGTCATACCCAAAACAAATATGGCCTTTAGGGAAAGTGGATTAGCAGTTTCATCAAACAGTATCCAAATCCAAAATTAGAGCTAAATTTGATGTCTTGATCAATTGTTATGAAGTATATATGACTTGGTGTCTCAAATTAGGTTGGTTATTACTGTATAATACCATACCTACTGATGGATATAATTTCCAGTCATGAGCATGTGCTACATTTAACAAGAGCTCTTGTTGATATCTTTATAGTGATAAAGATTAGGCTTTTAAAAGTGTGACATCATGGTATTAATAATCATTATGCAATTCTGCTTTTTGAATCCATATTTCATCTTTTTGGTTTTCAGACAATTATAGTTCATTCGTCAATTGGTTTGTCCCTTTCAATAAAAGCCAATGATGCTTGCACCAGAAAAAGCCAAGATGCCCTTAATCTGCTATAACTTATTCTTGATCTCTCAAATATTAACAGTAAGAATTTGCATAAATACAAATTGTGTTTGCCTGTTTGGGTATGTATCTTGATTTACCTTTAGTACTGCCCTACCAAACTAATCATCCTCAGTGCATTTTCTCCTTATATCTAATATAACCCACTCAGAGTGAACAGCACAAACTCAGAACAAGTGATGATATTAGTATGATTAATGAGATGTGGATAATCTCAACAAGAAGTCCAAGAAATTCAAACAATTACAATTTAACACTACCGTGACATGTATGGCTATATAGCTAAGCATGGGATTTTATTGTAGAGCACTGTCTTTAGTTCATTCTCTGGGTGTCAAATAGTCACTTCAATACACACTTAAGTTGACAGAGCATTACCCTTTTTTTCTTGTTAAATAGGTTTGAACAACTGCTTCTTCAATGAATGCTCTTGCTGTCAAAAAAAATTCCTTCTGGATTGGCATAAGTTTTCCGCAGTCCATATTGTATTCAAAAGATTGTTTATGGAATCAACTGTGTATGTTTTTGTATGAGATGGACATTTGTGATTTGTCCCTTGTTCTCTGTTCCTCTTGTCACTTCCCCCTGCCCCAGTTTTTAAGTCTTTGTCTGCAATCCAATTCTTCAGTTTCCTCTTCCTGATGATGGATTACTGAGTGTAATCCAAAATGTCAATGCAAAAACATATACAATTGATTCCAGAAGAAATATTTCAAATTCCTTTTGGGTGTCTTTTAAGTAATTTTTGTTGGATGCCATTAATATTTCTTATTCCAAGTATTAAGGTTGCAATATTAAGAAATGTTGAATTACAGAAGCACTTGAGGTTATACAGGTTGGTGGCATGGAATGAATTTACACAAGGCATTTTTATTCATTTTTCATTTTTTTGCTTTTATTTTGAATGAATGCTTGGCTGTAGAACTTAGTTATTTTGCATTTGTTTATCCTTTTGTGCAAATTAATTTCAAATAAGAAGGAATATGAACCCCTCCAGAATGCATCCTTATTCTAATCTCTAACGATTTTTTCTGTATAGGATCAAGAACATTTTTTAGTCAATCAAATGTAGAGGATCACACCGGACCCAAATGATGCTTTTAATATCTGGCCATCTGATGGAAATGCAATAAATATTCATGGACAATCAATGAATTCATCTATATTTGCTACTATCCTATTTCATCAGCAGTGAGCTTTAGAATTGAGGAACTTGCCGAGAAAGAAATATCTAATGCTTATTGAAAAGCATTGTTTTCATCAGTGGACATACATGTACTCATATCTTTTCCAAGGGTAGAAAGCCTAAAGTAGCGGGCAGAAGGAACAAATGGTTAGAGGGGCTTGTGTGCTTTGTGGGTCCCTTGCCTTGTCATTATTACAAACATACATGAGTAAAGATCATTAAAGTAATGAGTACTCATGGAAATTGGTCAGCATAGAGATGACTTAACTATATACCGTTCGAAATCCCACAAAGATAAAAAATCTAATCTTTATTCTTCTTTGGTCAGAATAGCTACTGTACTCATAAACATTAAACAAGACTTCCATAAAGAGGTTTAATTCCATAAGGCTTCTTTTGTCAAGTAGGGGGTGACTATAAATGTTTTGAGTGGCCAATGAATTGTTTGACCACATCTTGAGAACCATATCATACAACTGGCATTCAATATCATCATTACCATGCTTGTGAATCTTGAGTATGTACCTCCAGTCTGTAATAAATATCATGAGTATCGATCTTTAAAGCACTTGCTGGAGTGGGATATGGCCCAAGGGTTCAGGCATTGGAGAGTAATTCTCCTGAATAAATTACCATTTCTACCATGATATGACACTTATATGATAGTATATGGTAAATAATCTACTGGTCTGTGAATACTGTTTTATGCCTGCAAATATGGTCTTTATCTGAATAGGCAATAATAATGGACATCGGAAATTGATGGCTTTCTTGAATAGCAGCCAGAAATAGTCATCAACTATTAATCTTATATTGGCTGTTAAATACATAAAATTTGAGCATTCCTCTGCTACAGAACATTTTCCTGAACAAGGCACTTTTTTTTTTAGCAAGGGACTTTATTCTTCCACTCAAAAAATATTAATATCTTTGTTCTTCTATATTCACATAAATACTTTATGGTTTATTGTAGTCATAATATATGCTAGAGCATATTAACTTCATAAGAAACATTATTAATGGACAATTCAAACGTCAATCCTCAATTCAAGAATGGATGAATGTATCATACATACTATCCCCAGCTGCATAATATGTGCTTATTCTACAATCAAGTTGGATATATACTGTGAATAACTTTTGAAACAACCTATAAGCATTATATTACACACCTGGTGCACACTATTATAGGAGTTGAATTTGTTCCACACAATCTCATAAAAATCTGTAAGGTGCCTTTTTAGCTCTACTAAATCTTAGTGTTGGTTAGCATAACAAAGAAAGCATTATAGATGCTATGCTTAGGGCATGTCCCCATGCAGCTGCTTGGCTTATTTTGGCTAGCAGTCACTGCTCAAATTTTTTAGGAATAATTTGTGGGGCTGGTGGCCCCATGAATTTTAATTTACTGCTTATTTTTAAGCAGTCATCTAAAAAAATTGTAATTATTATTTATTTTCATGTATGAATGAAAAATTGGAGAGAAATAAAAAAGAGGGAAAGAAATTTATGGAGCCACCTCACAGCTTTTTAATATGCAGCCACTGCTTATTTCCAGCCCCCATTTTTTTTCCACAGCTTATTTCCAATTCCTAAACAATAGCTGCTCCACTAAAATAGGTAAGATTCTAAATTATCCTTTTCCCAGAGTTTTAAATTTGCATGGGAACACTCTTGCTGCTTAAATATAAGCAGAAAATGCACTTAGCAGCTGCATGGGGACAGGGGGTTAGTGAGAAGTAAGCATGTCATATTTGCAAAAGTATAATGTCACTAAGGTTTGAAATGCTGTCTTGAGGGTATCGGATGTCAGACCATAAATGGTTTGCATATACTGATACAGAGAGCTTTCATCATTAAAATTAAAACATATAAATTTTCTTAGATCATAACTAGTACTACCTTTCACAAACAAAATAGTAAGTTCTTCTCCAAGCTGTACAATTTTTGTAGATGATCAAAGAATTATTTTACTGAGTCTATGTTGTAATTTTTTTTCTTATTTGAATTTTCTCTTTTTCAGTTGCTAATGATTTTTGCTTCTTGACATACTTTTTCCTTCTATGGTTTTTTGAAGTTCATCTGCAAGCTGTGATATATAATTCACACAAATAAACAAAATGGGTACTTTTAGCTGCTATCAATATTATTTTTCTTAAAATTTTAACAGATAGATGGTGTTTTTGTTTGCAAAATAACTTATTTTAAAAGAAACCAGATTTTGAATAATGATTTTACTATCCTACAACTAGAGTCCCTTTGCATTTGACGCGCTTTGTTATTGATTTATCACACTAGAAGATAATTAAAACATTTTTAGCAATATGGGCTCCTTGCTCATGTCCCTTATTCCTGATAAGTCCCATGTATGTAAGCCTACTTGTGAGGTAGCTACATGTTCTTCACTGGCAACACTGGTATTTGTTTGACACTTATTCGAATAATAACAGTCCCACTTTGGACTCTTTGCATTTTTAAGTTCATTTTAGTTCTCATTGAACTCCCAAGAAATTCTATTTATTCAGTAACGAGAAGCCATCATTTTCTAACAATCTTAACAAAATGTTCCCGATGAAGGGTCTCTTGTCTAAATTTTAATTTCCGTAAAACAAATTGTCTGTAAATAAAATATATCCAAAAATGAAGTTTGTCTCTAAAGGTCCTTATACGAACTTATTGAATTGAATGTCAGTTTGAGGTGCATTGTTCTCATAATACAAATAATCAAAGGTATGTGATTTGAAAATTTGTTCAGTCACAGTATGTTCCTTGATTACATCCACCAAGGTTCAAACCCCCTGAGATATGATATAAGGGATGAGGCTGGGATCACGCCCCAGATGACTTTGACGGAATGGATACCCCTCAGTCCTTGGCTTTTAGCTGAAGAAGTGTCAGCATAAGCTCATGCTCCTGTATTGAATAGCAAAACAAACTCCATCAAAAAATTAAATTGTGAAATCAGGCACCATATATTACTTCATCGATACAGATAGTTACATCAGAAGTTTACATTTAAGACATTTCCCAACAAAGGCAAGGAAAGCTAGCATCTCTGCTTTTGCACCAACCTGCAAAATGACTTAAAAAAAAATCATTTCTAGATGTAAAATGGTTTATTAAGCCAATTCTAAATAAGTTATGGTTGGTATTCTGACCTTATTTTCCTTATTTCATTTAGATTTACATTTCGCCTCCTATTTGATTAGATTCTACTCCTGACTTAAGATGTTTCTTTTCACCCAAATACTACTAGAAATCCATCTCTGGACCTGGGTTTCTTTTCAAATTATTTCAAATAACTATCTTTCGACCGTATTCATAATTTTCTTGATGTAAAAAACGAAGCTTGAAATTGGATTGGACTTCTTGGTTTTATTAGGGATTTGTGGTATTTATGGCTCCAGCATCTTTTCCTGTTCGAATCTCACAATCATTTCTGAATGGTACGACTTTGATTCCAGATAGTATTATCTAACTTTCTATATGGATTGTGTTCCTATGATCCCATGACAACAATGCATATGATTCCTGCATCAAAGCCATCCATTTCTGATTTGCATATTGTGTTTTCAAAATGGATGATAGAGGAAAGAAACAGCGTAAAAGAAGTCATAGGATGTGGAATTGTAATAATTAATATTTTGATAGGAACATACCAAAGTAGGAGAAAGAAATCATCATATACCAGCAATACTTGTGATAATGTTAGGGCATAATATTTTAGGTGAGTTCTAAATGTGCAATGCTTCGAAAGTGTATGCTCTGGAGTAACCCCTGTCCGATTGAAACCTGCTGCCTATTTCTTTATTGCCAAACAAAAGAATTGATAATTATTGTATTGAAGAAAGAAACTTTCAAGTGAAAGAATTGAATTTTACTTAACGATAAAGACCTCTTTCAATTTATATGAAATGGAAAGATCTAAAAACCTTGTATAACAGTCACTTAGATCGAAAATAAGTAGTTTGAAAGTGCTATTATTGGCAAAATCAACGATTGTCTTTCAGCATTCTTTTTGAGCTGTTTTTCTTAGAGATATTTTAATGCCAGTGCTTCAATTAAAACTATATGTGTCTCATATGAACAGTTTGTAATATATGTGACTGCTGTGACAGATCAATTTTCGTGTAAATTTAAAAGATATTCCTAGACTTATATTGGACCTACTTACCATGTATACGTAGCGTAGGAAAGAATTTATGTTTTTCTGTGAATAAAATGGCTGTGTATTTATTGTCTAATATTCTTTTCCTTTGATAGTAACATTCAGAGCCAATTGATTTCCATTGATGCAGGAGCAGATAACGAAGAGGAGAAATTCAAGTCATTTTTCAGGGTCTCTAGGAAAACATTTGATTATATCTGCTCTCTGGTGAGGTTCGACTTGGAAGCAAGGTCATCATCATCAGGTATACTTGATACGGAAGGCAGAGTGGTAACAATTGAAAGACAAGTAGCTATTGCTTTGAGAAGGTTGGCTTCAGGAGAGTCACAGCTCAGTGTAGGGGAGTCATTGGATGTGGGTCAGTCAACAGTTTCTCAAGTGACATGGAAATTTGTAGAGGTTATCGAAGAACGAGGCATCCATCACTTGAAATGGCCTCATGCAAATGAAATGGAGGAAATTAAGGCTAAATTTGAAAAGATTCAAGGGTTGCCCAACTGTTGTGGAGCTATTGATACTACCCACATTGTCATGAGTTTGCCATCAGGAGAAGCTTCAAGTGTATGGCATGACTCTGAGGAAAACTACAGCATGATTATGCAGGCAATTGTGGACCATGAAATGAGGTTTCGAGATATTCTAACTGGATGGCCTGGTAGCCTCAAGGATTATGGAATCCTGAAAAGTTCAGGATTTTTTAAGCTATGTAAGAATGGACAGAGGCTGAATGGTCCCGTGAAGAAGTTGCAAGATGGTTCTCAAATAAGAGAATACATAGTGGGAGATGAAGGTTATCCTTTGTTACCATGGCTTGTCACTCCTTACCAAGGCAAAGATCTTTCTCCTGTGAAAATGGGTTTCAATGAAAAGCATAAAAACACAAGATTGGTTGCAGAACAAGCAATAGCACGGTTCAAAGGGACATGGAAAATCATTGATGGGGTGATGTGGCGACCAGACAAACATAAATTGCCTCGCATAATCCTTGTCTGTTGCATTTTGCATAACATTATGATCGATCAAGGTGATGAGTTGCACGCAGATGTTACTTTATCTCATCATCACGACAAAGGCTACAATCAACAACACTGTCAATTTGCAGATAGAAATGCTCAAATACTAAGAGATCATCTATCTAACAGCTTATCGTGAGGAATGCATCCATGAGTTACATAGTCCGCAGCTTTGATCTCTTTAAATTATTTCTATGTAATCATATCCTCCTGTTTCATTTCAAAATGTGTCTTAATCTAGTGGAACAGGATGTTGAAGAAGATTATAACATATTTTGAGTTGAGATTCAAGATAAATGAGATCTATTTACCATATAATATCATCAGTATTCCCCCATGAGTAAAAAGTAGAGGAAGTGACTGCAATCAAAAGAAAACCAATAGAACAAAGACTAGACTTGTTATTACTGGCATTATGTACTGTTTCATTCCAATGTATTTTTATGCCTTAGTGAGTATCACTATAATTACATATTGAAATAAAGTAATGGTTACAAATTAAAACAAGATAAGGAATTAACATTTTAAGTCCGTCCCAAAAGACAAACACTGCATCATCTTATAAAACTCCTCTATATTCATATTTGAGTCTAAATTTTAATACTTCTTTTTAAAAGATATTGTACAACAATTTTGCTTCCAATTTGAAGATAGAGGAGCTTTATAAGACATACCTTAAAATATCAATCATTTATTAAATTATTTAATAAATAATTATAGTGTTTCTCATTATAGCATAAAAATTATATATATACTATATTGATAACCGCACAGCTTACACTTTTCTTCTTAGTTTTAGGTCTATTTTTGTTTGAGTTATCTTTTATGTATTGATAGGTGTATAAGCAATGTGTTTCAATATGCAAGTTGACAAATAACTTGATCTTGACTCAATCCAGATTGGTTCTGATTTTAGTTTATCTATTCATTATTCTAGGTCAATTCTAGTTTAGTTTTATGAGTGTGCAAATGACTCAGCTTACAAATTAAAATTTGAAATTCTAAGTCAAGCCTAACTCTCTCTAATTAACTATTATGTGTCAACTTGAGTATGAAGTTTGTTAACTTGTGTTTGAAGGTGTTGTATTTAAAGACATCTAATTTATTTGAGATGCATCTAAGACCTAGCATAAGAGCTATGTTACACATTGCATTATCATAAGCGCATTACATCAGCAATAACATATGTCTAGATATATTGCATGGTTGCCTATTGGCTTTGATCAATGTTCTATACTATTGACTTAATAATAAAGGTTTGACCAAAAGAGAACAATCCTAGCCTAGTAAATTCCTAAATAGTATCAAAATCAATGAAAGTTGGATCCATGGGCAAGGTTTATATTTTCCCTCAGGGCTCAAATCCATTACTGTGGAGGTCAATTCTACAATGTCAAAGTGAACCATAGTAGTAGAAAACAGTTTGCTCAATCCCAAGGTGGCTATTTGACAGGTTCTAATTTTCTATCACATTGGTGTATTAGCCGATGACATGTGTGATAGTCAAATCGACATCGAACTTAGAGCTAAGTATCATTACTTATTTATTTCACTTACATGATCAATATGTACTCTTTATCCTAGGTTAAATCATTTATTTATTAAGGTTTAATTAGTTTACCTTTGTTCTCTTAAATAAATTGAACTTGATGTATCTTACACCCCCTAGAGTTTTTTCCTTAGGGTTTATTCCTTCTAAAATAGAGTTTCAAATTTAATATTTATAATTTTATAACTTTTCCTTTCAATTTTGATTGGGGTTTGGATCCATCCTTTATTTGTGCTCCATTTCTATTTCTTGATTGGGGTTTTAGTCAAGTCAATATTTGATATCTATTTGATTCCTACCTACCCATCCTTTGATTGTGTGTTATTATTAGATCATTTCTCATGCATCCTTATAAGCCATTACCTTGGGATTATCTTCTTGTACATATATCAAGTATTATAAGGTCTATCCATGATTCATTAATTACTACCATTTGATCCTTGATGATATTGCATTCTTTTTCATTATTGATGATGCATGGTCTATGAGTGGGTTTTTTTCATTCCTATATAGCTTCTCTCCTTCATGGATAGTGTTGGTTACTTTCTTTCATGAATAATTAATGATGTAGTACTAGCTTCTAGTGATATATAGGGATTCTTCTTTATGTGACAAGGTTACACATTCATTAGTTATTCACGATATTATTTAATGTTGTGATGTTAGTATCTCTACATGCCACCATAACACTATTTTTATACCTTTAGATTCATGTTCCTTTAACGATGTGTCTTATGAGAAATCTAAGGATTGTGATTTATGTGTTATCCTCTTTAATAAATGATGATGATATGATTTGCAATGATAATTCTCTTAATCTTTTATTGACTTTGATTATTCAAGATGGTTCTCAATCTTGTGATACATTACAAAATGATATAATGTATTATAACCATAGTTTCTTAGCTTCCCCCATTGATTATGTTGTTGATTCATTACCTTCTAATACATTGTACATAATATTATTGCTCATAGGAGGAGTTATTGCATGATGAATTGATGGTTCTATTAATGAATCTTTACATTTTAAGTCACTTTTCTTGCTAATTATGAGTACATAAATTATGAAATTTCATTGATAAGTGGATTAAGGCTTCCTTTGCATGATAAATCATTACAATGGTTTGATTCATCTTCTATGTTGTATCATTCATTTATGACATTGCCACATGATTTCATTGCATATTTTTATTTCCTTGTAATGCCCAAGGATAGTTTCAACTTATCAATGCCTTCTCATGATCTATCTTTTGATCCTTGTCCATCCCCTTCAATTGATGTTAATTGGATCTTTTAACTTTAAATCTACTAGGGGTATTCTTCCTTCTATGCCTTCATCTTTTTTCCTTATTATAGTACATGCCTTATATTTTAATGCTACATCTAGGGATTTCACTCCATGTGATGTTGCACCTACTGAGCATAATCTTTCTACATTTCATGATTATTCTCCTCTTGCGTCTATTGATTATCCTACTTGTGTCTCTTTGAGTACATCTTTCTTTGAGGAGCCTAGTGTTGTACGCATTGCTTTCGTACCAACTATATATGATAACTATCCTAGTGATATTATTTATAGTGCATGTATTTCCTCTACCATCAATAATGTACCTTTCCATAATCATGTTTGTTCTCACAGTGCAATTGATGACTCTTTGATTCATGATGCATATATTGATGTTAATGATGCTTTATTATGAGATGATTTCATAGCCCATGGTTCTAACACACCACACACACACACAATTTGTAATTACATGCAATCTATATCTAATGCTTTGGCCCTAACTTCTATGGATATATCTATGATTTCTTATTCATTTGGTGTCAATCTTCTCAATTATGGAAGGTTATAATTCTCATTGAAATTGTTTCTATATTTCACAATGTTTTGGATCCTATTCTCTACAATGCTCATATTATTAGAGATCCATGGGTTGAAGGTTTAGTAGTGCTAGTGAAGGTTATCATAGAGGTGCATATATCCATTTAAAAAGGTTTTTACTCACTTATTATGCTCACATCCAGGATGAATTTGTTTTAATTCATGCATTTGGAAAAACCTTAGTTGATGAAGCTCTATTATGGTATGATTAACATCATCATTCATATATTTCATTTATGGATCTTATACATGCTTTCATAGAACATTTCCCTTTTAGACCTCGTGAGTATTTGTAAGATCATATTAATTTTTCAACATCAAGTGAATCTCAAGTGTTTCTATATAATGATCCTACTATCTCCCTTGAGTAATGTAATATGAGCATGGAGTTACCCTACACAAAAATTTAAAGGTTGAGTATGGTTACATTAAGGTCAATCCTTGTGAAGACATAGATGATTCCAATGTAATCAAGTGAGATCTTATCCTCTTGTTTTGTTTTGTTTGTTTCAATGTTTGTGTTATTTTCATGTTCTTAGTTAAGCTGTGAATGATTCAAAGACAACTTTAGTGGTGCATGCTGACAAAAATGACTTTGAACATGTGTTGTGTCACTATTTTATTCTTTTGTTATGTATATGTCTCATCTTCTCTAATGTCATTGTTTGACTATTATGTTCCTCTTTCATCATATCTTCCATTATCTTATGTTTGGCCTTTCTGATTAAGACATGTTTTTTGACTCCCTTGTCCCATATCCTCTTATGTTTTCATTCCCATTTCTCCTATATTATTTTTGTGCCTTGAATCGTGTCTTCTATATGTTGTGATATGTTTCCCCACTCGGAGGCACTCCCTTATATCACATTTTTTATTTTATTTTGACTATGTTTCACTTATACATGATTCCATGTTGATCTATATACATGATGTTTTCTATTGTCCCATTGGGGGTAACATTGGGGCCTTCTCATTGCCCTTTTCTATCTATGCTTATAGGATCACTTCTTGATGTATTGACTGATTATTGAACACAATGTTACTTCTAACACCTACTTACATGATTATTGAGTGTTACAAAATCATATATTTTTATCATCTCCTCGAATTCCTTATATCCCTTGTATTCAAACAATTGGCAAGGGTAGATATATAATAATTATGTTATTTAATGACTTATGAATTTACTAGTTAGCTCATGGATATAATGAGTATTTCTACTCTAGGTAGAGTCTTATGATTTTTTGGGCAAAGTTATTATTTATACTTTAGTTATAGTTCTATTTTTGTTCCAACTGAAGTCTTATTTTTGCTTAAGAAAGAGACCTCATTTCCATTTGAGAAGTAACATTACCTTTTATTTTTTACTTTTATTTTTGTTCATATATCATACCTAATTCAAATGCTTGGTAGATGCTATTCATTAGAACTTTTCCTATTCTTGTAGGTTCCAAGATGGAATATTGATTACAAGGAGAATACACAAAATTGTCATCCTTATCCCCTTTATATGGACAACAAAACATTTTTTTCATGTTGCTTTCTTGTTTTATTTTGATATGTATCTTCATAGTAGTTCACATGCAAGTCAAAATGAAGGGAAAATTTAATGGTGAAAATCGCATAGCATACATTTTCCCCTTAGTTTTAAGCCCATTTTCCACTTGGTCATTCTTTAAGCAATGAATTGTGTATGAGTTTTGTATTTCAATATAAATGTTGAAAACATAACTCAATATTGGAATGATTCCATTATTCCCTAGGGACCAATACTAATTGTCAATTTATCTATCCATTGTCCCAAGTCAAATTTGTGCGAGTGTACCAATTTAGTTCTATGAGTATAAAACTGATCCACAATCTTGTAAATTCAAATTTAAATTATAGGCCAAAGCCAAATCCCTCTAACTATTTGTTACATGTCAGTTTGAGCTTGAGATTCATTAACTTGTGTGTTAAAGGTGCTATATTTAAAGACAAACCTAACTCATTTCAATGGTATCTAGGACCTAACATAAGAGTTGTATTACACATTGCATCTAAAAGAGCATAACATCAACATTACATTAATAGTTACATATGTGTAGGAATATTGCATGGTTATCTATTATCTTCAATCATTCTAATTAATCGCATTTTGTTTTCACAATCCATAATAGTTCACTTCAAGATTTATGGATAAACTGTGTGCATATTTTTACATCAACGTTTCGGATCATACTCCATGATCCATCATCGGGATGAAAGGCATAAAGAGAGAGAAGTGAAAGATGAGATAGCAGACTTGGATAGAAATAGGAGAGAGGTGAGAGGGTTGGGAAGCACAAAAACCCAAAAAAACTAATAAGTATAAAAATCTAAGGATAAAAGGAAAAGAAAAAGAAATCCCTGCCAAGAACAAAGAAAGAAGTAGGATAAAATGAGACAAAAAATATAACAATGATAACACTAAATTAAAACAAACATAGGAGAGGCAAACAAAAGAAGAGAATTAATAAATTAGATAAAAAGAAGATAAAAGTAATGACCACCTAAAGGGGAATACAATAGAAGAGACACAAAAAATAAGAGAATGAGGAGAACTAAATAAAAGACAATATTAAAAAACAAAAAAATTAAACAAAAGTGAGAAATAAAGAAGCAAAAAGTAAGATAATTAAATAAAGAAATAATATAAGAAAAACAATCAAGAAAGATATAAAGGAAGAAGAAAAGATAAATTGAAAAAATAAGACACAAAAAGGTGAAAACCCCAAATAAGAAAAAAATCAATGAATACAATTGAAAGAGAATAAAGATATATAAGAATATTATCAATTGGAAGATTAAAATATGATAAACTCAAAAGGCAAAAATAAAAGAAAGATGAAATGAGACAACCAATTATAATAAAACAAATATTTATTAATTTAAATTAGATAATTATTAATAATAAACCTAAATATATTGATTATTATAAATTGGAAGGTTAATATGTAATAAACTAAAGAGGAACAAAGAAGGAAAATAAATAAATAAATAAAAGGGGAACTAACCTTTTATTTATTTTCCCCTTTTATTTATTTATTTTCCTTCTTTGTTCCTCTTTAGTTTATTACATATTAACCTTCCAATTTATAATAATCAATATATTTAGGTTTATTATTAATAATTATCTAATTTAAATTAATAAATATTTGTTTTATTATAATTGGTTGTCTCATTTCATCTTTCTTTTATTTTTGCCTTTTGAGTTTATCATATTTTAATCTTCCAATTGATAATATTCTTATATATCTTTATTCTCTTTCAATTGTATTCATTGATTTTTTTCTTATTTGGGGTTTTCACCTTTTTGTGTCTTATTTTTTCAATTTATCTTTTCTTCTTCCTTTATATCTTTCTTGATTGTTTTTCTTTGAATTAATTTTCATTATATTATTTCTTTTATTTAATTATCTTACTTTTTGCTTCTTTATTTCTCACTTTTGTTTAATTTTTTTGTTTTTTAATATTGTCTTTTATTTAGTTCTCCTCATTCTCTTATTTTTTGTGTCTCTTCTATTGTATTCCCCTTTAGGTGGTCATTACTTTTATCTTCTTTTTATCTAATTTATTAATTCTCTTCTTTTGTTTGCCTCTCCTATGTTTGTTTTAATTTAGTGTTATCATTGTTATATTTTTTGTCTCATTTTATCCTACTTCTTTCTTTGTTCTTGGCAGGGATTTCTTTTTCTTTTCCTTTTATCCTTAGATTTTTATACTTATTAGTTTTTTTGGGTTTTTGTGCTTCCCAACCCTCTCACCTCTCTCCTATTTCTATCCAAGTCTGTTATCTCATCTTTCACTTCTCTCTCTTTCTGCCTTTCATCCTGATGATGGATCATGGAGTATGATCCGAAACGTTGATGTAAAAATATGCACACAGTTTATCCAGAAATCTTGAAGTGTTCAATCATTCTTTCACACTATTAACTTGGTAACATGGGTTTGACTAAAGGAGACCACTCCTAGCCTAACAAAATCCTAAATGGTTTCTAGCAACACCATCCCTTTTAGCCACAAGTTTAAGACATCAAGGAAAATAAGTTTCAATTATCAAAACCAACAAATTTTTCATCTATGAGCAAGGTTCATATCTGCAAACATGGAGGCTATTTTTGTAGTCATGAAAGTAAGCCAAAGCAATAGACAATATTTTTTCATTGTCCCGAGGCAATTTCTTGATAGGTCCTAAGTTTCTAGGACATTAGAAAATCAACTGGCATTATTTTTCATAGTTATATTGGCATCAACTTAGAGATAAGTACCATTATTTTATTTATTTATATTCTAAATCTATTTTAGTATCATTGATCAATTTTAGTTTTTGGTCCTAGGTTGAATTATTTATTTATGGTTTAATCAATTATCCTAGGATATTTTTGTGAGGTATATTTTGTTTCATATATATTAGAGTTTTATAAGTGTGGGGAATAAAGAAACCTTACATTGAAAACAAAATTATGAAATACAACCTTGTGGTCCTTGAAGGGGTTGAGAATGACATTTATAGTAATAGAGATATAAACAAAGTGAGATATATATAATTGAAATGACTAAGTTTAAAATAGGGCTTACCTTGTTATGGTGTGATGTTAAACCTGACAACTTTGAATGGCTAAGACACTGTCATAGAGAACTAGAAATTGTGAACTAAAATTAGGTTGGTGAGTAATAGTTTGAGATAAAGGTATTTTAACTTCTAGATGCATAGGATTAGGTTGTAATCATGGTCCTATCTTTGGACACCTCTCTCTAGAGCAATTATATCTATTATGGAATTTTGTCTTTGAAATATCTAGAGATCATTTTTGTGTGTTTGTACAAGTATATTTGAAAATAGGTGTTGCTAAGAAGTACCTTGGTGGCCTCTTGAAGATAGAGGGAAGACTATTGACTTCCTTAATAGTAGACAGACACTGACATATATGAAAGATAAAAAACATGTAAGACAAAGAATGTAATATGTTGATGTAACTAAGATTGAGTAAATTGTGATTGATTTGAGATTGAGTCATGATTGGTTACCTAAATGTAGATTATTTTTAATATTAATTTCTTTTGATATTAGATGATAAAATGGCATATGATAGTATGTTAAAGTACAAGTGTAAGGCATAGAACTAGAGACCTTTGATGCACAATGCAATGCATAATAATTTTACTTATTGAATGTTAACCTATGAACATTTGTGTTTTGAATTTTAAATTAGGGGTACTAGACCATACTTGTAAATTTATATATAGAATAAAATTGGTGTGGCCTTGTCCAAGGAGGCAGGAAGCTTGGGAAATGGGCTTGTCTCAACTTGAAGTGATAGGTTAATGAAGATTCACATAGGAGTACGAAGAGAAATTAGAAAATAGGAAATTTAATTAACCTAAGTACTATGCACCCTATGTAATCCTGCTAATATATTTATTAGATAAGAGTGATATTTAGGATTAAGGTCAGTTAGTTCCAATGGTAACTTTAAGAACCCCCCTAAAAATCATATAAAATATTGATGAATCATATAAAGTTTGAATTTATAATATATAATATTTTTGGAAAATTATGTCTATTTTGGAAAAAAAAATTCTAGTTGGAAAATTATCTATGTATTAGAGGAAATAAATATTTGAGTTAGTAAATTATCTATGTATTTAAAAAAAGAAGAGTTGGAAAATTATCTATGTATTATAGAAAATAAAATATTGGAGTTTCCAAATTACCTAACATTTTATAAATATTTATAATGTATCTAACAACAATATTTTGATGCTAAATAACGAAGATTAAATCATTTGTCAAAATTTTAACTTATCAAAGAATGAATTGTTTGATAAATTTTATCTCTCAATGAACATTGATTACTCACTTAAGTTTTATTCCATGAGAATATTTTGACACACCTAAAATTTCTAGAATAAGCATTATGATGATTATAATAATATGGATATCTCATGCCATCCATGCAAAAAAATTATAGGAGAGAATTCAATAATAATTTCAAATAGAAATATAGGTCCATTTTAAAAAATATTTTGCATCATTCAATATAAGATGATCAATGGCTTAAGTTGTATTTCATAAAGAAATTTTGACGCACCCATATTAATAATATATTGATTCAAAAAAAAAAAAAAAAACCCAAATACTCTATGAAGAATCTTGAGATAAATGTATAAGTATCATTAATAATATAATTATCCATTAGATTCACCTCTGCTATTAAGCAGGAAAAGTCGAACCTCTCTAGGAAAAAATACCACCTCAAGTAGGAAGAAAATAACATCAACCATAACTCTATCCCTATCTAGAATGAAACCACTCGCTTGATCTTTATGACATACTAGAGAATGATGTAAAGCTTCAAGGGAAACCCATTGCTAAAACCTCTTGAACTATCTTAAAGACACATCTAGCAACAAATGAATTAAACAAAAATTTACTAGAAAAAATGCCACCAATTTCCTAGGAGCCAAGATCTTCAAAACCATCTATCGACATAGATAACTTTTCATGCAAAATAAAGACCTTAAAAATTGGAGATTTTTCTATATTTTGTTAAGCCCATAGCATATGTTATTTCCATGATATTAGAAAGAAAATAGAGTAAATTTCACTTAGAAAGTAATTCTATGGAAACAATCTAGAACCCTTTTGTCAATAATGTGTCGAACAACAATTTCCATTTGTGTATTATTAAGAAATATAATCTTTCTTATCTTAGAAAATACAAACCTACCAACATCTTTGTATTATTTTTATTTAGACAAAGTTGAGCTCACCTATTAAACCAAAATTTCATTACTACAATATTTGGAAACAAAGTAAAATACAAATATATAACACTATACAACAATGAGAATATATGACTTCTTGCAAGAAGAAACTCAATTGCCATTGTCAAAGGTGGAGTAACTAATGCATTATGATTGATAGAATCCTTTGTTATGACACAACATTAGTTAGAGTGAGAGGCATAACTACAATGGCAAAAAGGTAAGGGTGTAATGGTGTAGGTGTGTTAACAAAAACTAAAACCTAAAATATATTTTAAAAAAAAAATAAAAAATTTACATAGATAAAATAATCCAAGACTAATATCTCTTAGTATTTTGTAAATATATGTATTTAATATTAATAATTTATTGCCCAAGAGCTAGAAAGAACCATAATACATATTTTTTAAATATTTATAGTAAGAAGCTAAAAGCGTATTAATTATTTTTTCTAAATTATGAAATATTTATAGACATATGGTCACATTGTGTAGAACTACTAGTTGGAAAATCAAGCATGTCAAATATTTATTGAAAATATAAAGATCTTAATAACCTCAATCTCAAACCTTGAACAAAGACTCAAATTTTTAAGTGAGAACTTATTGAAAAGTGTAGTATATGGATGTAATAAAAATAATGTGTGTTTGATGGCATTGGTGGTAGTTATTGGTAGGTTAAATATTTGGTTGTCACTTTTCTTATCGAATCTTGAATGATGTATATTTGAAACAAAAACCTTTGAAATTAGTTAATAGATCCCTTAATATTATAATATTTTATTATAATCATTGGGGGAATAAATTTAATGAATTCATAGGCCCCATTATTCAATTTTCCTTTACTAAGAGTACAAAACTTGGGTATTAGCATTCTCAATTTACAAAATGACTAACTACTAAGTGGTTAGAAATGAGACTGCACCAGAGGTATACAAGTTCAAACAATAGGATAAAACTCGTGCATTATTGACTAACTAAATGGTAGAAGAGAAAGTATTAAAAGTGATGGCATTCATCATGGACATTATGCATAGAAGGTGAGTAAAATTTAAATGCATAGTTTAAAATTTTATATAAAAATTGAGATTACCTTTTTTTAACCTTATATGATTATGCAAAATGTATAACAATGTGATAAACATTTTCATTCTATATGACTATAGAGAAGGGGTATTCATTACTCACAAGTATCTTTGTTACCAAGAGAGTCCCAGGGAACAAACTACCCTAAACTACCTTAGACTACCTAATGAGTTTAATAAGATGAAAGAGATTGCAAGAAGTAGATCAGAAGCATAGTTTCATAAGTGATAATATAAAAATTTAAATTTAAATGCATAGTTTAAAATTTTATATAAAAATTGAGATTACCTTTTTTTAACCTTATATGATTATGCAAAATGTATAACAATGTGATAAACATTTTCATTCTATATGACTATAGAGAAGGGGTATTCATTACTCACAAGTATCTTTGTTACCAAGAGAGTCCCAGGGAACGAACTACCCTAAACTACCTTAGACTACCTAATGAGTTTAATAAGATGAAAGAGATTGCAAGAAGTAGATCAGAAGCACAGTTTCATAAGTGATAATAGAAAGACATCTTCGGGGACCAAAAGAGCAGATCACTGAGATTTCTGAGATAGAAGGACAAGTTCTCAGCTAGAGGATGGAAATGCGAGAGTGGGAAGTCAACACGACACGCTGAAGTCCTAGAGATGTGCTAGCATCTTGTACGAATAGAGCACTAAACCCTTAGATAGAACTTCAAAGGATTTCCTAACTATCCTAGATATGAGGTCTATTTAACCTATTTTAATTAATAGAATACGAAAGTGAAAATAAGTGACAAGGAGGGAAAAGAACTGACTCACACAAGGTCATGTACTTCAAAGCCTCTTGCAATGCTCTGCATAAACAACTTGCAGACAAGGTGAACAAGGAAAAATGTTGGGGCAGTTTTGGGGCTTGCCACAATCAAACCCTCATTTTGGTGTTCCCACCTCCACAGATTTCCAAATAGATAGAGATAATAATAGGTACAAAGTAAAGTAGACACAAAAATGATAAGAGTAAACTCCACTCGAGAGGAGAACCCACATCATGAGATAAAGACCCAATAGATAATGTGATAGAGAATAGACAAGAATCAAGAGAGCGTTACCAACAGTTTATGGCTCCCTCTTGGCTTGATAGACAATGTTGAGCACTTGCAAGAGAGCTTTTGCTATTGGAGAGACTTCAATCCAACAAAGCTTCATCGTAGAAACGAGATGGAGAAGAGAAGAGCAAGAAGAGCAAGTTAGAGTGAGAGAATGTCACAAATAAGAGTGAAAAAAGAGGTTTGTTCAATTGCATGGGTGGGAAGAGTCGTTACTCTCATAATTCTACCACAGAGATATGTGTCATGGGTCAAGGATTCCAAGATTCCTCATTTGAACTCATGAAAGAATGGGGATGCTAGCACACCATGTGGATGTCTATGCACTGTGTAGGCATCCAACTCATTAGTTCATGAGAAATGAGGTGGCAGACTGTTGTCGCTTCATCGTTGGACCTTATGGAGTTGAAAATCGTGAAATTATAACTCATAAGGTTCTTGTCATAAATGCATCTAGGCACCATAAATGCAAGGGTCAAATGTGTAAATGTGAAATTTCCATGAGGTGTAATTTTACGATATTACATTTTTCCCCCACTTTAGTGAGCTGATCTTTGGGAAAAATTAGCTACACTAAAGTAGAAAAAAGAGAGCATTAGAGAAAACTCAAAAAAAAATGAAAATTTTATGGATTTATGTGCCAAAAAGGATACTGTAGAGGTTGTAGAGGTCAAGTAGGAAACTACCAATTATGCCCCCAACGATCGAGCTCAGTGAGAAACCACAACATTGAATGTGAAGTTTCATTCTACAAAACTCAAATTTGGGTCAGCTCAAAATTGGAAGAAGCTACCAAAGCGAGAAGCATGCTCAAGAAAAATCCATTGGTTCAAAAGAAAAATATGATGAAAAGGTGAGTATATGCCCCCTTCTAGTTTTGCCCCTAGCTATGTGGGGTAAAAGTAGGAAAAATGATAGGACCACAATCGCTAGGAAAAATGGGCCTCGTGGGGCATATATATACTCGAGTGGGCCCTAAGAAGGGTCATTTTCACTTTCACTGTGAGCGATATGTTGACTTTTGTGAGAGAAAAGTCAACAAAATGCCTCACAGATGAGAGTTTGAGGAGCCCAAGATTGAACAATTGCATCGATGAGTAGCACGAGGAGAGGTCAACCAAGTGAATCTAAATGACCCTCCTTTGTGCATTTTATGGAAAATGTTTTAGTAGTTTTCCAATTTTTGCAGTGCAGGCGTCTCAGTGGGGCGAAGGCGTCCAGTTAGCACACTAGTGTCCCGCCAATGTGCTAGTGACCTTTGGTCACACTAGCATCCAAGTAGCTCCAATGGTGGACCTTAGACAACAACACAATGCACAGGAAAGCCTGTGTCCCAAAGGCCATACTTAGAGAAATTTTTATGTAGAAGTTAAAAAAAATATATTTAGATGAGTTTGAGTTGAATCTTTTTACTATTTTGTAGGATTACCCAGAGATGTGAGAGCATGGCAGCAGGTGCGTGTTGAGGATGCTCCATGATCATTTAGCACACATGTCCCTCAATGAGGAGGGGCATCTCCGACAAGTAGGCCTATGGTGGGCCTACACCATGCTCGATATGCTCTGCCATGATCGCATGCTCATGGCATTGATGGAGCGGTGAGACTTGACCACCTCTACTTTCCACCTCCTGACAGGCAAGATGACTGTCACACTAGAGGACGTCTACCAAATCATCGATCTCCCCATCCGCAGATGGTAGCTAGCATTGGATGAGATATGCTCAGCCCAAGAGTGATTCAAGGGCCTACAATACTATGCAAGGCACACAAACCCTAGTGACGACATCAACCGCATATACATTTGTTGGTTTAAGCACGGTCACATGGCAGTACCTCTGGTGTGGAGGGTGATGTTTGTTATAGTCGCCATGCAAGTGACTATGGACAAATGGGGCTCTCACTTTCACAGGGGCTTCGTCTACATTATTAGGGCTATGAAGGAGTAGCATACTATTTTTGTATGGGACTACAACATGATCATACACCTATACCAGGAGCTGGGAATTTTCGTGCACTATGAGTATGTGAGCCTCACCACATGCTCGCTTTTATAGGTGTGGGAATTTTCCTATATCACTTACACCTGACCAATTGGGTATCCTCAAGGGATATCCTACGGTACACTGATGGAACATGGTTACTATTTAGTGCACCGGTGGAGGTATGGAGACCTCCAATTTTGGAGATTATAGTTTGATACCCTGCATTCAGACATGATTAGATGGCAACCGTATAGAGGTATGTAGTGGGTAGATGACTGCCAGTAGCTCTGCAACATATAGCATGAGCAATTTTTGATTGACTGCATCGATTTTATGATTATGCCTTATTATCGGCAGGGGGTTATGTGGCAATTCAAAATTGTATAAACCATTCTATCGATACTCCCTTCATATGCAAAAGAAGTTAAGAGTGTGGTTAGTTTGGGTGATTGTTGGCATCCCACCATAGTCGACGTTGTTCCGAGAAACGATGAGATGAATTATTGAGATTGGCCTCTGATGCTGCCTATAGATGGCATTGGGGTGGTCGTCAACTTTAGGACCTAGTGGTTGTGGCACAATCCTACTCTAGTTTTCCAAGTAGATGCCCCTAGAGGTGACACTAGTGTCCAGGAGTAGACACTGCCAACATGAGCAGGAGGAGACCGAGGTGGTGATGGTGACCAGGAGGGAGAGGCAGTGGCATAGAGATTGAGGCAGTAGTGGAGGCTCTCATCTCCTCTAGGCATTGTCCCAGTTTAAGTGGCACCACCACCTCCTACAATGACCATCATCCTTTCCATAGCAGTATCAACAATAGCAGGCATAGGAGGCGTATGAGGCACATGTCCCAATGTCAATTATGCTATTTCTTTTTAAATACTTTTAATTTCATCTCATTTATATACATGTATAGTTATCCTTGAATTAAGTGCTCTGAACTCATAGGATAACCCCTACAAAACTTGTTTGTTTCATAGCCCACACCTTCCAAGCACACGAAACGAGGAAAATCCTACTTTTCCTCATACGTGGTCCAATCCCTCAAAAATTCATTTCAAGCAATTAAACTTTTTTCCTTTTGAAAAATTAAGAAAGGTTAAAAATTGTAAAATCCTTTGTTTTCAGAGTTAGTTTTTTTCATGCATATCCAGGAGTGTTGAATTTCAGCACCCTTGCATTTTCTAGAAAACTTTTAAGGATGTAGTCGAACTGATTTTTAGCGTGACTACACTCCAGTTTTTTCATGAGTCACATTCATTGCAGAGTTAATGAGCTTTTAAATGTGTTTTAATCTTTTATTTTAAACACATTCTATCTTCATTTTTTCCTTTGCTCTTGTTCATTCAAGTTTTCTCTACCCATATTTGCTCATTTTAAAGAATTTGTATTCAAATTTGCACATATTTGATTAGGATTTTCGCCATTATTCTCATGTTTTCCAAGTATGTTGAAAGTATTTTAAAGTTCATTTATTTCATGTTTTGTTCATGTTTTTTGCTTAGTTTTCATCTATTTTTATGCGTTTACGATTTTTATGGTTCATATCCCTTCTTGTTTTTGTTTGCTTTCATCACTGTAAATAGTCTCCGTTTATGTCAATAGGGTCATTTTTATCATTATTGCAATGCATTAGTACTCGAGTTTTAAACCCCAAATAGTATTTATGCCATTTCCATTGTAGTGTGTTGTAGGTTTTAAACCCCAACTCATGTATACTTCCATATGACCATGAAACATTATTCACATGTGCTTATCGAGATTTTTATCTTGATCTTCATTATGGATGCATCATGCAAAATCATATGCATGGTATAAGTCGGGGTTTAAACCCCAACATACACCCTCATCCAAACCTTATCTTTGATGTAATACAAGGATCAAAACTTGCTTTACATTGCTTGGTTAAAAACCCAAATTTGTATGCTCTATCGAAGTTTTTCTCCACTTGAGCATCTTGATTTTCACTGACCATGCAAGTCAGGGTTTAAAACTTGACCAACATGGTATATCTACACCAAAATATGTAGGCCAAGTTCTAAACCTTGACCTACATGGTCAATCCATTTGCATGACCAAATTCCACCCAAGGTGTAGGTCGGGGTTTAAACCCCAACCGACACCCTTACATTCTTTACCAAGCATGTGTAAAGGTGGGGTTCTTCTCCGCATTTACACCAAGTATGTTCTACCCCATATAGGGGAGGATTTTTTCTCTGCCCTTGCATCTATTCTCCCTACCCCATGTAGGAGTGCAAAATTTTTGTGCTTTTGCATCCAAACTAAAAACCCCATGCAGGGGTGGGATTTTTCTCCACCTTTGCATCCCAACTACCAAGTCACATGCAATATCTAATTTTTTTCCCGCTAGTGCATAAAACCTTGATTTTTCTCTAGCACTAGGAAATGTGATTTTTTTGTGTAGCTGCTCCTACATGTTGTTTTAGGTATTTTTGTTTTATTTAGTAAACAGGTATGATTGGTTTTCTCGCCATCATTTTAAGGCTACAGTTGCTCTGCAAATTTTTGATCCATCACCAAGCAAGAAAACCATGAAGTACAAATATCAAGGGTTTTTGCACCAACCTATGTTGCTTCAAATTTTGATGAGATCAAATATACAAAAATAGGCCATATTGATATGTCTAAATTTCTATAAGGGATGAAGAAGCAACCATTGGATGGAAGCATGAGTTGCATTGTGGAAAGTAATATTCAATTGGTGGATGCATTTCTAGTGGTGGCTCATAATCTTGAGTTTGTTCTTGTTGTATAGCTCATTATCACAAGGAAGATAGAAGTGTCAGGGATCCTGATTGGAATGTAATCATAAGATTGGATGAAGATTTCTTCGACAAGGTCTTCCAATGTCCAAGAATTGATGCTTACATTGATCTCACCATTGAGGAAGCACAAACTTATTATGACAATGATCTAGAAAAGTGCAAGAAGGCAATCAATACAAGGTGGCTAAGGAACCCTAGGCTGAATATTTCAAGATGACTTAAGAGCTTTCCTCGTAGTGATTTTATTGAAGAGGTAAACAACTTAATCACCCCTCTTAGCAGAATTAAGGGATTTCCCACTTCTTCCACTTTTTAGGAGTGGATGAACTTGTGCATTCATGTCATAAGGAAGAGGAAACGACATATTTTCTAGGGTAAATAGATTAGTGATGTAATCCATGATAAAATCATAAAGGTTCCCACCTCATTGAATTTTTATATGACTTCATACTTAGTCTATGTTGTGTCAATGCAAAACTTTCTAGGGTTGACATCAGAAGGTGAAAAAAGACATGTTCCATTTTATCAATATTAATCCCAATTGACCCCGAAGAAAAGTACTCAACATTTTAGGAGGGTCAATGATGCTTTCTTCGCCCCATATATTTGTATGTTTGACAAAGAGCTTGAGAAGAGAAGAGATGAGTGTTAGATGAAGCATGGGTAGTAGTCAATAAGGTTGGTTGTATATTCTTGAATTTCCCCACCTTTATATATATCTGAGTTGGGTGCTTCATCAGATACCCATATATGCTTCCAAGGTATCCGAGTGACAAGATCATACTCATGGAGTTGTGTAGGAAAATCATGATAGTTCATAGCAGACAAGAAAAATCACACAAGCCATAATTTAAGTTCCCTCTCACAATCGACAGGTGCTCTATCACCACATCTCCCAAAGCTAAGGCTATGGAAGCAAAGATGCAATGGGTCACAATGAAAACATATAGAAGGGGGCATGACTTTGATTATAGAGGAATAAAGGACAACCTCAAAAAGAGCTATACACATGTGCATAGAGTGGAGGACATATGGGAATATTGCAAGAAAAATAAAGACATAAGGAAGCTCGACTATTGTTGGCTTACCTTAGAGCAGATTGTAAATATGGATTTGGCTAACATCCTAGAAGACATGGAGGATGAAGATAACATCCTAGATCTTTCTTATGAGAGGAATAATTTTGTTGAAACCCCTCTCCCTCCCATCTAGTGGTCAAAAAAGGAAATGACTTCCACGAGGGAAATATTATATCCAATTCTTGCTAACACCAATGTTTGGTTATAGGAGAGGGTAAGATTGAAGTATTTTAATATTGGATCTAAAGAAGAGGAACTTGAACAACATACTAGGAAGAAAGTAGAGATTATAAAAAATAATAAAGGTGATGCATCAAGTACTAGTAAAACCCCTAATCCTAAGTTTATTTTCATAGTGAAAGGGGCTAAGAGAAAGGATTCAAAAGGGCCATCTACTCTCACAGAAGAAGCAATAGCTCAATATGAAGAATGAGGAGAGGAGGGTCCAGATGAAGAAGCACAAGAGTTTCCACATGAGGATGCTCCAAAAGACTCTCCCATTTCTTCTTCCCCTATCACTACCACTTTTCCAAGTCCCACTCCTCCTACTATTTAAATTGAAAAACCTTTACCTTCTACTACTATTATTTCTGCTACCATTTTTTTTGTTGCTCCTACCATTTCAATTTGATCTATTCATTCATCCCAAACTTTGGGGTCTATTTTTTAGAGTCCTAGGAATAACTTTGAAAACGTTTTTGGTTCCTCACCTATTTTTCCAAGTCTATCTTCTCCTTCTTTTGATGTGTCTACTCAATTTAAGTTGGATAAATTTATGGCTGAAACCTCACATAATGTATCTGATGTGGAGATTCCATCTGCAGTTTTGACCAACACTCCACTGCTTGTGACTACTATTATTGTGAGTGCCACACCATCAATTCAAGCTATGGTAATAGGTCATGGAGAAGGTTCTTCTCCTCTTCCCCCTTTTTTGGCCTCTTAGACACTAAAGATAAAGAAGGAATTCATCTCTCCCGATGACTTTGATTTTGGTCAATAGGTGCCTTTGAAGACCAAATCTACAAAGAAGCCCAAAACTCTCTCAAGAGTGTTGGTCAAAAAATCAAGATATAAATATGTAGAGGTAGAAAAACCTCCTTCTGGTATTAAAATTTTAGAAGTGGTTGATCTTTTAGAGTATTCTATCACCTAGATAGAGTTAGGTAAGAGGATGCATGAAAGTGCAAAGGAAGGTGCATAGGTGGTACTGGCTTCTCTAATTAAGAATTATGATCAAGATAAGATAGTCAAGTATTAGTTGAAGGTCAAGGTTGATCATCTCACCTTCGTGCTTCAAAAGATTACTCAATCTTCTAAGTCTATCGAGCCTATTGATACAAGCATAGAAGACCCTGTTATTCAAAAGGACGAGAGAACACATGCACAGGGTAGATCAGTTACAGAATGGATTGATAGGATATTGGCTCAAGGAACACAATTCCTAAAATCTTCTATGGAAGGGATTGGAAATATAGAAAATGTAAAGGTAAAATTGAGTTAAACAATTGGCACACTTTCCTAGAATCAACAAGAGATAGAGAAAATTATTGAAACTTGGACAAAGATGAAGGATCTCAAGCTTAATGTGTTAGAGGAAATTGGGATAATTCCCAATAGAGAAATATTCGTTGGCATACGAGAGACAATGAAGCATGCTTGAAGAATGTCATCAATGATCTAATGAAAGATTTACAGGAAGATCAAGAGGTAGGTGAAGATAGAGGTTCATACCTTGTTTCCAGGATTAAGGAGCTACCTTTTCAAGTTATCAATGACAATCATAAAGTCCTCCCCACTAACATGGATGTCTAAGATTTCACATCATTGATCTAGAAAGATGTTGAAGATGAAACTTTTTCATTATCTTCTATCAAAAAATTGGTGGACTTTCAAGCAACTTTGGATAACTTAGAAATAATATTGGAAAGGCGCAAAGAAACATGCATCACCCTCGAGGACTCAATCACACAAGTACTCATAGTCTCTAGTCATACCACAAGACCAGATAATTTAGAAGTCGAAGAAAAATTAAAGGAATATGAAGACTTATTAGAGAAAGATGGTGAAGAATGAATAAATGTGTCATTTCTAGAAGTAGTTTGTTTCCTACTTTTTCCCTTTATGTAATTAGTTGATGGCGTTTTACATGTCTTTTGTAAATATGCAATTACATGTAAAAATAGAGAAGTCCTAAATCAAATGAGACTCTGTTGTTGAATAATTCAAGTTAGTTTTAACTTTCCTATTTTAGCTATTGGCTCTCCTCTATGTATATGAGGGAGCCCTGTTTTAAATAATACCTTTTAGCTAATGAATCAAAGTGTTGCCCAATTCAAGAGCAATTTTGAAACTTTGATTTTGAGTTGTAAATCTAATTTCAATCAATAAAAGAGGAAAATTTGAATCCAATATTTGTCTTAGATCTATTTTGTTATGTATTGAGGATGTTCTTATGTCTTTCTCATTGCATTATTTTGCATATGATTGAATAAGTGGTGTGATATCATATTGTTTAGAAGGGGATTTAAATCTATTTTCGAAAACTTTGGGCTGCATTATTACATTTGAATTTTATGTTCTTATGTGTGTACTTTGGTAATTATTCAAAGACTTTGAGATGTGGGTTATTATCAAAGTTTTGTTGATCCTTTGGTGGCATATATTGGAGACTTTTGGCCCCATTATTTATCTTAACGAATCATCATTGAAGGAAAAAAAAGTATTTGTTCTTTTGTAGGTTTTCAAGCTACCAAAATTCACTAGTATCACTTTGATTACTCTTTCATTTAATCAATCTAGATATTGGTTATTATTGCTTAAAATAGCACTTTGAAGTGAATTACATGTTGTAATCATCATGAGATATAATTATAATTTGTGAAAGAGGAAAACATCTATTCTGAAACAAGAGAATATGATGATGAAGAAACCCATGGTTCATTATAGTGTGTATAATCCTAGTTAGTTACTAGTTGTTTTCAATAAGCAATAAGAATAGCGCCTCCCCTTTCTAAGAGGAGAGATTTGATCTAATTGTAACTTTGGTTGAAATCACCATTTTGTAATTAGTTAGTTGATTACAAAATATTCACCCAACAGTTTTTTGGTGACTCCGCTAGGGATATGAATACACAACCATAGCCTCACACTTTTGGTTGAAGTATACCAGTTTCTTATTGTGTTTGTAATTAATTCTTTTATTATTGATCTATCTCTCTTTCCAAGTTTGCATTCTGGCTGAAAGAATCTATACACGTGGTCAAAGGGCTCAAGGAAATATTGACCCTACATTAAAATTGCTAAGAAAACATAACTTTGATATTCTTCCTACAAGGAAAAGATCACCTCTTCAACGTACACGGTCTTTACCTCATGCTATTGTAAGATATCCTATTCCAAGTGATGCTTCTAGTGTTCAAAGAGCTTTGTCTATATCACCAGTTCAGAGGTTTTTTATTCACCCTTTCAATCAAGGCATCATGGCCACTCAAGGTCCTTGGGGTAATGCTTTTGGTCCTTTGAATTTGGCTCCACCTATTCATGAACTTCCTCATGACTCAAGAAAGAATATTTCCAAGTTCTATGGAGATGGTAAGCAACACCCTGATGAGCATATTGCTACATTCTATATTGCATGTGGGATTCTCAGTGTAGAACATGAAGATGTATTGGTAAGGATGTTTATTGAAACTCTCCAAGGAGTGGAAATTGATTGGTTTTACAACCTTTCTATTGAAACTATTACAAATTGGGAAACCCTTTGAACCAAATTCAAAGAAAGGTTTAAGCCTGTTGAAGATGCTCACACCTTGTTATCTTAACTTACATAAATGAATAAGGAACCACATGAACCCATGCATGAGTTCATGGCAAATTTCAACAAATTGAAAACCAAAATTCTAGTGGATGCTTAGCCAACAACTCAAATTTTGAAGTGCTTCTTCACTAATATGCAATTGTCTGAGGTAAGTTTCCTTTTGCAAAGATCTAACCCAACCATCCTTGAAGCTACTCAAGCAATGGCTACTGAAGCTGAAGATGATTTAATCCTTGCTAGAAAGATAAGAAAGGAATCAAATAGGATCAAAGGATAGACATCTTTTTCCCAACCTTCCACAAGCACCACAGATCCTATGGTGCAAAAGTTAACAAATGAATTGCTAGCTATTAAGAATAAAATTTCTCAAGGATTGTCTATTCCTTCATACAAGGACATTCCAAGGAACTTATCCAAATGCTTCAAATTATCTTGGCAATGCTGTAAGGAACTAGAATAGACTTCTTGCACCATAAGGAAGACTTGCACTTCAAGCACCACCTACAAATGCAGTAGTGGGATATTATGAATTTGAGCAAGATATTCCTCAATCAAAATATTTCAAAGTATGGTGCAAATCTCTTCCAGGAGGAGGAAGTAGATGCGGTTGGCGACTCTAACATTGGGGTTTTTGAACTATGAAGAAGGAGTTGATCAAGAAGAGGAAACTTTTGTTGAGGCTTATGCTATTTTCACCCATTCACAAAATCAGCTTGATCATCAACAAGGTGATGTAGCTAAAGAAAAAGATCCCCATGCCCAATGGTTACAATCGCTAAGAAAGGGACTCCTTTTCCAATCCAACCAAAAGATATGGGGAAGTAAGCAAATAAGTACCTCAAATTCTCCTACATCCTCTTCTATGTTTAAGACTAGTAGCGAAATTCCCAAGTCCCAAAATGAAAATATCTCATCTTCTTTGATAAACACTTATCAACCCTTTGACATCATAGACTATGCAAAGAAGACAAAAATTAAAATGTTGGAAGATGAGTATCTTTAGGCCAACCCTGATCAATTTGATAGACTAGTTAAGTTTTTCAAGGATAAAGGAACTCATCCTAGTCGAGACTCTTCTCAAAATATACCAGTTGTTTCCAAACTGAGGCATTCACAAAGTAACTTGGTTTCAATTCCCTCATCTATTCCTATAAAGATAGATCCATTTTATATCTCCTCATTGGTCGATGGTTTTAAGCTAAGTAACTATGTCATTGATTTAGGTGCCTCTGACAATGTGATACTAGCCAAAGTGGCTAGCACTTTGGGTTTGAATTTGACAAAGACCTTTGGCTGATGTTTTTCAATGGAAAACAAGCAAGTTCCCCTAATCAGGAAAATTAAAGATGCATAATTTGCATTTGTTGCATTTCCTAACAAGAAGATCAAAATGACAGTTTTGGTAGCCGATGTCACAACCTCATATGGGATATTATTGGGATGAAACTTATGCAAATATGTTTGGGGCAAGATCAATATGGATTGGTCGGAAGACAAGATACCCATCAAGCGTGTTATGCAAAAACTGCTTATGGAAAGGGAAGCTAAGTTTTCTATAACAAAATATGATAATCCAAGATCTTAGATTCTTTTTGAGTCTTCTAGAATGGGTACTTAATTCTTGCAAATTGATGAAGTTTCTAAGTCTTCTGACAACAATTCAAGCAAAGAGTAGGTAACTCATGGCTCACCCTCTTCAAACAAAGATACCTCTTCAAATGAAGAAACCTGAGACTTTGAAACTATCAGCTTAGGTAGTCCAAATGATGTTTGGACTGTGGAATTTGATGGCAGTTGCTCTTCCACAAGATTTGGTGTATGGATAGTTTTTATATCCACACAAATAAAAAAATTCCCTTCTCTTTCAAATTGAAATTCAATAATACTAACAACATTGCAAAATATGAGGCCTTGTTGTTAGGAATGGAGGTTGCATACAAGAAAGGGATTAAAAGATCTTCATGCTCAAGGTGATGTAGAGTTGGTCGTTTGTCAGGTAAGGAATTTGTACTAGACAAAAAATGAAAGGTTAAGATATTATTGTAACCTTGTTTGGGATGCATTGAAGGTTTTGATGCATTTGATATTTATGTAGTTCCAAGGGAATACAATGATATGGTTGATTATCTAGCAGTATCAGTTACCCTTATGATCCCTCACAAAGACTTCAAAGGAATCAAATATACTATTGAGTTAGTTTTCCATCCCCATGTTCCTAATAATTCTTATCATTGGTAAATCTTTAATGATGACCATTAGATTGTGGCCTTTCTAGAGAAGGTTAAAAATTTTAGTGATTCGTATTTTGAGGGAAGTGATTCCTCTCCTCAAGAATCAATCTCTGAGGTAGATCAAGATACTAGCAAGGAAATATTGCAATTAAAAGGAAATAAGATTCCCAAAGGTTTGGTCTCTCTTGATTTTTTTTTTGACAAACATGACCACTATGTCAAGAAGTAATGACAATCTGAGTTTGATTCTTCAACTAAAATTGAACAACTAAATTTGTGAATAAAGCAGGATCCCAAGATTGTCAATATTGGTAAATGTTGCACTTCAAAGGAAAAAGATAAGTTTGCAAAAATCTTATGGTAGTACAAGGATGTGCTTGCTTATTCTTATTTAGACATAAAATCTTTTCATCTGAAGGAGGTCCAACATGAAATTCCCCTCAAGGCGGGTTTTATGCCTCACAAGAAAAAGAAGAGGAAATACAATCCAAAGATTTTAGATACTATTCTTTTCAAGATCCAAAAAATGCTAATTCTAGGATCATCTTTCCTATCCATCATTCAACATGGAGAGAAAAAATTGTTCCACTATGGAAGAAGGATGGGGAAATCCGTATTTGTGTGGATTTCTGAAACCTGAATCAATTGTCATTGAAGGATAATTACCCACTGTCAGTAATGGACCAAGTATTAAAAACAATGATGGGCTCTTAAATGCTATCTATGTTAGATGGTTTTTAAGGGTATAATCAAGTGGAGGTGAGCAAAGAAGATCAACATAAAACCACTTTCACTACTCCATGTGGTACGTTTTCTTATCGTAGAATTCCTTTTGGTTTGATCACCGGTGGCACATTTCAAAGAGCAATGGACTTGGCTTTTCGTGATGTGATGGGTAAGTTCATTGTGGTCTATCTTGATGATTTGACTATCTTTTCAAAGAAATTTCAATATCATTATCATCACTTGTAGCAAGTTCTTGAAAGGTGTCAACAACACAAAATTTCCCACAACCCCAAGAAGTCTATTTTTGGGGTTACAAAAGGTAAAATCCCTGGACACGTTATGTATCAGGAGGGAATCAAGATTGATCCTGAGTGGTTCAAGTCAATTTAGAATCTTACTTTACCTTCAAGTAAGATGAAAATCCACTCCTTTAATAAGGTGAATTTCTTGTGGAGGTTTATTCTAGAATTCGCAAAAGACTTGTCATATTGTTGATATGATGAAAGGTAAGTCAACTTTTCATTGGAGTGCAAAAGGTAAAGTTGCTTTCAATGACATTAAGGAGGCTATTGCTCATGCTCTAGTCTTAGTCTATCTAGACTAAAAAAAAAGACTTTATCATGTACAATTATGCCTCTGAACATACACTATCTACTATCCTAGTGTAACAGAACAGTGAGGGGATTGAAGGCTCATGAACTTAAATACTCACCAATGGAAAAGCATGCTTATGTTGCAGTCAAAGAAATTAAGCATTTCAGGTTCTATATCCTTAATTCTCATGTTGTTGCGTTAGTTCTTGATTCCATGGTCAAGTCTATCTTGACTCAACATGAGTTTAGAACTAAAAGAGGAAATTGGATTGCCAAAATTCAAGAATATGACATGGAAATAAATCCCACAAAGTTGGTTTGTGAGAAAGGTTTGTGTTAGTTGATAGCTGATAATAAACCAAAAGAAATATATGATGATGAGGATGTTGAATAGTTCGAATAACTGAGAGAGGGGTGAATCAGTTATCATAAAACGATTTTGTTTTCTTTAATTAATCTAGAGTAGACTTATATCAAATAGAAAATAATTAAATAGATATGAACATGAATGCAGAAAACAACACCATGCACAATGAACACTAGAATTTATGTGGAAACCCAAGAAGGGAAAAACCACAGAGAATGCTAATTCCCAATTATAAAAAAAAACACCAGTTAAGGTGATTTTTACAAAGGGCTCACTGCCATGTTGCTCACTGTAGGTAAGGCTCACTGTCGGTGGGCTCACTGCTTGACTATTATAGCCAAAGATATAAAAAGGCTCACTGCCAAAAGAGAAAGGCTCACTGCCTACAGAAAAAGGGCTCACTGCCAATAGAAAAGGGCTCACTTCCAAAAGAATGATGAAAGGGAATCCACCATTCAAAGAACTGTCACCAATGATGACACTAGATAGAATCTCACTGTCTGCTGCCTCTAGTCGCATACTTCACAATGTCTAGATTTTTGCATTCATCACACTTGCTTTCATAAAAAAAAATCAACTTTTACTTATACCATTTCATGCTCCCATAAACTTCTAAGTCGGCCAAACACAATGTCTTCATAATCTTCTAAGTTAGCCAAACACAATATGAATTTAGATCACCACAAAACATGTTGGTATGAGGAACAACCTTGAAATATTCAATAAGGACTTGCATGCTAGCACCAGACCCAAAAGATAGGCTGCACATAAAGATCTTCTTACCATGTTACCAAGGGACCCATAAATAGGTTATACATAAGATAGGTTCATCACATAACATAATTATCAAAAGATAGCAATATATTCCAGAGCTAATGGGAATGCCACAACCAAGACCAAATATTGATTATCATCAATTTTAGTATCAACCGGAGAAACATAATTAGACATACAAAAACTTGTAACATGCTCCATGAATTTTTGGATAGCAAGGATACTCAGAGTAAGCTTTGAGCACAACAACCAACATCAAAATATTAGACTTCATTATTCTACATTAACTATCTTCAAAAAATGTCCCAAAAAGAAGTACTGCCATATCCAGATCAAGAATAATATCCACACTACGCAACATCAAAGCATATGATATGATAGATCATTTTTGTATATCATCTGGAGCACAACCTTTTGGATCCCAAGTTTTGACATCAATGACAATATCTCAGCAACTTCTCAACAATCTCCCCCTTTTGCATTGATGGAAAAACAACAAAAACTCCAAAACTCCAAGCACTCCCCCTTAGATAAGCAATTCAATACCTCTTCTTGTTTTTTTTTCTCTTCATTTTCTCCCCCTTTTTTCCATCAAAGGAAAAGGGCTAAATAAGAAAATTCAGGAGATCAAGTAAAAATAACACTTTTCACAAGAAGAATTTTCTTGTACCTTTCTCTCACGGTTGGAAGAATCCTCTTCCAAGCTAGCACTGTAGAAACCATTTTGGCACACATACTATCTAGTAGAGTTAAAAACATAAATGAATATGACCAGTACGGAGACATGCACTATCATCACAATCCTCTACATCAGAAAGTATCCGGAGAGATGATCCAACTGAACCTCAACAATTTCTTTGACCAACTAGAAAGTTCTAACCACATCTTCCCTCTGTCTTTGAATAGAAAATAACTCAGTTTGCAACTCTCCAAATCTTATTCTTTGTTTTCCACCTTTATCTTTGAATAAGTCAAAACACTTCCTAGTATCATTTAATTTAGATTCAATAGCTTCAATTTTGCTTCTAAAATTGTCAACAGCAGTAGACCACTAGAGAAAATACTTGTAGATGTCAGAAATCTCCTTAATGCATTCTCTTGTCTCACCAATGTGTTTGGATAACTTATGTTTGGATTTGACACACCTTCTCTCAATCATAGCTTGGAACTTATGTCCTTCAAATCCTTCTAGCAACAACCTTTCTTCAACAACTTCTACCTGACCATCCGGTAATGAGTCAAAAAATCTTAAACAATAATACCCTTTTTGAGTAGATAATCAACTAAAGCATCATCAATTCTAAGCCTACTGGCCAGAGAGCAGGCATACCACTTTTCACCAATATATTTTCATAGAAGTGACTTCCTTTGTGTTAATTTTCCTCCTTTTAGGTTTTGGAGGGGAACCTCCAATGAAAACCTTTAACTCCTTACAGGAGGAGGAACCCTCCTCAAACTAACTAGACACTATCATACCAGAGCATAGATTCATCTGTAAGGATGAGAAATAAGCTTTCCATGCACTTGATTTATCTTCCATACATCCCAAGTATCTGTAAACTTTCTTTCTGATAAGGATGTCAGACTTCCACTTAACATTCTCCTTTGATGGTAGCGAACTCAAAAATTAAAATACTAAACATATGAGCAGAGTCCCAAACCAAAAAGGATAACTCTCAACCAAAGACATTCTGACATTCTCAATTAGGTTTTCCATTATGAGACTACACAAGTCAAACTGTTTATTTTCCTTCACCATCTTATGTGCAAGATACATACAAATAGCCGAGGTATAACCTATTGGAAATATGTTTCTCAAGCATTACAGGATGAAACCTCCATGAGTGGCAAGTCGGTGTGACAGGTTCCATGTCTGGCCGACTAGCAGTGTGCTTTATTCATTTCTGAACAGGTCGTTGTGACCCTGTCATTGTCTTGCCGAAAGGTTGCACTGTGGGGTCTATCACTGTAGCATGATGTATTCAGTATGACCTTATAGCGCTTGGGAGACCTCTGGCCGAAAGGCCATTCATTCGTGTATCGGCGAGACTCTTGGCGACTGGAGTTTCAGAGTGACTTCAACTTTCGGGGAGATGTCTCAGCGAAGCGTTTATCTCTCGCTGACATTGTTTGTTTGTTTTGTTTCTTCGGGGAGACTTGGCCGAAATAAATGCCATCAGTATGATGTCCTACTGTAGTGACTATGTCTCGGCACAGAAAGACTCAAGTGTTAAATCTTCGGTATAACTCAAAGCTATCGGAGAAAGGTCTTAGCGATAGATGAGAATCATGCGGACAGGGACTACTTGGGAGTTGTCCATATAACTCTTAGACTTTGTTATGAAGTCTGAGTGATAAGCTATTGTCTTGCTGATAGCCGATGGATATCGGGGTAACAATTGGCGACAATTAGTCTTCAGTGGAACATATATAAATCGGTAAGTTCTCTTAGCGATGGACAAATGTTTTGGCGACAAGTGAACACTTCGGAGTAGCATATGAAGATCGGTATGAACTCTCGGTGATAGATGTGAGTCTTGCTGATTTCCTTTTGGTGCTTGGTAGATATGGGAACTTCGGTGTAACCTTAGTGTTTTGCTATGACCTTCTAGTGAAAGCGATAAGTCAGAACGACTGCTTGGTGACTCAGTGAAACTCTTGTAGCTCAATAGAACGTCCTAGCAACTGCGATAATTCTTGGCGACATCGATATGAGTTCAATGTGGCATCGGCGAGACACAGTTAGTGTCTCACCGAGATGCCAATGTAATATGAATTCTATTGACCGAGTATGAATTCCGATGTGGCATCATGTGGACGAATCAGAAGAGCCGAATTGGAACCGTTGGGAGTCTGTTCGTTGCGACGGTTCTGTGAGGGAGCTCGACAATCAGGGAACACCATGGATATAGTTGGAAGTTGCAGACGCTTGGGGGTTGGATTGTAGTTGGATCAACAATGAAGTGTGAAGAATTCAAGCTGTATTAGTGAAGGAATTCAAATCTGTAAAGGCTGTAACTTGGATGTCTCTATTCGAAGAAGGTTCATAATGAATGTTGTTGTATAATGACACCAGAAAGATAAGTTTGGAATTGTATGTAATTTTGATTACTGTAATACAAAGTGATTTCTCTTGGTGTGGTGGGTTTTTCTCCCGTAAGGGTTTTCCCACGTATATCTGGTGTTTCATGTGTGTTTTTCTAAATACTCTATTTTTGTAATCTGTCTCATAGTTCATCTTGACTTGACTGTAATTGAAAAATTAAAAGTACTTCTGCACTCTTTCCTGAGGTATTGACATTAGGAAAATTGTTTTCCGCATCTAGTTTTCCTTACAAGTGGTATCAGAGCCTGGCCAGTTGTGTTATCCTTGGGGGTATATTGGGTTTTTTGTGTCAATACTGTTCAGTGGGAGTTTTGTCGAGATTGTTATTTCTATTTACAGATTAAGATGTCTAGTTCTTCTGGGAAGATTGAAATAGAGAAATTCAATGGCAGTAACTTTGAATTGTGGAAACTCAAGATGGAGGATCTCTTAGTAGATCGAGACCTTTGGCTTGCTGTGTCTGGAACTAAACCTACAGGCATGAAGCAAGAAGAATGGGACCTTGCAGATAGGAAAGCGAAGGGGCTGATAAGGCTCTATTTGGCAGACTCAGTACTTCTCAATGTGCATGAAGAGAAGTTTGCTTCTCTCTTGTGGTAGAGATCGACATCTATTTATCATGGGAAATCTTTGGTGAATAAGTTGTTCCTAAGAAAGAAGCTTTACTCTTTGAGAATGCAGGAAGAAGGGTCTGTAGCTGATCATTTGAATGCATTCAACATGTTGCTCGCACAATTAACATCTGTTGGTGTAAAGATTGAAGAAGAAGATCGCTGTATGCTTCTGTTATGTTCTTTGCCAGATTCATGGGATCATCTAGTGATGGCTATTGGGAGTACAACATCTAGTTTCAAAATGGAAGATATTGTTGGTTCTTTGTTGTTAGAAGAAATGAGAAGAAAATATTTTGAGATGGCGAATGAGGCTCTTGCTGTCAGAGGAAGGTCAAAGGAGAAAGGAAAGAAGAAGGACAAGAATTCCAAATCGAAATCAGAGGGGAGATCAAAGTCTCCTGGAAAGAAGTCCAAGGTGAAGTGCTGGAACTGTGGGCAACCTGATCATGTCCGAAAGGATTGTAAAGAGGAGAAAAAGAAGAAGAAAGGATCTTCCGATAATGGTTCTTCTCATAGTGATGGTGACGCCTTCATTGCAGCCTTAGCTACTCAGGCATCAGATGATGTCTGGTTGATCGATTCTGGAGCATCGTTCCACATGACATCTCACAGAGAATGGTTTACAAAGTATGAAGAATACAATGGTGGAAAGGTGTACTTGGCGAGTGATTCAACCTTGGAAATTGTTGGCCGTGAAAGAGTCAGAATCCAATTCCCTAATGGCAGAATAAAGGGGATCACTAATGTTATGCACATACCAGGTCTGGCTTGAAATCTATTGTCTGTAAGTATGCTAAATGATATCGGAGTACAAGTCTTGTTCTTGGGAAGTGGCTGTAAGATGACTAGAGGTTCAATGGTGCTAGCTAGAGGTGCTCGAATTGGTACCCTGTACAAGCTCGATGCACAAGCTGTTCATTGTAATAGTGTCTCTCGAAGTCACTGAAAGCTACTCATGGAGGTAAAGAGGGAAATATCCCTAATTATGTAAACTCTACGGAAGTAAAACTTCCTGCAGAGAAGACTATGCTTTGGCATCATAGGTTAGGCCACATAGGAGAAAAAGGTTTAAAAACCTTGAAGAAAAAAAATCTGGTTGAGGGGCTTGAAGATTGTAATCTGGAATTTGAATTCTGTGAACACTGTATATATGGAAAGCAGCATCATGTTTCATTTTATGACAGTCCTCATAAAACTTATGGTTTGTTAGACTATATTCATTCGGATGTGTTTGGTCTAGTAGATGTTCCTTCTTTGTCTAAATCAAGATACTATGTGTCGTTCATTGATGATTATTCAAGAAGAGCATTTATATATTTTTGAAAAGTAAATCGAAGTGTTCAGTCAATTTAAGGAGTTTAAAAATCTTGTTGAAAATCAGACTGGTAAAACAATAGAATGCTGAGGACTGATAATGGCGGTGAATTCTGTTTTGATGAATTTGAAAGATATTGTAAAGACCATGGAATCAAAAGACACAAGACTACACCTTATACTCCACAGTAGAATGGAGTTGCAGAAAGGTTCAATAGGACAGTGATGGAGAGAGCACGAAGTATGCTTAGTAGTGTTGGTTTGGAGGAGAAGTTTTGGGCTGAAGCTACTGCTACTGCATGTTACTTAGTTAATCGGTCTCCAAACTCTGCTCTTGTTGATAAGACACCTTTGGAAGCGTGGTCTGGTAAGAAGCCCTCTCTTAGACATATTAGAGTCTTTGGCTGTGAGGCATATGCACATGTGCCAGATGTAAAAATATCTAAGTTGGAGAACAAGGCTGTTAAGTGTATTTTTATTGGCTATAGTGCTAACATTAAAGGATACAAGCTTTGGAATCCTATTATAGAGAAGGTTGTATATAGCAGAAGTGTAATATTTCATGAGCTGAAACCTCCACCTTAGATCTGCAGTTAGAGACAAAGTTAGAAAATAGTAAGGAAGTAGCAGCAATTCCTCCTACACCAGAGAAAGAGGAATTAAAGATTCAAAACATACCTGAAACTGAGGAGAGCTCAAGTAGTTTTGAAAGCTCTGAAGAAGATGAACCTCAGCCTCAGCCAGTGAGGAGGTCAACCCGAGAAAGGAAACAACCAAATAGGTATAGGTTCTCTTTGATTGATTCTACTTGTGCCTATGCCTTGATTTCTAGCACTGATGAGCCTAGAACTGTAAAGGAGGCAATTAAAATTTCTGATTCAGATTCTTGGTCGGAAGCCATGAAGGAAGAAATGGCGTCATTAGATAAAAATGAAACTTGGAGTCTGGTGCCCTTGCCTAAAGGCAGAAAACCTGTAGGCTATAAATGGGTATTTAAGAAAAAGATTGGTCTAGATGGCAGTGTAGAAAAATACAAAGCACGACTGGTTGCAAAGGGTTATTCCCAGGTAGAGGGAATTGACTATGGGGAAATCTTTTCTCCTGTAGCAAAGCTGACGTCCATTAGATTTCTATTGTCACTTGCAGCAGCTTATGACTTAGAGGTTGAACAGATGGATGTGAAGACAACATTTCTTCATGGTGATCTTGAAGAGGAAATCTATATGTCCCAGCCTGAGCACTTTGTTGAGAAAGGTAAAGAAAAACTAGTATGCAAATTAAAGAAGTCTATGTATGGGTTAAAGCAGTCACCTAGAATGTGGTACCAAAAATTTGATACCCATGTATTATCTTTAGGCTTTGTGAGATCAAAATCTGATCACTTTGTATACTATAAAGCTGAAAGTGATCAAGTGCTTGTTATTGCTCTTTATGTTTATGATATGTTGTTCATTGGAAATAGCAAGCTAATGATTTCTGATCTTAAGTCTCAGTTGTCTACTAAGTTCGAAATGAAGGATCTTGGTGTAGCAAGGTATATTCTGGGGATGGAGATTACCAGGGACAGGAAGAATAAAAAGCTTTGGCTCAGTCAGAGTAAGTATATAAAGACTGTTCTAGAGAGATTTTGTATGAATGATTGCAAGCAGTTAGTTGTTCCAGTCATGCAGGGAATGAAGCTATCTATTGAGGATTGTCCAAAATATCCTAACGAGATGGAGGACATGACCAGTGTACCCTATGCTAGTGCAGTAGGTAGTCTTATGTATGCAATGGTTTGTACAAGACCAGACATTGCCCAAGCAGTGGGAGTACTTAGTCGATTTATGGCTAATCCAGGAAGAATACATTGGGATGCTGTGAAGAGGGTGTTTAGGTATTTGAAGGGAACTTTAGATTTTTCTTTGTGTTACCATGAGAAGTTGATTGAATCATAGAGGACTCTCAGTATTCGTGGTTATGTAGACTCTGATTGGGCAGGGGACATTGACAACAGGAGATCCACCAGTGGATACGTTTTCATGTTGAATGGTGGTGCAGTGAGTTGGATGAGCAAGCGACAAGCTGTAGTCGCTTTGTCCACTACAAAAGCTGAATACATGGTAGCTACACATGCTTGTAAAGAAGCTGTATGGTTGAAACGTTTGTGTTCTAACATTGGTTTTATGCAGGGGAAATAACAATCTTATGTTACAATCAGAGTGCCATTTGTCTGGTGAAGAATCCAACTTTACATGCCAGGACGAAACATATTGATGTATAGTACCACTTTGTACGAGATATGGTTGAGGATGGAAAGGTCGGTTTGGAAAAAAGTTGATACTCTGGAGAATGTTGCAGATGCATTGACGAAGCCAATGAGCACATACAAGTTCAGGTGGTGTGCCAGTTCAATGGGCCTTAGTGCCCATGATTTTCAGTAAGTATTATTTATGCTCTGGAGGTGCATGTATGATCTTCGTCAAGTGGGAAATTGTTGGAAATATGTGTCTCAAGCATTACAGGCTGAAACCTCCATGAGTGCCAAGTCGGTGTGATAGGTTCCATGTCTGGCCGACTAGCAGTGTGCTTTATTCATTTCTGAACAGGTTGTTGTGACCCTGTCATTGTCTTCTCGAAAGGTTGCACTGTGGGGTCTATTGTTGTAGCATGATGTATTCCGTATGACCTTATAGCACTTGGGAGACCTCTGGCTGAAAGGCCATTCATTTGTGTATCGGCGAGACTCTTGGCGACTGGAGTTTTGGAGTGACTTCAACTTTCGGGGAGATGTCTCAGCGAAGCGTTTATCTCTCGCCGACAGTGTTTGTTTGTTTTGTTTCTTCGGGGAGACTTGGCCGAAGGAAATGCCATCAGTATGATGTCCTACCGTAGCGACTATGTCTTAGCGTAGAAAGACTCAAGTGTTAAATCTTCAGTATAACTCAAAGCTATTGAAGAAAGGTCCTAGCGATAGATGAGAATCATGTCGATAGGGACTACTTGGGAGTTGTCGATATAACTCTTAGACTTTGTTATGAAGTCTGAGCGATAAGCTATTATCTTGCTGATAGCCGATGGCTATCAAGGTAACTCTTGGCGACAGTTAGTCTTCGGTGGAACATATATAAATTGGTAAGTTCTCTCAGCGATGGACAAATGTTTTGGCGACAGGTGAACACTTCGGAGTAGCATATGAAGATCGGTATGAACTCTCGGCGATAGATGTGAGTCTTGCCGACTTCCTTTTGGTGCTCGATAGATATGGGAACTTCGGTGTAACCTTAGTGTTTCGCTATGACCTTCTGGTGAAAGCGATAAGTCAGAACGACTGCTTGGTGACTCAGTGAAACTCTTGTAGCTCGATAGAACGTCCTGGCGACTGCGATAATTCTTGGCAACATCGATATGAGTTCAATGTGGCATCGGCGAGACACAGTTAGTGTCTCACCGAGATGCCAATGCAATATGAATTCTATTGACCGAGTATGACTTCCGATGTGGCATCATGTGGACGAATCAGAAGAGCCGAATTGGAACCATTGGGAGTCTGTTCGTTGTGACGGTTCTGTGAGGGAGCTCGATAGTCAGGGAACACCATGGATATAGTTGGAAGTTGCAGACACTTGGGGGTTGGATTGTAGTTGGATCAACAGTGAAGTGTGAAGAATTCAAACTATATCAGTGAAGGAATTCAAATCTGTAAAGCCTGTAACTTGGATGTCTCTATTTGAAGAAGGTTCATAATGAATGTTGCTATATAATGACACCAGAAAGATAAGTCTGGAATTGTATGTAATTTTGATTACTGTAATACAAAGTGATTTCTCTTGGTGTGGTGGGTTTTTCTCTCGTAAGGGTTTTCCCACATATATTTGGTGTTTCATGTGTGTTTGTCTAAATACTCTGTTTCTGTAATCTGTCTCATAGTTCATCTTAACTTGATTGTAATTGAAAATTTAAAAGTACTTCTGCACTCTTTCCTGAGGTATTGACGTTAGGAAAAAAAATTTCCGCATCTAGTTTTCCTTACATAACCTTCACAATTTTTGAAGTAGATTTTGTAAGTGATACCGTAAGCAAAATACCTTACTGCAAGATCAAAAATGGTATTTATAAGTAGAGCTTGGGTGTCTTTTTTGATACCAGTAAGTTCCTCCACGTCTTTTCATTTCACCATTTTCTTCCCATGGAGGTCACCAACATTGCACAATCCAGTAATAGCTTCAATGACTTAGTGATTTGATAGGGTTTGTCTAAAATGATGTTGCCATCCTTGAATCAACTCAACAAGAAAAAGATAGATTATCTGTTAGCAAACCAGGGAAATTCTCCCCATAAATCCATACCCAAAGCACTTACATTCTGCAATTCATCATTCTTCAACCCTAGTTCCATTTCCTTCATCTTCTGATGATCAAATTTTTCCAACTCTACTCCCTTCAGCCTTAGTAGAATACCGCCTCTCAATTCTCTGTCAACGGATTCCATTATCGTGCTTAACTTATTCAAACCTTTTATCGTTCAATGAAACCTCTTCTCCTTTTTTGCAAACTGTGAGAAATGCTTTGAAAACTCCACCTTTTATCCTTAATTGCTCATAATGATTTCGCCACCAAAAACTTACATCGATGACATCATCAAATGTACTTCACTTTTCAATCAGCTGGATTAAGCTTCAACATATATCATCAACCAGATTAGACTTAATTATGTCGAAAACACACCAATATTACTTTAGAGAGGGGGAATCATCAGGATATGCATTGCAAAACTCCTCCTAAACCAAGGTAGTTGGCTCATATTCTAGAAGATCTTGTACCAGGATCCGGTACCACAAAAGAGCTCCCCTCACTTGTTTCCTTTTTCTTCCAAACTGTGAGTCTTCTTCTTAGATTCACCTAATTCTGCAACCTTCTTTTTGTTTTCAAGCTTTTTCGAAGCAACATATCTGCATGTGTTAACATAATGTCTGGGTTGACTACACTTGTAACATCTTTGTCCTAACTTAACTGAGTGAACCTTAGATTGGCATTGACTAGCTTTGTGACCATAACCATGGCATGAATAGCAATTACCATGAAAGAGATTATTCATTCCATTCCTTCTAGTCGGATTAGATAAATGACTTCTGCAATGACTTGCTTTGTGACCAAACTTGTGGTAGTTAAAGCATTGAGTACTCGGTTCCTCTTGCTTCTACACTCTACAACATTATGTCCAAAGTTCTTGCATAGAAAACAATAGCCATTAAATGATAAGTACCTTTGAGGATTTGGTTGCCTGATCGAAGGTATTTTTGTAGATGTTCTAGAGTCTCAGACCTTGCTTGTTATAACAGATCTCGCTTTAGCTTCAACTCCTTTGTCTTCACCCTTAGTGTTCTAATTTGAGGTTTCACTGGAGAAGGAAATTCCTCCCTTATCCTTGTGACATTTCTATAGGGACAAGAGTTGATCCAAGATTATGCTACTTTCACATACTCTTGCTTGTTATTTTAGCCTTCTTAACTCTTGATCTAACTTTTCATTTTCTTCTAATTTCTATTTGATGGTATATTTGAGATTTTCTTCAATATTCTTGCATTCATCCAACCATAGCTTTAGATCCACAATACTTTCCTTTGACTCCTTTAATTCTTGGCTGACCTCTTTGTGTCTTGCTTTGAATTTCTGAATTTTCTCCCTTATCTTTGAGATACAAGCATTTGCCTCCTTCAGGTTTTCTTTCAATTCTTCATTTTCAAATTTTGTGCTTTCCATATCATCTAACATTATCTTTAGTTCTTCCTCAAAGTAATAATCTCTTGCCATATGTTCAAACTGCCAAGACCTCCCTCAAGTGGTTAAGCTTTATCTGCAAGGGACCAAGCTCTAATACCAATTGCTAAACAATCCAAATAACTTAGAGGGGGGGTGAATCAGTTATCATAAAACAATTTTATTTATTTAATTAATCTGGAGCATACTTATATTAAATAGTAAACAATCAAACAAATATGAACATGAATGTAGACAACAACACCATGCACAATGAACACCATAATTTACATGGAAAACCAAGAAGGGAAAAACCACAAAGAATGATAATTCTCAATTCTAAAAATGCAGGTTAAGGTGACACTGGTTAAGGCGATCTTTACAAAGGGCTCACTGCCAGTGAGCTCATTGCCTAGCTATTATAGCCAAAGATACAAAAAGGCTCACTACCAAAAGAGAAAGGCTCACTGCCTACAGAAAAAGGGCTCACTGCCAATAGAAAAGGGCTCACTGCCAAAAGAATGATGAAAGGGAATCCACCACTGAAAGAACTATCACCAACGATGACACTGGATAAAATCTCACTGTCTATTACCTTCAGTCATATACTTTTGCATTCATCACACTTTCTTTCATCGAACAAAATCAACTTTTACTGCTTCCATAAACTTCTAAGTCGATCGAACATAATATCTTCATAATATTCTAAGTCGGTCAAACACAATTTGAATTTAGATCACCACAAAACATGTCAACATGAGGAACAACCTTGAAATATTCAATAAGGACTTGCACGCTAGCACCAGACCCAAAAGATAGGTCGCACATAAAGATTTTCTTACCACGTTACCAAGGGACCCATAAATAGGTCATACATAGGATAGGTTCATCACATAACACAATTATCAAAATATAGAAAACTTTTGAGTTACATGAAATATATTCCAGAGCCAATGGGAATGCCACAACCAAGACCAAATATTGATTATCATCAATTTCAATATCAACCAAAGAAACATAATTAGACATACCAAAACTTGTAACATGCTCCATGAATGTCTGGATAGCAAGGATACCTAGAGTAAGCTTTGAGCACAACAACCAACATCAAAAGATTAGACTTCATTATTTTGCATTAATTGTCTTCCACAAATGTCCCAAAAAGAAGTACTGCCATGTCTAGATCAAGAATAATATCCACACTACGCAACATCAAAGCATACGATAGGATAGATCATTTATGTATATCATCTGGAGCACAACCTTCTAGATCCCAGGTTTTGACATCAATGACAACATCTCAACAACTTGTCAACTGAGGAAGTAAATACTGAAGATGTTTCTACAATCTTGTTTGTAATCACAACTGATAAATGGTACTCAAATATTGCACATTTCCTTACCTACGGAGAATGTCTCTAGCACCTGCCATTCAAGGAAAAGAGGACAATCAAGCTTAAGGCTAAAAACTTTGTTCTTTGGGATAACGATTTGTATAAGAGTAGTATCGATTGTACTTTTCTACATTTTGTGGATAAATCACAATAAGGTAAGTTGTTGGAATCATTTCAAAAATTATCATGCAGACCTGACACTTTTCAACACCAATTACTTGTCACAAGATTTTGAGAGCAAGATACTACTAGCCCACACTCTTTCAAGATGCGTACAACTGGGTAAGTATGTGTGAGTTATGCCAGTAGTTTGTAGGGAGACCCAAATTGGCATCTTTACCCCTCAAGCCGATGGTAATTGAAGAAACCTTTTAGCAGCGGGGTATAGATTTTATTGGCACGGTTAACCCACCATCAAGTGTAGGGCATAACTATGTTCTCATGGCCACTGAATATTTCACCAAGTGGGTGGAATCCATTCTAGTTAAGAATGCTACTTCAAAAGTGGTATGTAATTTTCTCAAGGAGAATATCATTTCAAGGTTTAGTGTTCCAAACAAGATTGTAGCAGATAATGTTATTAGGTGCCATACCTTTATAACATTTTATATTGTTCTAAAATAAGGTGATAAAACCTTATGTTATAAATCACACACCATTTAATAATGAATAAATAATAACTATTAGATTTATTAATTATTTATGAATGGTTGCTTTGAATGGGTGTGACTAATACTACTTAAGGTAATTTTCCACCATTTATCTTATATTTAAAGAGGTTCTCTCTCATGTGAGAGAGTGCGAATTTGGAGATTTATAGTGAATTATATCACTATGCACATGAGATATTATTGGCCAAGTGGAAGTAGGTGGAGGATTGTCCCTAGGTTCAATCTATTTTTTAACAGACTATTTTTGTAAGTTTTTTAATAAAATGATGCTTTATGGGATATTTTACCTGAAAGGGTTTTCTCCATATATCTTGTGTAATGTGCAAAATCTATGCTTGTATAATTCTCATTTTATTTATTTTATATTTTGTTTATAATGATTAATATCCTAAGATCTTAATTTCTAACAAAAAATAATCTAATGTTACTTTATTGGCCTCATTGTTATCCAAACCTAGTGATTTTTTGTACATATAATACAAAGTTCTATGAAAAATTATTTATTGAAATTGTGGATGACTACATAGTTGAATTTGTAACCCAAACATTGTCAGCTAATAAGCTAGTTATGGAGTATAGTGAAATATTCATTTAACATCTTCAAAGAGAGGAACCAAAAAGATTTTGGAGGATAATGTTATGGATGAAGATTTGTAAAACATAAACATCATATTTTAAATTGAAAATTTATGTATGTTTAAAATTTTGATATATGTGATGGTGACAATTGTATTTTAAATAAGAATATGATATTTTTTTAATTACATATGATATTTTTTGTTTGATTACCAAGGATTCCATGATAAAGTTTTGGTCTTCTTAAGATTTTATGATGAATTTATTTTTGATATTTTTTTTCATTTTCAGATTTATGTTTAAATTTTTTTATGTAAAAGATATCGAGAGATATTTATTACTAGTTTTATAATAGATTTTATAGTCTATAATATGAAGTTCAAAAAATGATATAATTACTAAGAAAAATTATTAATTACTAATTTTCATTAAATGAATGATGATGAATGGCTACAGTTCAATTTCAGGAGGAAAATGTTGAAAGCTACATACTTTGAACACAAACCTCTAGAATTAGTTAGGAGCCATTAGATTGGTTTTGGTTTAGATCAACTAGTAAGAACTTAACAATATTTAAATATATATTATATATGTTACTAATGTTGATATCGTAAATACATCTAATATCAATTAAAACAACTATTAAATACAACATTTTTTATATAGTTCTAATGTAAAATAAAATAACAGATATATTGAAAAATATGGGTATTACTTTTGAAACTTTCTATTGTTTGATGAATGAAAATGAATGGTTATACTTCAATTCCAAAAGGAAAATGTGAAAAGCTACATATTACAAATATTATAAGGCAATCTTGTGAGTGAATTTTGTAGAAATTTTTTCCTATTAATGGGCTTGAATATTACTAGCTAATTGAGTCATTTGATCAGCCTTATGACCTTCGTTTTACTATTTTTTGACATTATTGACCTCTTAAGTAAACCTTGTAAATTACTATCTCTCTTTCTAAAATATTATTTGTAATTATATGTTATCACTAAAAATCAGATGTTGTATCCTTATTGTTCTATGAGATAGGCCACTTACTATCATATCTTTGATCACACTCCTTAAAATTAATGATGTTATTATGATGATTATGAATCAAATTCAAAATTGTAATATCTTACTTTATCAAATCTTAAACCATGATTGTTTAATTTAGTTGAGATTGGATTTGTAGATTTTGAATGGTTGAGTTTAAATTGAAAGTAGCATAACTATAATATGTGTTAAAATGAATGAGTAGAAAATGGAACTTATGATAATATTGATTTCATTTGAATGAAGTGTTTATAAATGAAGGAAATACCTAAGGGCATGACTAGGACCAACAAGATGTTTGATGGAAATTAAATAGATTTGATAACTAAAAGTGGTAGCAATGACAACTATATGGAGGGAAAGATTCTAGTAAGTGGGTTTGGTAAGTTACCAATGCATGATACATTGTTAGTCACAACCAATTTTGCTTGTAATTATTCTAAGGTGAATAGAATAATGTGTTGATATATAAATTCTCTCATATTATATTGTTGATGAGTTGATAATTTAATGGTTATTCTAAATTAAATAGAATACAATCAAGATGAGGTAACTTTGATTGAAATATGAATTGATACTAACTAATATGCATAAAATCTATTCCAATTTTCACAATTGAACAATTAATAATTTTGATTATGTTGCTTTGGATATACAAACTATGAATATATTGATGTTTCAATTAGTGTGCAAGTGAAATTGCCAATACAAAAATAAGATAACTATTAAAATCCTCAATGTAATCTTAACCCACTTCACCTTATTCAATTATATGTTTAATTGTGCATTCCAATAAAATAATTGTTATAAGTCTAATATTCATGAAGACCCTAAGAGTGAGCTATGTTAATTTCTTAAAAGGTTAAATTTATAACCTTAGTCCATTGTGTAAGTGAATTTTTATAATCTCTTGGGTCTAAATGTGTGGAGTTGTGTAAACCCATATGAAATTTCATGGCCCCTTTTTATTATCAATAAAAGTGATTTTAGGAGATGAAATAAAAATTTTGGGATCTCAACCTAAGTACTTATGGATAGGGTACTTAGTGAAAGGTGTGGAGTGTACTTTGGAGTTTGGGAAGGTACTTTGTGAGGCTCTTGAAAAGAGCTCCCTTGTGTGAAGCCATAGGTGCTTGGCCAAGGCACCAAGCCAATCTATGTCTTTTCAAATGTGAAATATTGGAAAGTGAACCTCATGCATCAGGGGGAGATCCATATGAACTCACAGAGTGGTCACATCCATTTGAGGTGAGACCCACATGAATTCAAGTTTGTAGTCATATCACCTTAGGGTGGTTTGAAGAAGGTAGGGAGAGGATGGAGTGTTGTCATGTGTCTCCATCCTTGTGGAAGGAAAGAAGTGACTTAATACTCTCATATAAGCTCCCTTTTTGGATCATTTGGGGATGATTATTTTCTCTTGCATGAAGGGAGGATGTGGAAGAGAAGAGTGTGGAGCTTGGAAGCATGAAGGCCATGGAAGCATGTTTGGGAATGAAGGCTATCTTTATTTTTGATGTTTAATAGAAGAGATAAGTCTTTGTCTTTAAGTTTTTTATTGTTTATATATTTGTATATGATAGGAGAAATGAATATAGGTTTGAATATGGTCATCTTGTTGTGAATGTGTGTGCATTAAAGCTAAAAGTGTATTTATTTCGAGTTATGGGTTATATTGAAACCTAATTTCTTGTGTTATGGATGTGTGAGTACTTTTATTTTTCCGACTCCCTCGTTGAATTGCATGTTGAAAAATTGGTTCTTAGTGGTTTTACTAACTTGAGGGATGGATAAGGCCTTACATTGCTTAATGATGTCATATTTATTAGGTGTAAAGCCTTTTCCATCATTGACTTACTTGTGAGGATACTTTAAAAAATGAGAAATATGAAAATAATCTTATAATCAAAGTAAATAATTATATTAGATTGTATTGCAAAAAGGATGAGAACATTTAATTTATATTTTGAAATTATAACAATTCTTTTAAAAATGAAAACCTTTTTACAAATTATTTTGTAAGTTTAAAAATATAATAATAAATATTCTTATAACTACAATTTGAAAGAAAAATTTCTCACTCATTATTGCCATGTTTTCATTTTAAAATATGAATAAATAAGATTTTAATAAAAAAATACTCTTATTTTGAGGAAAATAAATTAATAAACAATAATAAAAAAAACAACATAGAAGAAGAATAGTAACATTGTGAATAAGAGGCCTGTATGCCCATTATTGATCCTTTATGATTTGCTAGTACTATTAATGTTTAGGTGTTTTTTTGGTTGGTTGATTGTTATTTTTCCATTTGTTTCTTAGGGTTGTTTCTACTCTATTTTTAACTATTGTATGGAATCAAGGCCCTTCCCTGCTCATCTAATCAAAAACATTGTAAATGTCAAGCATATGGGGATGGATGTTCCCTTTGTTGGCATTGCACCCTACCCATGATTAAGGGACTAGGTGGTAGAAAGGGAGAGGGGGAGGCTGCCATGTATCTAACCCTAATCACCATGCAAAACTTGTGTTGTCTCTGATTGCCTTGTGTAACTTAAAAGCCCCACACTTCCTTGAACTTCCCATTGATCTCTAAAGGTTATTCATTCCTGTAACATGCAACTCAAAAAAGAAAGGGTGATAGAAAAGGATAACGATTTATGGTTTCATTGCAAGGGTTATGACTGTAGCTTTCTTTTTTAATCTTACGGTTGCCCTTGATTAATAGCTATACAAAACATGCATGTTGAATGATATGTGGTTCTGTAGTAGGGATTCAATTTTCATATATTGGTGGATCGTATGATTTAAGTTTTATTTATTTATTTTTATTTATTTCAATTACTCATAAATTACTTTACACATTACACAATTTATAATTAGCACTTGCATCTAAAGGAGGTTCAAGGATTATGTTGATACAAAACTATATGTATGTTTTTGATAATATAAGCTACATTTACAATGTGCAGTATCCTTTACACGAGGGACGTAAAGGCCAAAGTCAGATCAAAAAACAAAAAATATAATAGCATATTATCCAAAAATAGAAACAATAGACAAACAGCAAAAGGACCACCCACCCAATAGAAAAACACACCCCACCCATTACTCAACTAAACCCTCCCACTCCTTAAAGAGGAGTTTTAGCACATCATCCCCAATCCACTCATTATTGGATTCCTCTTCCACAATATTCTTGTCGACCTCCTCCTTCAACACTCTCGACAGTGTAACAACAAACCGATGGATGATCTTGATCGTGAAGTAGGTCAGCCTTGTGAATTTATTTTCCAGTTTAGCCACACGAGTCTTCAAGTTGTTGAGCTCCTTGCCCTTATCAACTTCCTCCTTGTTAGTCATCTTTCCCAAAGTTAGATGATCAAAGGACACCAGTGTGGAATCATGCTGAAACATCTTATTTAACTCAAAGAAGTGGCTTGACCCTTCCTCAAAATCCTCATTCTCTTCAACAATGTCATGTCTGCTATTCTCTTTGCCACCATTTTTCTCTGAACTATTGGAAATTTCATCGGCTAAGACCTCTTTTTTATGCTTTTCCAATTTGTTAGATCTTCAGACATTAGTTTTCTCAGCCCCCATTTCAACACTTGTAGCAACCACCACATCCCCTTGGGAGTCTCTATCAGCAGAGTCCACATCTTCATTGTCCATGGGTGGTTCCTCAACTTGGCAAGTGGTGTCCTTCTTACCTTTTTTTGGATCCTATTTGGTTTTGGCAGACACTTAACTGTCTTTCTTTGTGGGTGTGTTTTTGAGCTCACTAAGCACTACAAGAACTTTAGATTGGGCCAAGCCCATGCCACCTTTTTTATTTTTGGCCAAGGGTTTTGATTTGGTATCCTTGAGGGGTTGACTAGCCGCAGGAGGATTCTTCCTTTTAGGGCCCACTGAAATAGTAGGTGAAGGCTTAGTGGGGAACTGGTTTGATGGCTTAGGTTCCTCTATCCTAAAGATCAAGATGGGTTTTAGTGGACAAAGAGCCAGGTGAAAGTGGTATAGACAGAGAATGAGACCTTGGTGTTGGGGTAATAGGGATGGTTTGTTAGGGTTTTTGGCTATAATTTCCATAGTTTCCCTAACAGAGCTTTCAAGCGATGCAAGAAAGAAGGGGAAAATGATGAGCATCCTATGTCTAAGGTGGTTTAACAAAGAAAAATGATAAAAATAGAACACTTTAAACCTCTCCTCAAGAGTGATGCACTTCATTAAGACTAAACAAACCTGGTCCCATGGCTTTGATAACTTACTATGTTCAAACCCCATGTGTAGCTTGACTAATGCTTCATTCTTGCAGAAAAAGACCTAAAGACTCTCCAAATCTTGAACCTTAGTATTTTTTTTGAGCTTTTGGCCCGAGCATGACACCCCCATGGCTTTAGCTATGACCTCCTCATTGATTTCAAATGAGATGCCACCAACAATAACCCTTCAATCATTCCATGAGATTGCAAACTAAGCAAGGATCTTCTCATCATGCCCTTGCAAGCTCTCCATTAAAGGAGCAATTCCTCCCTCCACACAACTATGCCAAACCAAGGGATCTTGCTTGAATTATTTGCAGGATCTTGGCTTGGTTTGAACCCTGTCCCCCCCATTTTCGTAGTTGGATAGAAAACTTTCACCAAGGTAGTTAAAGTGGGAAATTTTTCAAATTGCAAATGGGTAGTGCACACAACCCATTTATCACCACCTCCATAATAAAACTAAAAATCTTGCATAATTAAGGCAATAAGATTTTTGCACATACCAATAGTCATTTCCAAGGTGTTTAGGGTCACAGGGCCATAGTAAATCTTGATTAGGTACAACAAGGCATAACCAAAAGTTATAATTACCATTAGTAGATCATTATTAGTAGGTTTGATGGTGATTTTGGCCTCACACATGTTCCAAAAAATGTGGTTCAAAGCATGGCCTTCATACATATGACAAGACGACACATGAAGCTCATGAAAAGACCATCCAAGCACCATGAACACCCCTAACCACAACCCAATTTTCGTCTCACACCCCTGTAAGAAATATGGGCAAAGACAAAAGAAGTTGGAAAAATTAAACATAAAATAATACGTGCTTCATTATTTTCTTTTGTTTAATACATTTGCATATATATAGGATTTGCATATCCTATATTATAGGAAATCTCCTATAACAACTCCCTTACATAGATAATTATGTGACTAACAAATAAATAAACTCCTAAATATATGAGTTGTTAAAACAACTCACAATACAAACATACACTCACTATAATATAATATTAAGTTGTTTCTCAACAACTTAATATTAACATACATAAGTCTATTTTATTAAATATAATAATCATAACACCCATGCGACCACTAATTCCTAACACCCCCACTTAGTGTGAACATGGAGAGAAAGTACATCACATGAACTAAAAATAAAATGATATGCATATGCATACTTTTAGGTCTATATACTACTATCTAGATCTTGTTGTATATGATCACCTACATACGAGAACTTATCTCGCTTTCACTTCCAGTGAACTCATCATTGGCCAACCACACTTCCAAGAATTCCGATAGTTAGAGGATCTTTGTAGCTAGTTGCTCTCCTATATAATTTTTTACAATATCGATGATGTCCATATTCTTCTCCTTTCAAACTTTAACACTTTCAACTGTAGTAAGCCCAACTCTTGTGGCTCATGATCTCAATTCAAACAAAAGGCATCTCTTGTCAACCTTTCATGGTTTTCACACAAGTTTACCACAAACCTGGACATGAATACACTTATTTGTTCACTTCATATGGTTTTTTGGATCACCACTAACCTTTTCAAGATCCATGAATTGCATTGCACTAGTGCTTTTGTTTATTACAATATTTTACACTAGGAGGATGCATAAAAAAATAATACACATGAATATAAATAGCCATTGTTGTTGGTCATGCCACTCAATCTCCAACAACATAGAAAACTATCACTAACACACAATAGAAAATAAAATTCCACCAAAGCTTGTAAGTGGCATCATCGTTGGTGAATGATGAGAGGACGTTGAGTGTCCTCCAACCTCTTGTGCCTCCATCCTCCATTGAGCTTTCTACTTAATAAATTTTTATTTGAGGCTCAATTTTGTAATTCCCCCCTTAATATGGATGTCGTGTACAAGCGATAATGCATCCATTTACAAATGAGAAGTTTTTAATTTTTTTAATAATTTTTTGACACTTTTTGATAGACATACTTTTGATGACATAACAATTAATTTCTTGTGAGAATACTCCTAATTCTTAAAATTTGAAACAAATTTTAGCTTTAATCTTAAAAATATCATTCAAAATGAATCACTTCCTACTTTCTCATAGTTATCACAAAATGTTTGCCATGGCCTTTCCTCTAGACTTTGAAACCGAGTTGCTTGTGAATAATGCCATGTTGAAATTCGCGTTTTGGATACACAACCTCTACCAGAGGAGGTTGATTCTATTAAGTAGGGGAGAAATAGGTACAAAATAATAACCCTCAATCAAAGCCATGACTTGGATTCTCAATCAACATTATGATTTCCCTCTTTATTAAAATACATTCAAATTCTATTATACCTTAAAGAAGAAAAGAGATTCACCAACAAATTGAAAAAACATTGTAGATGTTGAAAATTTTATGCAACAAGTATTAAATCCAACTTCCTCTTCAAATTGCTTGCAAAATTCTCAAAATATTTCGAAACAATTTCTTGGTTTTGTTCCTCTCTTCATCAACTTTCCAAAACATTTTGAATTTTTAAATTTCGTTGAGAAATTAATGAGATATCATCATTTTACTGAGACTACATCATAGAAAAATGTGATTTTAAAATCAATTACCAACTCGCCTATGCATCAGTTTGGTTCAAATAATATTCTTCATTCTTCTATTAGAATTCAATCTTCGTTGAAGGAAGCTCCATGAATTTTCACAGGCACAAAGATGATTATTGCTCTAATACCATGTAAGAAATATGGGTAGAGACAAAAGAAGCTGGAAAAATTAAACATAAAATAATACATGCTTCATTATTTTCTTTCATTCAATACAGTTGCATGTCAGACTATATTATAGGAAACCTCCTATAACAAATCCCTTACATAGATAATTACATGACTAACAAATAAACAAACTCCTAAATATATGAGTTGTTAAAACAACTCATAATACAAACAAACACTCACTATAATATAATATTAAGTTGTTTCTCAACAACTTAATATTAACGTACATAACTCTATTTTATTGAATATACTAATCATAACACCCATGTGAACACTAATTCCTAACAACCCCTCCACATCATCGCACATATTCCACATCATTATGAGACCTAATGTGTAAAATTTTGTGATCCCTTTCATGATAGAAATGTTAGATTTCATCATTAATAGTAGTGTTTTTTTGCTCCCCAAGGATAATCCCTTGAATGCTCATGGGTATGAGCCCTCATACTTTTCCAACATTTGGATAGAACCCAGGAAGAGCCTAGGTTGGCCAAAGACTCAGCCACCTTGTTCCCTTCATGAAAAATTTGGGTTAGTTTCCTTCTCTCAAGTTTGGTGAGAAAGAATTTTGTATCCAATAATATGTCTTTGATACTCCACCCTTGGAAATGATTATGATTGATGGATTTAATCATAGCCTTGGAGTCTCCTTCGATGTACAAGTCTTTTATGCCAAGATTGACAACAATTTTAACTCCCTTAAACAACGTTGTTGCCTCAGTTGTCATAGAGTTATGTATCACGATGCCACCAACATACCCAACCACCAAATTGCCCTTGGGATCTCTGATAATGCCACCTATGTTAGCCAATCCAAGGTTACCTTTCGCTGCACCATCAAAGTTAAGTTTGTGCCAGCCATTTTCAAGGGGTTTCCATATTGTTTTAAGCCTAGCCAAAGCTTTTGAGTTGTCAAAGGAGTTGAGCTCCAATTTCTTATTCTAGGATTTGGCCATGTTGATATCCCACATTGAGGGAGGTCCATTTGGGGGTTTCCAGACATATAAAGAAACATTCTTAGTAATAAGTCTAAGGGCAATACTAAAAACCTCCTTTGGGCTTTTTTCCACAATTTTGAAGATCTAATTATTTATTTCTTCCCATAGATACTAGCATAGAATGGGGGGAACCTATCACCATATTTCCTTAGGAAGAGGATGAAGATAGGGTCTAGTCCAATTATCAACAAAACTCTTGAGGTCACCATTCATAGTCCAATGAACACCCAATCTTCCAAAGAATAACTCCTAGAATTCAGTAGTAAACTCTAATAAAAACTATATGTATGTTAATATGTTAAGAGAGTATGTGTTTGTACATGGATGCACTGCAAATTCTAGTTGCATGTGGTTGGATTAAATAATTAATAATAAATGCTAAATAATGGAATGAAATAAACTTAGACAAATCTATATTTTTTCCTTAAAGAAATTAAGTATTATTTCATTATGAAATATTTGCATACAAATTTAAAACATAAAGCAATGCAAATAAAAAAAAAGAAAGTTGCCATCAAATTGACAAAAAACACTATATGGCTTTTATGTGATAAGTGATATTTTGGAGGCTTTTACCTAATATTTTGGAGGCTTTTACTATCAAACAACAACTGGTTTACCATTAAATAATAGCTAAAACTTGTTTTCCAATGACTCAACAATGGTTTGTAGGCGTGAGACTTGTTTTAGACTCAAATCTCACACTATATGTAGCCTATCAACTAGTAATTCCAGAAAGTTAATAATTTTAAATTAAATTTTTGAAATTTATTTACAAGAAAAATATATATGATTAACTTATTTATTGTTAATATTGTATTGTGAGATATGACATATAATAATGAAATATAAAGATGTATTTATTAATATCAAAAAAAGATTATTATTTAAATTTTGAGATAGTTGTAAATCATATATTGTATAAGTGCAATTAGAAAATGATTTAAATACAAATGATATGATATGCAAACCAAAATTGTATAACAGGTTGAGTTGAAAAAGTGATAGGTAACATTATGGAGTTTTTATTTGAGCTAAACAATAGTTATATAATAGATTAATTACCATATATTATGTTTAATTATAGAGAAAATTAATGGGGTACATTTATCTCATTTGTATAGCGAAAATAAATAATATAATAAATGTCTAGTAAGAATAACTTAAATTACAAATAAATCTATTGTTGAGTAGGCTCTAATTTATTTCATACAATCTACCTCTTGTGTCATGCATCTTTTGTCAATTTAATACTAGGGCCACTCAGAGTTTTACAAAACAATTATGTGAATTAAGTGTAATGGTCACTTTTGAGTTAGTAGATAATGTCAAAACATATTAGTGAACTTATACTTTATGAAATTGTATGATAATTTTTAAACCTATTTATGATTTACCATATTTAGAAAAAATGTATAATAAATGAGAGTAAAACCATTGAATATAATATTTTAATGTAGTTTATTTTATAGATATGTTTTTGGGTGAATTCATTACCATTTGATTCTATGTGAATATCTTAAATGAGTTTGGATGAAAATATTATTAAATAAATAATTTTCTAGGTCTATGTTACCTCAAAAAATGTGTTGTAATTATAAATATGTGATATGATATTTCCTTCTATTTTATCATGTTAGGCATGCATAGGAGTGTACAATAGAATTATCCTACAACTATAATTTCTTCATAAGTGTAAAAGACATACAATTCTTCTAACCATATAGCCATTTCATTCACCCATTACAAAATTAAAAAATACAAGTAGATAACATATGAATTTTCTTACTAGATCAAAAATGTATGTGTGTGTGAGAGGGAGAGGGAGAGGGAGGGAGGGAGAGAGCGTATGACTTTTTTGTGCTAATTATTCTATTTTTTGGTACTAATTATTTTATTTTTTAAAGATTGTGTGTACACTCAAAATGGTTATCAAAAATATTTTGATTTTCTTGAGGAAAGCCTGGTAGAAACCATTAATGAAGTCTTATAATTTTTTGAGGAGACCTTGCATGATTTCATTTTTGTAGAAAATAAAATTTGTGATTTTTACATTTGATTCTTTGATTTGATTCATAAAATATTTTTCTCCTTATCATATTCTATGTTTTTTGTGTGGAAGTTTCGCCATCTTTGAATCTAGTGGAGATATTCACTTTAGAGTGGACATATATGCCCTTGCTTCCAACCACATTATTCTCATGGAAACCTAGGGAAAACAACTTCTTACACGACACCACATGGCATACACATCTTTCTACATTTTGTTATAAATTTATATTATTAATTGATTGCATGGTTGCATGTGTTCCTTTGCAACTTCCTAGTCTACACCAAAGATGGGAAGACTATCTTGGAGATAAATGGGATGGTAAGAAACCCCTCTTCACTATGATGAAGTATTTAATTTTACTAATGAAAGAGTGCCTCCTTAGCTTTTTTGTTCATTTTTTTTTAATTTAAAGAAGGGCAAATGATTTTGACTCAGAGCTATGAACTAGTGAGGTCACAAATGAGAGACCTCACCCCCAACATAAACACTCAACAATAACACACCAACAAGGTTTGAACTTTGGTGGCAAGAACAACAACACCACATTTAAATCATCACACTATGCCAATATTGACTTTTTTCATTCTTCTTTACTATCTTTAGAAGAATGATTTTTTTTAATATTTTGGTGAAAGGATTCTAGATGCAAGTGAAATAAAAGTGTAGTAGCGTAGGGATCATGCTTGAAAGAGATGTTTTCAGTTTGTGTATTGAACCCAACTTTCATGACGCTTTCATGATGGATTTGAATATCATGCATGAACAAATCTCCCTTTTGGCACTAAACTTCCTCATATGTGAGGATCACACAAATGATGAGATGACCACACCATCCTCTACTGCCTAATGTCAAAAGAGCAGGGGAATTTTCTTTATATTTTTTGTATTTGTGCCCATCCAAACAATTTCTTGTAAAAATATTCACCAACGATTTGATTGATGTTATATTAATTTCATTCTCAATTTTCATATTCTTTGATGTTGTACTAATTTTATTCTTAACTTATATATTCTTTATAAATATTGAATGTGATTATTTTTAATTTTGTTGTCAATTTATGACACCAAGATTAGAATACTATTTTTTTGGATATTTTCTTTTATTTAGTATTTCATCTTACTATGCCAATCACAATACAAACATAGTAGACTATGTAGAGAGGTTGTGCTCAAGGTGTTGAACATCTCTCTATACTTTACATAAAAGTCACTCTTTAATGATCAAATAGTTAATAGCAATCACTTCATCCCTATCAAAAAGTGGTAACTAATGAAGTCTATTTCTTTCCTAAATATTTAATGAACTAAAATTCATCGAAAGAGCTCAAATTGTCAAACAACGTAGAGGTTTAGATTCATTCTCAAAAGTTTGAAGTGTATGTACATTGTCACATACAAGAGTTATTTGAGCCATTTAAGACATTTTTTACATAGATTTAATTTTAATTATTTTTCTTTACTTTGCAATAATGATTTTATTTGTTTCCACACAAAAATATAGGTACATTAATTAGAATAACGGATAGGCCAACATTCAAAATTATTGTAGGTCAATTAGTTGAGCACAATTATTGAGGGTGATGATATGTTCCTTGATTATGCCATCCACCAAGGTTCAAACCCCCAAAGACATGACATAAGGGATGAGTCCATGATTATGCCTTGGGTGCAAACCCTTAGAGGTATGATATAAGGGATGAGGCCATGATTGTGCTTTGGGCGACTTTGGGGGAATATATACCCCTTAGTACTAGTGGGGGTTTCTAGTAGTAGTCCACTTGCTCTTTTATAATGGAAACTTTCAAATTCTATAAAGAAATGTATTTTAGATCTAACACACCATCTAAGATACATTCATGTTAAGATCAACAATGATACCAAATTCAAAATTTCAAATATGATATAATTTTATTCTAATAAATTTCACACATAAAATTTGAACAATAATACATGTTTTTTAATTCTAATTATTTTTCTACTACTTTAGAATTAAATTTATTTCACTAATTTTTATCTTTTTAGTAATTTTTATGATTATAGAAAAATGATGTCTAACAAAATTTTACCTTAATAAAAAAATTATCAGCGTGTCAATTTGATAGGTTCAATTGCTAGTTTCGCCCCACTACCCAAGATACGAGTTGCTGGACTGCTGGACAGGGTCCTCTCGTTAACCAAAAAAATAAATAAATATATAAATAAAATTAAAACAAGTTTTGAGGCTTATTTGAACGAGTAATTCCCTTCCCGAAAGCCCGCCGAGGGAACAGCGAGGAACAGAGCACTCTGTAGTCCGTATGGACTAGAGGCGAGCAGGTCACATCGTATGTTGTATTTGAATTCTGTGGTGTACATTGCAAATCCCTATTCTCTCTCTCCTTACAATTTACAATAGCTTGAATACCCTTTTTTCACCACTGTGTCTCTATCCTTCACAGTATCCATGGCATTTAAAGCTCTATCAGTTTATTTCGGTTTACTGATCCTACTTCTGACTCTGCACTTTGTAGAGAGTGTGAATGAGAGCATGTACGAGGTTTTGGAGCAATATGGATTCCCATCAGGCCTCCTTCCAGACGTAGTGTCAGCCTACACCATCGACACCACCAGCGGTCATTTGCAGGTGTATCTAAAGCAGACGTGTTCTGTTTGGGTGCAAGAATATTCTTACATCATCCGTTACAAGCCCTCCATTACAGCAATTATTTCCAGCGGATCGCTTTCAAATCTTCGTGGCATCAGCCTCAGGAAGAACGCCTTTCTGTGGTTGTCAATAACAGGCGTATCTGTTGCAGAAAATGGAGATCTGGCGTTCCAGATTGGACCTGCCACAACCTCCTTTCCACGCAGATACTTTCAACACAAGCCCGTTTGCCAACGAGTAACATCTTTTAGTTCAGTTATGTTATTGTCTGGGCGATTTCAATCTGTGGATTCCAAACACTGTATTGATTAAATGTTGGTTTGGGTTTTTAAGTTTCTTCCTCTGTTCTGATTTTTAGTCTGTGGTCCATGTTGTCAAAATAGCTAAAAGGGTCATTTTTATTTATTTGTCTTGTAAGATCAATCTATAGAATACATCAGCACATTCAACCACAGTTACATTAGTACCGGAAGTTACCATTTTTTCTTTCGGATGTATTAGTTTGACAGCATCAATGGTTAGGTAAATGAGAAATGCTGGACTGTTGATATTTTTACCAGGGAATTTTTTATGTTGGATATAATATTTTCTGATTTCCTCAACAATCTCTTTCCAGGCTTCTGTATACAAATTTGCGCTGAATTGTATTTATTTCTTGCATATATTGCTGGGTTCATTTGCTTAGATTTAAGTTAAAACCCCAAATTTTATTTATCAATGTAGTTCTATAACTATTTGTAATATCATTTCTGTTCTACCTGGCAAACAGTTTCTGCCATAATTGCAGGGCATGGTCACATTAAGCTGCTTAATATCAAACAGTAATGGCAAAAGGATGGAGATAGATGTTAATGTGGAATTGTATCTTGGACAAGGTGTATACCACTGTAGTTTAAACAAGTTATTAATTTTTAGAATAGTATCTACATTGATATTTTCTTATAATTTTAGACTGGCATTATTCAAAAAAGGATTAGTTTGTGGCCTCAGGGAAACCCACGAACTTTGATCTTTACAAAGAAACAAAAAAAACAGTGACGACTCCATGATATTGCTTATGCTATTTTCAATAAACTAATCAGGATCAACTGCAACACTTCCAGAAATCATTCAGCAAGAGTTCGTTCTCAATGTAGCACATTCAAAAAGTAATGTCTGACACAGCAATAAGAAGCCTTAATTTGACAATCAGTCCAAGTTCTGTGTTACCCATGGAGTCTGGACACTCAATACAGACAGCAAATTGGCTCTGAATTTGAATGACGGTGCTATTTGATCAAATTAATAGGCACTCCAGCATCTAATTGCTCTTGCCTTACTACCCTTGGAGGGCTTATACAAACGCAAGAATGATTTGCCTCTCACCATTTGAATTCTCAACAAGAACATAATTTTCAGCAAAAATCTGGTTATTGGGCAATGCATTTAGAAACTTATTTGACAGCAGGTTCGCTTTGCAGGGGCTGGTCGTCACATCAATTCCCATGAATCCTCTGTAAATCTCACAACACTAACTCTAAACACATAAGTAAACATAGAAATGTTCTGGTTCAACTGAGAATTTAACCTCAGACTGGAACATCTTCAACCGTATTGTGTGCCACCTACAATGTAGACATTTGCAACATGTCTAATCTGTTTCGGTCGCTTAAATTATTCAACTAGAAGTAAATTAATATACCATGCTACAAATCACATTAGGATAAGTGGGATATGAAACAGAATAAAAATCCTAATAACATGATAAATTAGGGCATAATTTGCAACATGACTAAACTGTTTAGTTTAACTTCATCTCACTTTTTCCAACAGAAGTGAATCAACAGGCTATTCAATTGTAAAGCATTAAAGTAAAAAAAAGGATAGAAAACAGAGGAAAAGAATTAAAAACAGTAATTGACGTATTGATAATCTGAATGGGCACCCAGAGTATTCTGATATGCTGATTGCTCCAAATCCGTTTGAATAAAAGTCCAGTGTTCAGAAATATATCCACCCAGATTTCCAACAGTAAAGAAATAATCAAAATCTGGCTGGGCACCCATAGTATTCTGATATGCTGATTGTTCCAAATCCGTTTGAACCAGAAGTTCAGTGTTCAGGAATAGATCCACCCAGATTTCCAACAATACAAAAATAATCATAGTCTGGCTGGGCACCCAGAGTATTCTGATATGCTGATTGTTCCAAACTTCCAAATACGTTTGAACCAGAAGCCCAGTGTTCAGGACTATATCCACCCAGATTTCCAACAATATAGAAATAATCATAATCTGGCTGGGCACCTAGAGTATTCTGATATGCTGATTGTCTCAAATCCGTTTACACCAGAAGTCCAGTGTTCAGGAATATATCCACCCAGATTTCCAACAATACAGAAATAATCATAATTCGGCTGGGCATCCAGAGTATTCTGATATGCTGATTGTTCCAAATCCGTTTGAAACAGAACTCCAGTGTTCAGGACCATATCCACCCAGATTTCCTGACGGGGGATGGGTTCATTCTATGACAACATTTCTCCCTAACGGGTAAGGGAAATGATCGGCTGTAACTTGAGATTACCAAAGAAGATAGCTGACCAACCATCTAAATATCAATCCGGAAGAAATGAAGAAGTGCGCATTCTTATTGTAAAAGATAAAAAGTTCATACCCTGGTATAGTACACCTTTGTTTTAGGCTTTGCTCATCTGTGCAACTTTGAATACCTAGCCATGGCATGTGATGGGACCTTACATGGTGGATAAATCGACTTCTATCTAGAACCTGTCAGCCAGTTATCACTACAGACTATCTTAGCTCTCATTAACGTACATTTCACTAGATTACCTAGCTCGGCCTAATCTACAATAGCAGGGATCTTGGCCTAATTTAATTTTTATTGCTCCCAATGTCAACAGTTGTAGAAATTGATTGTTGCCTATCAACTTCACACCAAAACACTTGAGTTGAGCATCTAAGATCTTGAATTTAAATTATTGTTCCAGGTAAGAAGTTGGACATTCAAGACATAAGATTTTCCATCCTTAATGGAACTTTTCATTGATTTTCCTTAAAGTTTGGATTCTTTCACTTCACTTGTTCACGGGCTTCACAATGATTTTACTCATTAGTGATATACCCATGAGTGCTTACCCCTCTTTGTTGATATACCTAATAAGGAAGTCCATAATGTTTTTATGCCTAACACTAATACCATCTCTCAAGCAACTCATGATGACCTCATGGAAGTTATGGGTGCTCTATTTTATCACAATAGTACTCATTCTATGATAAGTGATAGTGATATACCTACGAGTACTTGCCCCACTTTGTTGGTATACCTAATTAGGTAGCCTTCACATTGTTATGCCTAACAATAATGTCATTTCTCAAGCAACTCATGATGACCCCATGAATGTTATGGGTGCTCCATTTGGTCATGATAGTACTCATTTTATGATGAGTGATAGTGATATACCCATGAGTACTTGCCCTTCTTTGTTCATATACCTAATAAGGAAGCCCATGATGTTGTTATGCCTAACAATGATGACATTTCACAAGCAACTCATAATGATCCCATGGATGTTATGAATGCTCCATTTTGTCATGATAGTTTGATTCATATTCTTTCTTTTGCTCATATCATAAAAAACACCAACATCAAGTATATTTAGTGGGAATGAAGATGTAATTTTACATGTTTGATCATTTTTATTTTCATTTTATGAACATATATTTGATGATGTTTTGCTAATGAATGCATTTAGAGATACTTTAAGTTGTAGGGCCTTGGAATTGTTTGTTTCATGTTATGTTTGTTATACACCATTGCGTGCTTTGTCATACATCTTTATATATTATTTTGTTCTTTGCCCTATAGTGTGTTCATGATGCTTCTAATTTCTCAACCTCTATTGGCCATTCCTTAGCATGCATTATGGATCCTAGTTGTAACTCTATGCCCTAACCTTTAAGTTGCCATTAATGCATTAATTTAAGGGCAGTGCATTAAATTTCTCCATTTGTTGGCTAAAAAAGTTATTGTTAATTTACACTGTCCTGTTTGTTTTCATTTATGTTTGCAATTTAATGATATAGCAAAATAACTGTATCTCTTCAATCAACAAATATACAGTGATGTAGACATTATTGTTGTACAGTGATAAAAAACTCTTTATACCCTTCACACTCCTACATTATTGTCGTTACGCTTCCATATTAAAAGTATAAAAAGTAATGGTACGATAGTATTTTACATTATTAGTACCTACCTACAACAACAACAGGTAACTATCCCATCGCACTGTACCTATTCACCAATTGAGTGGAATGCCTAATACCTTCCATATTAAAAGTATAAAAGTAATGGTACGATAGTATTTTACATTATTAGTACTTGCCTACAAGCAACATGTAACTATCCCATCGCATTGTACCTATTCACCAATCGAGTGTCAAAATTTTAAAATAAAATAAAAAATTAAAAAAGTATATAATGTATTAAATTTCTCCGTCACTAGAAAAAAAGTTGTCGTTAATTTACACTACCTCGTCCTCTTTATGTAAGGTGATAAAAAACTCTTTATACCCTTCGCACTTCTACATCTTTGCGATTTTAGATTTATTTAATAGTAGGATATATTAATTAATTATTAATAATATTATAATTTAAATTATATTTAATATAAATGATAACATATTATCTATTAAATAATATTTAATTATAGTGGAATTCATGGTAGCTACACTTCCATATTGAAAGTATAAAAATCAATGGTATGATAGTATTTACATTATTAGTACCTGCAACAACATGTAACTATCCCATCGCATTGTACCTATTCACCAATCGAGTATAATGCCTAATACGCTTCCATATTAAAAGTATAAAAATTAATGGTATGATAGTATTTTACATTATTAGTACCTGCCTACAACAACAACAGGTAACTATCCCATCGCATTGTATCTATTCACCAATCGAGTGTCAAAATTTTAAAATAATAAAATATTAAAAAAGAAAAAAGTATATAAAGTATTAAATTTCTCCATTCGCTAGCTAAAAACAAAGTTGTTAATTTACATTTCCCTATTTGTTTGTATTTATGTTTGTAGTTTGATGATATAGCAAAATAGTTGTATGTCTCTTCAATCAACAAATATACGGTGATGTAGACATTATTGTCGTACGGATTAGAAACTCTTTATACCCTTCACACTCCTACATATTTGCGATTTTAAATTTATTTAATAGTAGGATATATTAATTAATCATTAATGATATTATAATTTAAATTACATTTAATATAAATGATATTATAATTTAAATTACATTTAATATAGATGATATTATAATTTAAATGAACAAATTCCCCGCCACCCTCTTGCTATTGTTGCTAAGCGTGTGCTAATCCTTGCAAAAAGCAACTCCCCTGTGGCTAATGTGTCAAATCCCTCTACTCCTTTGTCGTAGAAGAGTGAGGAATTGAAAAGCTTTGAATTAGAGCTCATTAGAGCAACACCTGGAAGAAGGAAACACTCCTCTATGTTGTTGGAACCCTCGAAAACTAAGAAACCTCAACAAGATTTTCATCCTAGAGAGGTAATACATATCACTGAGGAAGGGAACAAAATGGAGGAGGCTAAAGAAATTTTACAAGGGCAAGGGAGTGGTGGTAGTGGGGGAAGAAGGTCGACACGACTGGCTAAGGTTGCCTTGAAAGAGAAAAAGGGAAAACAAAAATTGTCTGTAAATGAGGAGGAGGACCCAGGGTATGAAGATTTTGAAGTTCAGGATGAAGAAGACTCTGAAGACTTGGATTTTAAGGACATTGCTTATGAGATGGGGGAGGATAGTATAGAGGAGGAGAAAGAGGAGGAAGAGGAGGAGCAAGTGGAGCCTTCTAAGGATAAGATGGAGGTTGGGAATGAGTAGGATGTTGGGTTCTCTGGAATGGAGAACAAAGTTGAGGATCTTAGTAATGAGTTTTTAAAAAGTAGACTAACTTTCTTGTAGGTATAGTTTGAAGACATGGAGAAGGCATTATTTACTCTTATGAAAGTAACTAATAGTTTGATGAGAAGAGCGGTGCTTGGAGCGGCTTCTGGAGAAATGAAGATTACCAGGAAACTAAAAAAATAGGGGAAAATTGATACCCTAAAGACTTTGGATGAGACAGAGGGCCCTGACTGGCTCAAATACATTGCTCTCATGGGAGAGTATGGGGACCTATTAAAGAAAGCCAGTTAATGGCTTGTGTTGCTGCTCTACTATTTTTTGATGTGTTTTTTGTCTTTTTATCATATTTGGGACTGTTCTGTTAATTTCTATTGGTTATGGTGGAATACCACCTGGGATATTGTCGATTTAATTAATGGTCTTCGTAGATTGAAGTATGTTGGTAAAAACCTAATGTTTTTGATTGATAATGGTTGGACAATGGTTACATTTTTAAATATTGGCCTGCATGTTGATGTTGTTTTTTGGTTAGTTGGTGGTGTTGTTTCCCACCTCTCTCTACTTCTTTTTGGTCTATTGTTGTAACTATGGGATCAGGGCACTTCCCTGCTTATCTAATCAAAAACATATTATCTATTAAATAATATTAAATAAAGTGGAATTCATCACAGTCGTTACACTTCCATATTAAAAGTATAAAAAGTAATGGTACGATAGTATTTTACATTATTAGTACTTGCCTATAGCAACAACAGGTAACTATCCCATCGCATTGTACCTATTCACCAATCGAGTGGAATGCCTAATACGCTTCCATGTTAGAAGTATAAAAGAATACACTTCCATATTAAAAGTATAAAGAAGTAATGGTATGATAGTATTTTGCATTATTAATACTTGCCTACAATAACATGTAACTATCCCTTCGCATTGTACATATAAACCAATGGAGTGTCAGAATTTTAAAATAATAAAAAATTTAAAAACTATATAATGTATTAAATTTCTCCATCCACTGGCTAAAAAAAGTTGCTTGTTTGTTTTCATTTATGTTTGCAGTTTGATGATATAGAAAAATAATTGTATGTCTCTTCAATCAACAAATATACAGTGATGTAGACATTATTGTTGTACGGTGATCAAAAACTCTTTATACCCTTCATACTCCTATATCTTTGCAATTTTAGATTTATTTAATAATAGGATATATTAATTAATTGTTAATAATATTATAATTTAAATTATATTTAATATAAATGATAACATTATCTATTAAATAATATTAAATAATAGTGGAATCATCACAACCATTACGCTTCCATATTAAAAGTATAAAAAGTAATGGTACAATAGTATTTTACATTATTAGTACATGCCTACAACTACAATAGGTAACTATCCCATCACATTGTAGCTATTCATCAATCGAGTGTTAGAATTTTAAAATAAAATAAAATAAAAAAGTATATAATATATTAAATTTCTCCGTCTGCTGGCTAAAAAAGTTGCGGTTAATTTACATTGCTCTGTTTGTTTCATTTATGTTTGCAATTTGATGATATAGCAAAATAACTGTATGTCTCTTCAATCAATAAATATATGGTGATGCATACATTATTGTCGTACGATGATCATAAACTCTTTACTTCACACTCCTACATCTTTGCGATTTTAGATTTATTTAATAGTAGGATAAATTAATTAATTGTTAATAATATTATAATTTAAATTATATATAAATGATAACATATTATCTATTAAATAATAGTAGAATTCATCCAACCGTTACAAAAATGAGACAATTATCTAACCTAACCTCAACCCTAGCCCTTAATTTACGAGCAGTGTATTAAATTATGGATCCTAGTTGTAACTATAGGACATTCCTTAGAATGCATTAATGACAACTTTTTTAGCTAGTGGATAGAGAAATTTAAAAAGTTGTTAATTTACACTACCCTGTTTGTTTTCATTTATGTTTGTAGTTTGATGATACAGCAAAATAATTGTATGTCTCTTCAATCAACAAATATAAGGTGATGTAGATATTATTATCGTACGGTGATCATAAACTCTTTATAACCTTCTCACTCCTACATCTTGGAATTCATCACAGTCATTACAAAGACCTTACGATTGGTATTACCTTCTTAAATGCAAAGTAGTGGAATTCATCGTAGTCGTTACAGAGACCTTACAATTGGTATTAGCTTCTTACATTCTAGATTTCAACCACCAAGTGGATGCCATTTCAACAAGATTTGAAGATAATTTAAATACCAATTTCAATCTCATATAGTTTTTATGTACACGCATCTTGTGCTTCCACTGTAGAACACCTCTCGGTGTAATGAAAATAATTCTCATTTTTTTCCTTAAGTTATTAGCTTTATCATACTACTATTCATGCTAGGGTTTGCTAAAAATACTTTATATAATTTTTTTAGGTTTAAGAACCCTAAAAATATTAACTATAATGAGATAATTATGGATCCTAGGTTGAGATAATATTGGCCATTCCTTAGGATGCATTATGGATCAATGTATTAAATTATTTGAACACCAAATTGTCTAGTGCAAAATCCTTTTTATGATCTAAGCACCATCCAATGACAATTATTTTCATGTCACAGGTCATACTTACATGAGAATGATAAGAAGACAAAATGAGACAACAATTCAACAAACTTTATCAAATCATAATTGTAACTTACCTTTGACAATTAGGTTATCAACCTAGGCACACAAAGAGTATGATATTTGATGGTACATTTTCATATTCTTATGGTTCTCAGTTTTTTCCTTAGGTTATTAGCTTCATCATACTACTATTCATGCTAGGGTTTGCTAAAAATACTACTTTATATATCTATTTAGGTTTAAAAACCCTAAGCCTTGGCAGGGCCATAACACTTTTGTTTTAATTCTGCATTGACTGTCTACCTTGATTACCCAACCTTTAAGTTGCAACTTAAAGGCCTTTGCTCCATGCCTTTACTGACCCCTTCTATTAGGCTACTGGATGGACCTGCTATATTATAATTTCTAATCATTTAAAGTCCTAAGTTCATGCCCCTCTATATCGTTAAGATTATTGACCCCCTTTACCAATCTCCTAGTGCTCACTTAAATGATGAATTCCACATGTGATCAAATAAATAACTTAAGTTGACCCATTCTTAATATGTGATCTCCACTGCTCATGTGCCCTTTTTCTATGCTTTTGCATGAAATATTTTAATAAGGAAATAAATAGTCTATGGAATTGCAAAAGCATTGACAACTATCTTCATTCTAGTGGATTCTGCCATTCTGCAGGAGGTGTATTACAAAAGGAAAGGAGAGCTTGCAAAACCACAAAATTAATGTTGTGGTGTCAAGTCGTTGTTCAAGGCTGCAAGTCTTTTGTAAAGACTAAAGTATGACATGTGTCACATTTATAAAGGCATTCCATAAATCCACTAGTAGCTTTACAAAGGGTTGGTTAAAGGTTGCAGAATCGTGAAAAGCAGACATGTGTCATGTTTTTTGAAGGGAATTGCGAGATCACGGGATGTTTTAAGAAGACCTAAATGAAGGCCGTGGAATTGCTGAAAAGGGACACGTGTCATGTCCTCAATGTTTACGACAAATATCATATCAAAGGCTAGGATTGTAAACAACAAAATGTGGACATGTGGCATGATCTTAGGAGGATTCTGCGAGCTCGAGGCTCTTCATAGCAGCTCTATTTTCAAGCTATGGAATTGTGAAAAGCTACCATGTAGCTGATTTGATGATGTCAACTACTCTTAAGTTGTCTTTTTTGACAACCCATCTCTGATGATGTATAAAGTGATCCTACTTGGATTGAATTTATTGGTCAAAGATATGTCAACACATGACAAATATTTTCAAATTGATTAATCATTTCTAATCGTCAAATCTTATCCTTTTATCGAGAGATCAATGACCCACGTTCAAACTTGGAAAATGGATAGTTGGAGGCTCTTGGCTCATGTGAACTGAGAGTAATGGTAGGAAAGATGGATTGCTACCATATTTTCATCGTGATTTTTCCTATAAATACTATAATTCGACCTATCAAGCAACTCATTTAGCATCTATTGATTGTGGAGGGGGAATTTGCAGATCTTTGGTGTTTTCCACAATGAATTAGGATTTACAAAGAAAAAAACAAGTACCTCTTTTTTTGTGAAACTCATCGAATTTACAATCCTAGGGTTTGTAATTGAAGCTTGTAGGCCTGGTTTACTCTATGAAAGTCTCAAAAACCTAGAATTATACACAAAAGACCCTAGTTTTAAAATTGAATTATAAGCATGAGCCACTCAAAAGACCAACCATCTTCTTCAAACTATTATAGAGAGATTCACTATCTCATAGCAATAGGAGAAACCCACCACTGCAACTCTATTCCATCCACAACCTTTGGCTCACTATCTCTAACAACTTCAAGAACACTAAAAATGTAGATGTCTTCTACTCACTACATCTAGAGTCAGGCATTTAAGCTCACACTCAGATCACCACACATGGTCACATTCACATAATTAACACACACTACACACCTCAACACAAAATCCACCTTGTATTTATACCATCCACGACCTAAACAATCTTAGTTAGGTTGGCCTTAATGAAATGTATGCACTTCAAATGTGCATCACCAAGATAGGTCAGCACCAAACACTTCCGGGGTGGAAAGAAGTGAAGGAAAACAACACCAAGGGTTAACTAGGACCCAAACCTACATTACCAAACTACTCAACACATCCACAATCCACGAGGTACCTCCGCAAATAGTGCTAGCAAGCCAGGTTAGCTAAAGCTGAACTAACACTACAAGAAACCACATACATGCCTCTCTAGGTTTGGAAACAACATGCAGACCACAAAGAAATACTCCACTTCATTCTAGAATATTCCAAATCATCAAAATATCCAACACCACTACCAAACCACTTGAAACTAAAGAACACTTTCATTATGTGCAACTAGACACACTGCCACTAAACTTGAACACAAGAACTGAACTTGCGAAGCCACTCAACACCAGAAAATCCAAGGGAAGATAAATATAGATGATATAAGCACATTCCTAAATCTGCAAGACAATAAACCTTATTGTGGAGAAATGCAAAGCAATTTCATTTCTTCCAAATAACCTTCTACACAGACAGGAAAACTATCAAACACACCTTTCATTGTAGAATGATCCAGAACATGAAACTATGGATATAACACCTTTGAACACCTTAGATCATAAAATACAAACTATACAAGCATATAGTCAACCATGAAGAAATGCAGAGCACAACACTGAACACACCTTTGTCACACTGCACACTCTTTTATTCAAATTTTCTCAAAAGTACTTGGAAACCACGTGAACTATCTACATCAACAACACCAACACAACACTACAACACTTTTTCATCATGATTAGAACATTTGCAATACCAAAAATCTCCACACTAGGGGTTGACATCAATGTGACATCAAACCACAACATATCCACACTTAGCACCAATGTAGACAACACTAATGACAACACTACCAACAACTCCAACACTAGCAATCTCCAACAATATCCATATTGTTGACATCAATGAACAACTATTGGCATTAATGACAACACCAACAACATACTTGCAACAACAAGAAAATGCTCTCCAAATGTTTCACGATTAGCTTGTTAATGAATTTTATCTAGAAGAAATGTGTAAGAGAGAAAGGAAATTTAAGATTTTTTTGAAGATAAAATGTTGTGATTGTAGGGATTTTGAATAATATTCTAACTAGTTTAGAATGTTGATTTATGATATGGAGATAAGTAAACAAGAATTTTCTAAAATCAAATACTTAGAAGGTCTCCCTATTATTTATTTGATAAGCTCATTAAATATATGACTATCATAGGTTTACCTCTAGAGACTACCCCTATTATTGACCTTATCCAATATGCCAGAGATCATGTATTATAATTTAGAAATGATTGCAAAATATCCAAAATTTTAGCTAGCATCAAGAAAAATTCCTTTCCCCTATGTATATAATGCAGGAGAATCCCATGTTGTAAAGCAATCTTGTATCAACCAAAAACATTTATTTTCTTGCATTGCATTCAGTAGCAATTTTAGTATTTCATTCCACATTTTACAACATTTTCATTTCTCTGCTCATGGAGTAGGATATAGCATCTACACATATCTAGATTTTAGATCATTTGCCTTTGTTCTCAAAAATTTATCTCTCAGAGTTTCACTATAATTACCAGCCAGAGCATTTGGTGTCAAATTGGTCCAAATTTCTTAATGTGGACCTCTTCCAGATTGTGCAAAGTCTAATGGGACATCATACAAGAATCTTGGGTTTATTGGACCTATCTTGGAGATTTGCAAGTTAATTTATTTCGCAAGGAGTTATCTTTTCACATTTTGAGGTTGATATTCATATGTGATCATTCATCGGGTTATGAACCCTTGTGGCTGACACGGACCTTTGTTGGAGCTTGAGAAGCATATTTAAGATCATTGTAATTCATTGTAGATCATCAGTTATTAGTTCATGATTAGTTAGACTTAACATTTTCTCATCAACCCTTCGAGGACTATAATAAGGCCTTTGGCTAGTTGTAATGTAAAATGCCCTCATGGAAGGACTATGAACCTTGGATATTCACCCATGTGGCATATGTTGCATTTAAGATTGTCAATTTAATAAAGAATCATATTAGCAGATCATTTTCTTTTGTTGTTTTCACTATCTTGACTCTAACTTGCACGGTTTGGCCTATTTTTTCTGAACCCTTCATCCGTGACTGCACCAAATGGTATCAAAGAAATTTTGTGAGTCCTAAAGGAATTCTTGAGGTGAACAAATTTCCAACTTGAGGTAGACTACATGTGTTCTCAATTGATTGTCGATTGTGAGGCAATTGAAACCCTTGTAGCCAAATCACCGAATTGAGGCAGTTGCACCAGATTCAAGGGGAGAGATGCCACCAAGGAGTGTGCCTACTACGGGGAATGTTGTTGGAAGAATGGATGAGATATTGGAAATGATGCATGAGATGTGAGTTCGATTGGATGCAAGGTGAGGCTTAAACCCTAGACATGAGGATGAAAGCGATGATGAAGCAAATCATGTTGCAAACCAAATTGTAGAAGCCCTAGGTGAAGAAGAAGAATAAAATAAAATGAAGATGTTGAAGGTGATCTCAAAGATTGGAAAGCGACCTAGAGTTGAAATTCAAAATTATGTGGGAAATTTAAGCCCCGAGGAGTTAATTATCTAGCTCAATGAAATTGAAGAATACTTTGAATATGAAGAAATTGAAGATCTAGAAAGAGTCATATTTGCAAAAAAAAATTGAAGGGTCATGTTGCTTTATTGTGGAAAGAAGATCAATTGGATAGGAATAAAAGAGGAAAAGAGAAAATCATCAAGTGGGATAGAATAGTGAAAAAATTGAAGAACCAATTCATACCAACAGACTATGAGCTTGAATTGTTGAAAAGATTGCAGAACCTAAGACAAAAAGAGAGATCTATGAAAGAGTATACTAAAGAATTCTACAAGATGATAATCAAAACCAATCATAGTGAAGTAAGAAAAGAAAAGGTTGAAAGATATATCAATGCACTAAGAACAAATATTCAAGAATAACTGAGCCGAGTAAAGATGACATCTGTTCAAGAAGCATATCAGTTTGCATTGAAAGTGGAAGAGAAGCTGAAAAAGAAATTTGAACAAAGACATAGAAGTGCCAGAAAAATATTCTAGAGGAGTGGACCCCAATCTAGAGAAATAAGACCCTATGCAGAGTAGAACAAAGATGTAAATCCCTTCCAGAGTGAAGAAAATGGTGCCAATTCATATCGCAAAGGTAGAGAAGACAAAAATTTCTACTGTAGTGACAGAGGAGGTCATAATTCTTACTGCAATGAAGGAACATCTGAGAGAAGACCATTCAAAGGAACCTATTTTAAGTGTGGAGGTGAAGGACATAGAGAATTTGAGTGTCATCAAGGAAGTACTAGCAAGAAACCTGAGCATACCAAAAGAGCAGCTTATGTGGATGAAGAACATATTGAATCCCTTAATTCAGTTGGGAAAATTGAGAAAGGAAAATCATTGGTAATGAGGAGAGATTTGATGCATTAAGAAGTGAATGGAGAACCACTGCAAAGGAAGAGTTTGTTTAGAACTAGATGTAAGTCCGAAGGAAAGGTATGCAAAGTTATCATTGATAGTGGTAGTACTGATAATCTAGTTTCAGCGGAGATGGTAACCAAGTTGAAATTGGAGAGATTGAAACATCCAAACCCAGGTTATAGGATAGTATGGATTCAAGATGAGCATAAGATATTGGTGAATGAGCATTGTTTTGTGAAATTTCATATTGGATCATATAGGGATGAAGTATTGCGTGATATTATTCCTATGGATGCTTGCCATTTACTATTAGGAAGACCATGGAAATATGATAAGGAGACAATTCATGATGGGAGAAGAAATACTTACACTGTGACTTCAAATGGAAAGAGAATCAAGTTGGTACCTTTAGAGGAAGAGGAGAATATTGAATTTTGTGGCACTAATAGACTATGTTTGGTAGATGGAAGAATTTTTTTGGATGGATTGAGGCATAAGAATATGTGTTTTTGATTGATTCCAAAGAAAAGCAATGGTCCTGAGGTAGAGAATCCTATCGCAAAGAATGAAGTAGCAGAATTGTTAGCAGATTATGAGGATATCATGTCAGGGAATGTACTAGATGGACTGCCCCAGTATAGAGTATTAGTCATGATATAGACCTTATATCGAGAGAAAGTTTACCAAACAAGGTAGCACATATAGTGACATCGATAGAGAATGTAGAGTTGAACTGATAGATACAAGAGTTGTTGAAGAAAGGATTGATCAGAGAAAGTTTAAGCTCATGTGTGGTACCTACTATACTTGCACCAGAGAAAGATGGAGAGTGGAGAATGTGTACATATTCAAGAGAAATCAATAGGATCACTGTCAAGTATAGATTTCCATTGCCAAGGATTGATGACATTATGGAAAGTTTGAGTGGAGAAAAGTATTTCACAAAGATTGACCTAAAGAGTGGATAACATCAGATCATAATCAGAGAAGGAGATGAATGGAGACTGCATTTAAGACAAATGAAGGATTGTATGAGTGGTTAGTGATTCCTTTTGGATTGACCAATGCACCGATCACCTTCATGAGATGGATGAATGAGATACTAAATAAATTCTTGGGTAAGTTTGTCATTTTTTACTTGAATGATATTCTGGTTTTTAGTAAGACTAGAGAAGAGCATTTGTGACATATCTGACAAGGATTGCAGAGGTTGAGAGAAGAGAAGTTACTAATTAATTTCAAGAAGTGTAGCTTTATGAAGTCAGGGTTAGTATATTTGGGATTTGTTATTTCTGCTGAAGGATTGAAGATGGACCCTGAGAAAGTAAAAGAAATTGTTGATTGGCCTACATCGATGAACATTGGAGAAGTAAGATCATTCCATTAATTAGAAATTTTCTATAGGAAGTTTATCAAGAGTTTTAGTAGTATTTGTACACCCATGACTGAAACAATGAGAGGAGATAATAAAGACTTTAAGTGGACATCCAGAGCACAAAGAAGTTTTGAAATGTTGACAAAGCAACTAGTGTTAGCATTATTGGATTTTGAAAAAGTGTTTCAAGTTGATTGTGATGCAAGTTTAAATGCAATCAGAGCAGTATTGAGTCAAGAAGGGAGACCTATAGATTGTTTCAATGAGAATTTTAATGATGCCAAAAGGATATATTCAGTTTATGATCAAGAATTTTATGCCATTATTCAAGCCTTGAAGAAGTGGAGACATTATTTGTTTCCTAAGGATTTTGTGTTGTATATAGATCATCAAGCTTTGCAGTATTTGAACAGTCAAGGGAAGCAGAATCAGAGACATATGAGATGGGTTGAGTTCTTGCAGAGTTACACATTTGTATTGAAACATAGGAGTGGAAAGTCAAACAAAGTTGTAGATGCATTAAGTAGGATAAGGAATTTACTGATAAAAATGAGGATAGAAGTATTGGGATTTGAGGAATTGAAGCATATGTATGAGGATGATGTAGATTTTGGTGAATCTTGGAAAGCATGCAAGGAACTAGTCGTGACAGACTGGAGCCAATGGTTGGACTATTTCATTCAAGAAGATATGTTATTCAAAGGAAATCAGTTGTGTATTCCGAGAAGTTCAATGAGGGAGAATTTGATCAAGGAGAAGAATAGTGGAGGACTAGCAAGAAACTTTGGAGTGGATAAGATATTAGCTTTGGTACGTGAATATTATTTTTGGCCGTAGATATATAAGGATGTCAGGAAGTATGTTCAAAGTTGCAAAATTTGTCAAGTTGCAAAAGGGAGTAGTCTGAATACTGGATTGTATAAGCCTTTGACAGTACCAGAGAGACCATGGGAAGATTTGAGCATGGATTTCATATTGGTATTGCCAAGAACACAAAGGATATTATTCTATAATGGTAGTAATGGAATTTTTTTCTAAAATGGCACATTTCATTCCCTGTAAGAAGACTAATGACATGCATGTTGTTGACTTATTTTTCAAGGAGATTGTAAGATTGTATGGATTGCCTAAGAGTATAGTTTCAGATAGAGACACCAAGTTTATTGGATACTTTTGGAGGACACTATGGAAAAATATGAAGAGACCTAAAGTTCAATTCGGCATATCACCCATAGAGAGATGGACAAACAAAAGTGGTAAACAAAAGTTTGGGAAACCTATTGAGATGCTTGGTTGGAGACAAGGTAGGGAATTGGGGTATAGTTCTACTGTAAGAAGAGTTTGCATATAATAATTTAGTTAACTGGAGTACAAGGAAGACACCATTTGAGATTGTTACAAGAGTACATCCTAGAGGAGTTACAGAACTAAGAGACATCAATATAGAGAATAAGAGGAGTGTAGAGGCAGAAGAGTACATATTTCATGGAAAAATTGCATAATCAGGTCTGAAAGCACTTGGAAGATATGAATCGTAAGTATAAGGAGAAGGTAGATGAGCACATGAGACATAAGAAGTTTGTTGTTGGAGATGAAGTGATGGTATATTTGATGAAGGAGATATTTCTAGTGGGAGAATACAATAAGTTGAAGATGAGGAAGTTTGGACTGTGTAAGATTCTAAGGAAGTTTGATTTTGGAAATACATGTGAAGTAGAGTTATTAGAGACATTAGGTATATCACCTATTTTCAATGTTATAGATATCTATGAATATCATGAAGGACTTTCAAGTGGCAGTAGCAGTGAAGTGGATTTGGAGGAGCAGTTACCACATCAAGCACCAGAGGAAATTGAGCAGATTTTGGATACCAGAACCAAAAGGAGCACTAGGAACAAGCAAGACAAAGAATATCTTGTGAAGTGGAAATGTAGACTAGTGGAAGATTCATCATGGATTTCTCAAGCTAAGGTGGACCGTTTTGGTTTTCCTATTAGCCCTAGAAAGTGAGGGACTCACTTTTCTTCTAATCTTGGGTGTCTGATGTAGGAGCATTCCTGGTTGTAAAGAAATCATGTAGCAATCAAAAAAAAAAAAATTCTTGCATTGCATTCAATATCAATTTCAGTATTTCATTTCGCATTTTCATTTCTCAGATCACATAGCAGGATATAACATCTACACATGGACATCTATCACATATCAAGAATTTAGATAATTTGCATTTGTTCTCAGAAAATTATCGCTCTAAAAAATTCACTATAATTACCAGTCAGAGCATTTAGGGCCGACCTAGTCCAAATTTATTAATGTGGACCTCTTCTAGATCATGCAGAGCCTAATGGGACATCATACAAGAATTTTGGGTTCATTGGACCTATCTTGGAGATTCACAAGTTATTTCATTTCACAAGGAGTTATCTTTTCACATTTTGAGGTTGACATTCATATGTGATCATTCATCGGGTTATGAACCCTTATGGCTGATGTGGACCTTTGTTGGAGCTTGAGAAGCATATTTAAGATCATTGTAATTCATTGTAGATCATTAGTTAGTATTCATGATTAGTTAGACTTCACATTTTCTCATCAACCCTTCAAGAAATATAATAAGGCCTTTGGCCAGTTGTAATGTGTTGAATGCCCACATGACAGTCCTGTGAGCCCTGGATATTCACCCATGAGACATATGTTGCATGTAAGACTACCAATTTAATAAAGAATCATATTAGCAGATCATTTTCTTGTGTTATTTCCACTATGTTGACTCTAAGTTGCACAATTTGGCCTATTCTTTCTGAACTCTCCATCTATGACTGCACTAGTATCCTAAAACCCAAACCTATTGGTACAATCCTTTTACCAAAGAAGGTCACAAAGCTAAATGTAAATCCTTCAAAAAGAATAATCTTTATATGTAATAGAGGTCACGTGTCTAGATGGAGGTAGGTAGAGGTAGATAGAAACAATGGCAGAAGTTGATGATTGACTGGCTACGACTTTCAAATATTAATAACTAAAACAATATTACATAGAGTAACTATTCTTTTGGATACTCAAAATCACACTAAGTTCATGAGTAGAGCATACTTAAATATTTTCAAAACTTAAGACTCTCTAAGATCACTCAAAATATATCTGATTAAAATTGATACCTACTATTCTTGTAAGTGTTTATTTATAGGAGTAAAATGACCTATCCAATAGGTAATAAGGAATCATATCGACAATATAGGTTAAACCTATTACATAAAAAGGAGGCTTATTGAACCAAAACTATAGCTACTAGTGACTATCCTTTGTACAATAAAATTTATGTTGGATGATAGGTGTTGTATCCATCATAACTCCCACTAGATCTTGTATCTGGAGATGGGACCCAAGGTTCTAGGTCAAAATCATTATACACATCCTCCCACTTTAGTAGTTTCCACTTGGAATGAATATGAAATCAATGATGAATATTGTAAACTTTCTAATGTGTATCATAAAATATGCAAGGGAAAAAATAAGATTTTCATTTTAATATTTTATTGAGGACAATAGTTGTAACCATGTCTTGTGAAAACTTCTAATCTGGGTTAATGTGTTGAGGTTCGATATAACAAAATGATTCCTTTATCTGATCAAAGGGTCTTGTAGCACAAGTGGTTATCCATGTGAAGAAAGGATGTTGTACTATATTGATAAGCTAGAGATATTGCTTATCATTTTCAATTTTCAATATAGTAAAATATTCGTAATCATCCTTATAATAATGTGTAGAAATATAGCCAATATTTTCTAGAGTTTTAGCATCAGATATAGCATTTTGCAAATATTTTTTGTTAATTCCTTTCATTAAAATGTCATGTTGAGCTAATTGGTTTAATCCTTTAAAAAATACATCAAAATTTATTTTGATCTTGAATCCAAGATAATTTGGTTGGTAGGAGCTAGAAGCTTCCACAAATAAAAACTCCAGGAAAATATCTATTGAGATAATAAAAAAATGTATTGTTTTCTCTTATAATGTGTTGGGATTCGTAGTTAAATTGATTCAAATAATCCTAACAATGAACATACTTCCCTTGGCCATCTTCTCTTCCATGTCCTTTATCTTTAAAGGTGAGAAACTCATTGCAATCACTTCTAATAATAAAATTATTTAAATGCATTAATTTAAAAAAAAATTAAGGCATTACATGAAACTAAATATATCTTTATCAAAAGAAATCAATTTTTCACATCATCGAGAAATAAACCAATGCCATATTTTGATGTTTATTCCTTGTCATATTTGATATAAACTAAGTGCCCTCCCTAGTCTACATCTAATGTATTTGTATACATATTAAAATTGTCAATATTAGGAACATGATACTCTTATTGCTACATCAATTTGGTTTATATATGTCAATCAAGTTTCCTCATGTACTGGTGTATCTAGTGCATAGCAAAGAAATCACACATAAAATCATGTCCTTCAATAACATTTTTTTATGTTTATATTTATCGTAGACAAATTTATGTCCTTGGACATAGTTTTTTCTATAAGTTGTTCGCAATTATCAATGGGAGTTTTATAGAAATATAAAGAAGCACCAATATCTATCTAAGCATAATAGTATTTTCCATTAATAAGAATTGATATGTACTGAGAGAATTTACCACTTAAAATTGCTACCAAGTAATCAATATTTGGATTTTTTTCTACAAGATTTTCTTGTTGTTGTATTTATTGGATTATTATAGAAGAAGAGAATTATTCAATAAATTCATTAGGGACCATGAGAGTGATGATGGTGGCATACAAACAAGGTTTCTCAGGATGGTTGTAAGCCATTGAGGGTTTGGATTTCTATCCTCATCGCCTCATAGTGCCTTGGTATTTTCGTTGTATTTTCAATCCTTTCATAATTATTACTTTGTATGCTTGCTTGCCCGTTTTCTTCCTTGCCCTATGTTCTCTTTATTTTTGCATGTTTCTCCCCATTATTAACCCTTCATACCTGTGTTCGAAGCTTGGTGCCCCAGTATGAGGCAATCAATGGATGATAAGTTCCATTCTTCGAGCGACCCATGAGATGAAGGGGTGTCTAATGGCAGAATAATTTCATCCAATGGAGCTCAGTCCATCAAAGATATTGTAGTAGAATTTGAGCGAAGTGATATACTGATGTTGGCAAGTCTGATTAACATTGAAGATGGAGACAACATTGAACCCCATCACACTGGAAGCAAAAATGGTAAGTGCCCTACCCAAGGCCATAGGAGATTTATTTTCATTCCAAATGAAGTCATGACTTTGACCCTTGAAAAAAAGAGTCTAGATTAAAGAACATTAGTATTTTCTTCTCAGCATTAGATTATTCTAAAACTTTAGCAAGGAAATACCTCGACCAGTGGGTGGCTAATGTATGGAATAAAAAATTGGGTATATATCATTAATTTTGTAGAATGATACAAAGAGGTTTATTTTTAATTTATACAGGAATAAAGAAATGCAAGAAAAAGTAATAAATAAAGAGTTTTGGTTGGCAGGCAATCTAGTCTTTAGGGAAATTTCTTGGTCCCCAAGCCTAATTAATAAAGAGGTGCTTACATTATTGTATTCAAGATGGACTATGTTGAAAATTTTTCCTCTGCTATTATGGTCTTTTATCTTATGAATTTTGGCTCCTTTCGGGAAGGTTCTTAGTGTTGAGGACACCAAGAACATGCTTTCACACCTCGATGTTAGGGTTTTGTTTTCTATCACCCCTAGTATTAAAATCCTGGAAGAGGTTGAAATTGAAACAGAGAAATTCATTTTAACCTTCAACATTGAGTTTCTGGGTGGCATTAACATGTGCTTCCTCTGTAAGAAAAAGGGGCATGTAAGGAGAATTTTCTCAATTTTAAAAAATAAAGAGGGAGTGCAAAGAAAAAGAAATGGAAAACCTAATTTTAATCTTCCAATTATGGCAGAGGAAACTATGGGGGGAGTCTTGGGGAGGTGATGGCCCTGTCGAAGACCACCAAAAGAATGCAGACATCCCTAATAAAAACATTAATATCGATAAGGAGTTGATCTTGAAAAATAAATTTAAAGAACTAAATAATATAAAACTAGAACTGTAACCCAAGGAGGAAGATTTAGTATCTGGGAAGGCAGTGATTGGTAATGGAGAGGGCTCATCGAATGACAACCCTAACACTGATATGACTAGACCTCCTTACCCTTATATAGATGGGAAACAAACAAAAATTGTGACACTAGTTGAGGACTCCATTCTTGTGGTTGGAGCTATCTCCAAGCCCTCAAGCCATAAGTTAAATTCCCAAGAACTGGTGCTCAAAAAAATAAAACAACAAATTGTGACTAATAGGAAAATCATTAATAGAACTAGGTATGATAATATAAATCAAGAATTAAGAAATAATTCCCCTTCTAAAAGAATCTTAGATTATAAAATTAATTTTAAAGTGGTCGAGTGCAGGACCCCTCTGCCTCATATCCAAACCCCCCAAGAGCCCTACATCAAGACTCAGGTTGCAAAATTTAGGTCATAGATAAATTGTATGAGATGGAAAAAAATAGTTAAATGTATTATGAATTGGAGGGTGATGCTAAGGGAAGTTTGGACCCACAGACAAGGGTAAAGGATGAAACTAAAAGCCCATTGGGAATTTATGATTCAAATTTGGCTTGCTCGGGTGTAACTAATAAAAAATTGAAACAAGACCTTAACAATCACAACCCCGATGGGGTAAATATACCTTTCTATCAAAATAATAAAATCTCTACCAATATAAAAAATAACTCTAATGAGAATATGAACTTGATCCTTCAAGTTCATTAGATCATGACCAACAAAAACAAACTCTGAAAAACAATGTGAATCCCACCAAGGATAATAGTAAATTGGAGATGAAAGAAATCATGGAGAAGTATGTTACCCAAGATGTAACTAGTTGGCATCCACATAAAAGAAAAATATCACTTGTAAATGAATGACTAGGTCAAAAAAGGAGAAAGAGGAGACAACGAAAAAAAGTGAAAGTAGTACCACTACTAAGGAATTTTTTTAGAAAAGGAAGTCTTCCTAAATGCTTTGATGGATTTGGGAATGTAGAAGAAGGAATCCAAGATATGAATGCAGATGAGCCTTAAATGTATCTCATGGAATGTTAGGGGAATGGAATCCCCCAATAGGAAATATTGCATTAGAAGGTTTCTAAATCAAGAAGGATCCAAGGATTTTGTAATGCTACAAGAAATCAAAGCAGTCAATTACACCCTTGAGACTAACCTAAAATTCATATGGAATAATTCTACCTTCTATGCTACCAATCATGATAAAGGAAAAGGAGGTGTAGATATTCTCCTGTATAGCAAATGGACCAAATGGGTTAAGGCCCATTGGACCCCCCCCTTCAATAAGGTGGTTTGGCTATGTATAGAAAAGGACAACCAATTGTTTGGGATCTGCTCTATTTATGCACCAAATGAATACAAGTAGAGATGTGAGCTTTGGGACTGGTTGAGCAAGCTATAGGAGATCCCTTGGATTATTGGAGGGGATTTCAATATGGTGGAAAGGGAAAAGGAAAAATCAAGAGGTAATGACATGGGGTGGAAAGGGAATGATTTTTTTTTAAATGAAGAATAAAATTAAGCTCCTAGACCCCCTGGAGGATGCTAAAAAGAAAACAAAGCTATTTGGTATATTTGGTGCAACTCTCAAATTGGTAGCAAAAGGATCAACTACAGGTTGGATAGGTTTTATGAAATTAAGGAAATCTTCATGTTTGACCAAGTTGAGGGAGCTAATAGTAGGGTCAAGGTATATCCTTGGACCTTGTCAGATCACCACCCCATTACAATTAAAATAATAGTGGGCAACAACATTCAAAAAGGTAATAAAAGGGACAAAAAAATCGTGCTAAATTCAAGTCTCTTAAAAATGGAAGATTGCAATGATGCAATATTTACCCTTAGGGAAATAAATAGGTGGTCAAATAAATTTAAATCAACTATTGAGAGATGGAATGTGAATGTTGAAAGCTAGCAAAAAAACTATCAAACCATTGGAGAACAAAGAGCTAAAGATCTAAGGAGAACGAAAAAACCTCCTATAGAAAAATCTCCTAAAAACTGAAGGTGATCTCCAAGATAACCCTCAAAAGTATGAATTGAACAAAAAACTTATTCACATAAAAGGGAATCTGAGGAAAATACAAAACTACAAGGACTAAGGGCTGAAAAAAAGAGCAAGGATAAATTGGGCAGCCTAAGGGGACAAAGGTTCCAAATACTTTTTCAGAATGCTCAAGGTAAAGGAAGGTAAAGAGTCTATGTGAGCTCTATGGGATGAAGCTAACATGATCAAAGACCCAAACCAAATCAAGGATATATTCTATTAATTTTATAAGGTTGTGTTCACTACTGAATGCAACAACTCATAATGTGAGGAGATGAATGCAAAAACCTAATTCCAAAAAATATATCCAAAGAGAATGCAAGGAGACTAACCAACAATTAACAAAAGAAGAAATCAAAAATGCAATTCTCTCTCTAAATAATGACAAATCACCTAGAATAGATGGATTCTCGATGGAATTCTATAAGAAAAATATAGAACAGATTAGTGAAGACCTTCTAAATGTATATAAGGAAGGCTTTGAGAAAGGCTCGCTGGGAAAAGAGAATAACCCAAACATCATTAAACTAATTCCCAAAGAGGGAGACGAGAATCTAGTAAATAACTAGAGATTGATTACACTCCTAAATGTATCTTATAAGATTTTGGCTAAAGCCATATCCATAAGATTAACTAAGGTTCTCCCTAAAATCATCAATAATACCCAAATTGGGTTCATAAAAGGAAAACATATCCTTGAAAATTTGGTTACCAATTGGGAAGCAATGGAATGGGTTAGAACCTCAAATCAAAATGTTGGAATTTTTCTCTTAGACTTTGAGAACGCATATTATAGATTTTAATGGCCTTTCATACTGATGGTATTGGAAGCTTTTGAGTTTCCAAATAAATTCTACCAAATGGTCAAGACCTTAACGAAGGATGCTTTGGCAAGGGTTGAGGTTAATGGAGATCTCACAAAGGTGTTCCAACTATAGAGGTCCATAAGGCAAGGTTGTCCCCTTGTTCCCTCCCTATTTTTTTTAGTTGTAGATGCCTTGCATTACATACTAAGAGACAATGTGCTAAGCCTGAAATCCACTGGATTTCTCTCCCAAACAAGGAAGAATTAATCAATATCCAATTTGTTGATGATACAACACTATTTGTACAGATGGAAAGAGAGAACTTTGGAAATCTAATGAAAAAATGAAAATATATGCTAAGGCCTCAGGGGCCAAGATCCTTAATGGGAAAATTATCCTCTTAACCTAGGAAAGCCTGCAACCTGAGTGGTTCAAAAATCATGAGTTCCAATGGGGAGCACTAAACAAGATTGTGAGATACCTTGGGATTACCTTTGCAATTAACCCTAACTTGAAAGATATGTGGGAGTTGATGAAGAGAAAAATCATCAAAAAATTGGAAGCTTGGAATAAGTAGTATCTGTCCTTTGCTAGCAGGACACAAGTGTGCCAAAAGATTCTCTCCTCTTATAACATATATTATGCCTCAATATGGATGTTCAACAATTACCAGATAGATGAAATCTAGAAGAGGATAAGGAAATTTATATGGTCAAATGAAAAAGGTAAAAATAAAAACCATAGGATCAAATGGGAATGGTGTTGCATTGAAAAGAAGAAAGGGAATTTATGACTAAAAGATCTAAAAAAAAGGCATCGCCCTCATGGTAAAACGGATATGCAAAAGGATCAAAGGGAATGAGCCATGTAAGATTCTTATTAGGAATAATGTAAATAATGTCGCACCCAAAAAATCCAAGGCTTGAAGGAACCTCCCTCTCTGTGATCTCTTTTTCGGTAGTTTTCTTATATCTCCTATAGGATCCAATGTTTTCAAAATTATGTGGAAGGCCTAGGAGCTTTGCAAGGAGAAAATTCTAAATAGCTTTCCTATTGATAAAGACCTTAATAAAATTACCATCCTAAAATCAATTTGGTGGAATACCTACTATAACAATAAGTCGTTGAGCAACCTAAGAGGGTTACTAAGGGTCAACAAAAGAAGCTTGATTTGGATTATGAAACCGGGTTTGATTTGGGTTTTGTTGATGAGGAACATGAGCCTGGTTCGGATGCTTCCATGGAAGTGTAATCAAATCCTCCTACTCTTGTTGAGGGAAAGAGTGTTAAGAAAGGTAAAAGACCTAAAACCCCTATCTCTGTTGATTATGAAATAGGTAGTGAAGAGGTGGTTGTTGGTAAGTCCCTAGGTGGTAAAATTGCGAAGGGTGATTCCTCTGATCTGAAGAAAGGAAATAAAATTATTTTTGGGGACAAGGCTAGGAAACCCCCATTGTCTAGTTTGAAGAGGAAGTTGGGTTCAAAGGGAGGGCATACCTAGAAGAAGGCTTAGTGGAACAACAACCTTAACTACGAGGAGTTTGGTGTCGATTCCCCTATAGTTGAGCCTCTAAAGGATGTTGGTGGTTAGGAAAATGCAGTTTTGCAAGAATAGGGTTTGAAGGTGCAAGATAAAGGGAGGAGTGTGGATGAAGAAATTGAAAGCTCCCTTCGCCAGATTAAGGTGTCAGTTGCTAGCCAGAAAGGGAAGGACATTCTTGAAATTGAAAATCCTAGTAGGGATTCCTTGGAGGATTGGGTGGATGATAGAGATGTCTTCAACTACAATAGGGAGGAGTTACCCAACGTGTTGGGGTTGGTGAAAGATGACACTTTAACTCTCTTCAATATTTTTAAGTGGGCTTTCAACGAATTGAATCTCACCAATGTGAAGGTCCGTGGTTTGTTTAGTAAAGATGAGGAGTCCTCTAATCCTTCAGAGCCTTCTTTGTAGGCTCAAATCAATAAGTTTTTTGATACGATGAAAATTGTTATTAACGAGATGCTAAAGATGAAACAAGTTTTTGAAATGAGGATTGTGGCTCTTGAAGAAAAGTTGGAACATGCTTATCTGAAATTGGACAAGGTTGTGGATGTTAGCAAGTCTATCATGAAAAATGAAACTAATGGTTTGTGCCTTCTCATTGAGAAGGTGATGCAGTGGATGGAGGAAGTGTCAGGTGGGAAGGATGTTGATAGCAATGTGGTTGGCCTTCCTGGTGTTTTGATTAATGAGGTAAGTGATAAGGGTCCCTATATTAGGACGTCTAATAAAACTAAGTTGAATGTTGGGATTCCTACCAAGGAGATCACTGAGGTGATGGAAGTGCACCAAAATATTATTGACAGTGATATGGAGGCAGTTGATATTTTAAAGAATTTGTAGCCTGTGCTATTTCTGCTCCTTTATTTTGGCAGTTAGCTCACTCGTGGTTTGCTTCTTGTTGGCTGCTTGCTTATTTTCATGCTTTTATTTTGATGCAATGTTCTTTTTTGTAAAGGGTTTTGGGGCACCTTCAAAACCTATTTTACCTCTAATAAAAAATAATAAGTCGTTGGCCCTTCTCCAAGGGTGCTTAGCCGAAGAATGAAACAAGAAAGGTATTTAAAGCTTCAAAAACCTAATGATTAATGGTAAATTAAAAATTTGTGATTACTCAAACAAGAATTTAATCTCCCTCAAACACATAAAATGACCTGTGAAAGATTAAAAACTCAGAAATAGAATTGGAAAAGCAATATGATTACAATATGGAATACAACCAATATTTCCAGTGGCTGAAAAGTGAAAAAATTTATAACTTAAATGTGAAAGAAATATATTCCTTTCTTGCAGATCCTCCTAAAATTTTTGAGTTGTTGAATAAAGTATGGAAATTAAATCTAAGTCCTAACAGATTGAGCAAAGTCTTCACTGGAGTATGGAACAATGTTCTTGAGCCTAAAAAATCTAGCTTTAGGTGGATGTTGTTGTTACAAAAATTACCAACTTTTGATCCTAAAGAAAATCCAATTATATGTGAAATCTATAAGAAAGTTGAATTTGTACCTCATATTTTCTTTGAATGTTTATTTGCTAAAGAAGTCTAGAACTTATTTTTAGTTGAATCAATTAGGGGGGGGATAATGGAAAAAATAAAAGTTGAAATTCTATTGGGGAAAGTTGATGGATTATAAAAAGAAATGAATCTATTTTGGTTGATTCTAACCATTGAAATTCTATGGTTTCTTTGGAAAGCTAAAAATACATAAAAGTACCAAGGCACTAGGAGGGCACTTACTAAGTCTAACAAAAGAATCACAATCCATAATACTTTTATGCAAGTCTCCATCATGCTTGAAGTGGCTAAAGATAAATTCTAGAAGCTAATGAAGGATGGAAAGATTCAAATAAAAAAAGAATAATTAATCAATGCAAACCAATGGTTGTAATGCAAACTTGGAAAGAAAGACTCTATGAAGGAGATCCCAAACAACAAAAAAGGAAAATAAAAAAAGAAAGCAAAAGAGAAAGTGGACTAACTTTCTAGATAGATTCAAATATGCATACTTCTATTATGTATTTAAAAAAAGGAAATAGTATAAATAGTTACCGTGCTTGGTATGCATAATAGACTAGATACTAAAATTCTAATAGTGATTCCTTTTGATAGCATACTATGGCATAAATTGACAATATACACCTAATATTTATGATCAACAATTTTGTAAACTATCATGAATACAAAAATAAATAAATTCATTAGGATAAAATGGACTATCACAAAATCGTGGAATGTTATAGGAGGATTCTTCAAGAATCAGGGAAAAATATTTCAAGTAGTCATCTATCTCATCTAAGGCCATTTGTATCTTATTTTTAACAAATTGTCCAACAGGTTTAGATATAATTTATTTCTTATATGGTTGGTTCCACTAAACCTAGGCTTATTAAATTGATAAGAGGAATAAGAGGAGGTAGAACATTCATCTTCATCAAAATAATAATATCCACACATACCTAGAATTCTTCATCTATATACACCTCTGTTGTTAGAAGCCTCTATATTTTGAAAGATCTATTCATTTTAGATATTTAACATCGTTTTAACATATGCCTCTAAAACATTATTTTATACTCTAAGGTTTACTGATTATTCCTGATAATCGAAAATGAAATCTCTAAGTAAAGATATATGTTTATAAAATCAACTCTTTCAATAATCCTTAAATTACCTAATGTTCACTTGGCACTATTAAGGAATTAAATTTAATATTTTAATTCTATTTGCTCAATCATGGGTAAGGATTAAAATAATCTCTTTTAACTATCATTGTTTATTAAATGACAATTCCATTTCAACTATATTATTGCCATAATCATTTGAAAGCAATTCCTATTTTAAATATTCAAACATCATTTAAATGCCTCAATTAACAAAATATTATTATTCATTAATCCAATTGATTAAACTTTAATGCCTTATTATCCATAATATTCAAAAATGAAATTTCTAAATAAGGATGTTTGATTATCCACTTTTTAAATAATCATTAAATTATCTAAATCACATTGATATTCCCAGTTTAACCAAACTAAAAAATTTATTTAAGAAAAGTATATATATATAAAATATATATACATGAATAAATTATTATATAAATAAATATTATTCAAATATTAAAATAATATTAAATATATATTTATATACATATAACTTATATATATATATTATATATATAATATAATATATATATATTATATATATAGTACATATATATTATTATATAATATATATGTAATATTAAAATAATATTAAATAAAAACAAATTTACTTTTTTTGTGAAAGAATTCAAAATTTCTTTTTAACCAATTGAAGCCCTAATTAGGGCACATGCTGCCCTACCTCCCCATGGCGGCGGGCCTGTGCGCGCCGCACACAGTCCATCCGCCATGGGCGACGGGCCTGTGTGCTCCCCCGCCATGCAACCCTAGAGGAAGTTGCAATTTACTACTCAAACGTACTATTTTTTTTTTTTTAAAGTATAAAGAACATGCAAGATCACTATCCATTGCCAACAACCTCTAAGGTTACGAGACTAAGATTACTTAATTCCTTAATGGTGCCAAGTGAACATTAGGTAATTTAAGGATTATTGAAAGAGTTGATTTTATAAATAGATATCTTTACTTAGAGATTTCATTTTCGATTATCAGGAATAATCAGTAAACCTTAGAGTATAAAATAATGTTTTAGAGGTATATGTTAAAATGATGTTCAATATTTAAAATAGGAACTTTGAAATGATTATCGCATTGGTATAGAGGAAATGATGAAACGTTTTATTTAAAATATTGATTTTGATTAATTTATTTATTCTATGTTGAAATATAGATTAAGTGATTTAATTAAGTGTTTATTTATTAAAATATTTCTGATTATGCATATAATTGTTAAACTTAGAAATAATGAATGATTTATTGTAATCAGAGGAGATTGAGTTGATTTATTTATTGCTAAGTCGAAATAAAGAGTAATTTATTTAAATTAAATGTTTAATTAATCGAGTGGATTTATTTATAGTATATGATTGTGAGACTTAGAGTTAATGAATTATTTATTTTAGTCAAACGACTTTAATCATTAAAATACTTTGATTATGAATCTAATTGTGAAATTTAGAGTAAATGATTGGTTTGTAAATATTTCAATGTCGTGAAAAGAAATGGGTCTATTTGATTAGATATGTGCAAGTCATGAAAACTGTGATTGACTAGATTTAGGAAATCCGAACATTAGCTTATTTAACTGTCTGAAATGCTTGTAGTGTTATAACGTTCGTCCTCGATATTGTGGAACTAGAGTAAATGTTTTGGAAGTCTTCTAGATAGAGGTTCGTTTATTGGTGTGGGTTGTCGTTATGATAGTCCACCTTTGGTTTGTCTTGGGATTTGTGCCTCCTTGGGATTAGGAGAGGGTTTTGTGGTTTGTACCTCCTTTGGAAGGAGCGTGGTTTGTATCTTGGTTTCCTCCAGTGTTTGGAGAGGGTTTTGACCTTTGTTTCCTCCAGTGGTTGGAGAGGGTTTGACTTTTGTTTCCTCCAGTGTTTGGAGTGCGTTTTATTTATTGTTGCCTCCTTGGATTGGAGAGGTCATCTTATCTAGTTACCTATTGTGGTTTTACCGTGTGTGTTGTCAAGTAGAAGAGTGGCTTCTGTTTGGGGCTAGAGCCCAAAGAGGTAAACTGGGAAACCTTCAGAGGTGGTTTAATCAAGTGAAAACTAAATCAATGTACTTAGATGTTAGGTAGAATTTCACACTAATTAAGATAATTGAGCCTCACTCATGGACACAAGGGCTTGTATAGACTTGGGATGAGACGGGAAGGCCTGGAATGGCAAGGTCATATATCTTGTCTTTATGAGAGGTATTTGATTCCGCATGAGTGAGCATGGGTGTTGGCATTCGGTAGAGGCCACCAGGACAAATCATAGTGGGGGTCGAAGCCTATGAAGATTCCCAGAGGAGATCTCATGATGAGCTGTGTGATGAAACTCTTTCTACAACAACAATTGGTATTTTGTTTTATGTGCATGGTCTTCTTATCATACTCAATCTATTTTATTTCTGGAAGCAATGTGACCTATGTCAGTGATGTTGGATTTTTATTTATGTTATCTTTATGGATGTTTGGTTCATGTGTTTGGTTATGTCAGTGTGAGTTAGCCTGTGTCTAGGAGTGGATGGTCTTGTATAGGAATTCCTGGTTACTATCTCCTAGCATGGGGGGTGAGCCTTCGGGTATCACATGGTTGGGTGGAACGTGCTCCTCAATCCATTGGGTTGGCTTCTTGTTCGTGTGGACGAGATTTCCAATTGGAGAGCTCGTGGGATTCAGTTTATTCTCATGCTTTATTCTTTCAGTTGGTCTTGTATTTTATTACCGCTCATTTGGTATCGAGGTGGAATTTGTAATATGTAATCATACTTGCTGGATTTACCTCATTCGGGGAATGAGTGTTGTAATCATGTTGTAAGTTATATTATTGGAATCAAGTGGTATCTCATACTCTTGGATGTAAATTACTATGATTGGAATGTATGCGAACTTTAATTGTTAAGTAATTATATGGTATGGTTTTAATTCATGTTTCGTGTTTGGTTTAAGTAACACAGTCTCGCAACCTTAGGGGAGAGGATTGCAATAGTTAAGTGAACTTGCATGTTAATTGTTTTTTTTTAAATAGTTCATTTGTGTAGTAAACTGCAACTTGCCCTAGGGTTGTGTGTGTAATTTTTTCATCAACATCTAATTTAGATGATTGATTATCTACTTCTTGTAATGATTCGACCAAATTATCAAATTCTTTTGCATCAATCTCAATGTATTCTTCAATGAATGGTTCATAGATATTATCCTACATATAGAGATCTTCATCTTCATCAACAATATCCCACCATGCTACTACATCAAATGAATAGATGGCTTTTACTACAAGGTTTTTACATGAACATTGTGGGAATTTATGGTTGGGATTATTTCACATATAGTGGATAATTTTTTGGTCAGTTTTTCATGGAGTATTACAGCGACACAAGTAGCAATGTTTATAAGCAAAAGAATGTATTTGAGGAAAGAAGCAATGTTGATAAGAAAGATTCTTCCTTTTTTAAAAATTTCTTATTAGTTTTGACTTTCTTTGGTAAAGGTTTATGTAGGGAGCATAAAAATATATGTGGATTTGATCAACCTATTTTCATCTATTTCATCAGGAAATGAGATCCACATAATGAATTAATTATCAACCCTTAGGTAAATCAAGTCAAAGTGAGAATCTTCATATTTCCTTATGATTGAAGGATGGGGGTCAAGGTCAAACAAAACTTTGGGGAGAAAAAATAAAAATAGAAAATCAACACCAAAATGTAATCTAACACTTGAAACAACAATATTAGACTCAATATTTGTAGAATCAAAAAGAAAAATACAAATCTAAGAAGGGCATAAACATGTGTACCAATCACCAAAAGTGTTTTTCAGAAGCTAATATGAGACTCATTCACCCATGGGAAAATGGGTCCAAGTACAAGGGTTGCAACAATCTTTCGGGAGCTTCTAGGGAAGATCTAAAGCTTCTAATTTGTTTAGGTTTCAGTGCTAGAAAGTCAGAAATCTGATCTGCAAGTGAGATTTTGTGATTTGACGACAAATTTGACAACTTTTGCAACTTTAACAACTTTGTAAATCTTGCTCTTCAAAAGGTCTTCAAGTCTTCTTCAACCTAAATCTGCAATCACAAACACAAGAGAGAGAAATGTTTGTATTTGGGTGAATGGGGGTTTGCCTTGGTCAAACCCCATTTTGGTAATCAAACCTTGAATTGAAATAATGAAATGAAAGAGGGAATAAAGAATGAATAGAGCTATGTTACCACTCAACAAACCCTTAAATGAAATCTTAATAATGGAGATCTTAGGAGGTCTATAACTTGCATGACATGGATGAATTGGATGTGAATCTTGACACTTGAATCTTGCTTGAAATGATACTTTGAATGCTTGATTTGATCATGAAACCTACATCACAATGTTAGCTCCAAAAACATGCATGATGCAAGAATACTTTGACATGATGGATAGATCTTGAATGTTGCAATAAATCTCTGGTATATCTACTCTTGAATTCCTTTGATTGCTCTTGAAATACTCTTGTAGATCTTGAAAAATGCTAGGTGAAACTTAGTGAAATAATCTTGTATTTATAGGTATGTATCCTTAATTTCCCAAAATTCAAATATCACAAGCTAACATTGAATTATAGATTTGAAAACATTAAAATACTGCCAAAAACATAATTTAAATTTAGGTCCAAGGGTTTAGGGAGGACCCATTCACCCATGGGCGAATGGGTCCTAGGTCCATAAACCTAGAAAACACATTGCTCAATGTAAAGTGTTATGTTTAGGCATTAATTATTATCAGGTTTCCCCTTTGAAAAATGTAATTGTAGCTATAATCAAAACATAAGATAAATATACTAGATCCAATAATTCTAAGCAATACTTACTAGTTAAGCTATAATCCCAATGAAATTCTTGAAAGCATGAAACCAAGAAGCCATTAAACATAAACAATGAAGAAATGCATAAAGGAAACCTAGTTAAATGACTCAAACCTTGTCCCATTGGGGGATTTGTTTTGCATTGATGTGAAATGACAACCCTTTCCCAATCCCATAGATTGAAACAAGCTTGGTTTGATAGATTGAGGAGTGATAATGGAGATTTGAACCACAATGGATGAAAATTGCTCAAATGAATACTAATGGATGAAAGTGTGGATGCAATTCAACAACATAAATTTTTTCAAATGATTGTGGATCCCTTTCTCAAAGAAATGTGGAGTATTTATAGGAGAAAATGGTGAATCAATGGATAGCATTGATTTGATCAATCAAGGGATGAGAAGCCATGAGAGGTGAAGGCATGGATCAAAGATTCTCATCAATGGATGAGAATGCAAGTTGATATGGATCAAAGAGTTAATCAATGGCTCTCATTGATTCAAAGAAGCACCCTTCCTAAAAAATAGGAAGTTGTTAGGAAGAATATTCTATTTTTTGAGCTCAAATGGAGGAATATTCCCTTACAAGTGGGAGGGTGAGGGAAATTAGAAAATTAGATAATTAAAACAAAGTTTTAATTATGAAAGTTGAGTGAAATTAGGATGCTCATTAAATAATTAATTTATTTAATGAAAGAGGGTTAATAGACATTTAATTCAATAATTAAGATTGTTTAATTAAATGAGAGGAAATAGGACATTTAATTAAATAATTTGCATTACCTAATTAAATGAGATGAAAATTAGTGTGGAAGGGGGTGAATTAGACAAATAATAGTGATCATTTTATTAATAGGATAAATTGATGCATTTAATTAAACAACTAGGATCATTCAATTAAAGAGTAAAAAATGAGGTGAATTTAGGATGAAATGGTGTTAGTAATCAAATTCAAGTGCATAATTTTAGTCGGGACAATTTTAAGTGTCTATATTAATTAATTAGGCTTGTAAATGAACTAAAGGGCATAATTAAGACATAATTAAGCTCAATTTAATTAAGAGGCCCCAAATAAGTGTGTAAATATAAAGAGGTACATTTAACAACACTAAATTAAGGCAATATTAAGTCCATTTTAAATAAGGAGGGCCCAAACAAGTGAGAAAATGTAAAGGGTTACATTTTTCTACACTACAAAGGATTGCATCCATAGGCTTGGGTTTCAGGATACATAGGGGCAAGGTGTTTTTTTATGATTGGTAAACTTCTAGAAATTTTTGCAATCATTTATAAATTATAATACATGATCTCTAGAATACTGGATAAGGTCACTAATAGTAGTCTTCTCTAGAGGAAAACCTCTGATAGCCATATATTCAATGACCTTATCAAACAAATGATAGGGGATGCCTTCTAAGTACTTGATTTTAGAAAATTCTAGTTTAAATTTCTCCATATCATAAATCAATATTCTGAACTAGTTAGAATATTCTTAAAAATACCTAAAATCACAACATTTCATTTGCAAAATTGTCTTAACTTGCATTTCTCTCTTACAGGTTTATTTTGGACAAAATTCATCAACAAGAAAATTATTAAACATCTAAAGATGATTTTCTTGTATCCTAACATTATTTCCTATTTTTTATTTTATTGTATAACTATGCATCCTTTTCTTCATCTATTTTTGAATTCCACCAATCATTTATGATTCCCCATAAATATTGCATAGCAAGTCTTTATGCATATCCTAGTGTAATTTGGGCTACATCAGTTATGATTCTAAATGCATTTATCCATGATTGGATGTAAGGATTTGGATCTCTAATATTATCTATATTTAGGTACCAACATTGTACAAGATATTGACCTTGCATAACAAATAGATTTGATTTATTAGTCCCTTTTTAGACCTTTTTATGTACTTGAAGAATGATTTTTTTGTTGAAGAAGAATGTATTAATGAAGAGGAAGGTCTTTTACTTTCTTCATCTTTTAACCATTAATAAATATTATCAACTAATTCTTCAAGCTTATAATCAACCTTGTCAAACCTAGGAATGACTGGAGCAAGTTCATCACCAAACTTATGCAGATTGTTCAATATTTGATCAGATTTTTTCAAAATGTATGATACTTGTTGCATTTTATTTACCAGATTTTCTCCAAAGAAATCATTGTGGTGTGAGTATAAACTATATAATTCCCTACCTTTTATATCTTTTTATCAGTAGTATCTAAAACTTATTTTATATACAAAACATCTTTACATAAATCATCCATGTTCTCCATAAGATGATCACAAAATCTTTGTTGAATGCACAAGACAACTGAGAGGAGGGGTGAATTAGTTGTACCTTAAAACTCAAAAGCCCTCATACACATTCAGATCCACATTAATAAAATTAAATCTTAATATGTTATGATGATTTAGCATGAAAAGAAAATAATAGAAATTGAAACAAATCAACACCATGCACAAAAGAACACTAGATTTATGTGGAAAACCAAAGATGGGAAAAACCACAGTGAGGATTATCTCACAATATAAAGTGATATCAATACCAAATACAACAGGGTTTACTGTCAGAGGGCTCACTACCAAAATAAAAAAGAAGATAGAGAAGAGTGTCACTGTTACCCAATTTTCACCTACGGGCTCAATAAGGGGAAATTATGTTTTAAATTCGACACGTGGATTAAATGAGGCCCCCACAAGGGTTGAGCCCAACGTGCAAGTCTTCGGATTTCATTGGGAAGGTTTTCATCTGATGCTATTTCACAAGGAGGTCTATTGGAGAGCTTCACCTCAGTCAGATTTGGCATAAAACTTATTTGAGAGGAAATTCGACAAGACCCTCTTGTTGTCTTGCCGACTAGCAGTGCGTTCTGTTCATTAGGAATATACTAGTCGGCCAGACAGTTTAATCGCCATGGGTTGCTATACCTCTCGCCGACCACTGCACATAAGGCTAGGCTCGCTGAAAGTTTTTCCTTTGGCATAAGGTCCTATTGACAGGGGTGGGGTCTCATCGAACAGAAAGGGTCCGAGCTTGCCAACAGATAGAGGCTTTGGCATGAGGTCTTCCTGACCAGCGAAAGTCATGCCGAAAGTTGTTCACTAGGGTTGGCGTTGGGGAGAGGGGTTCACATTCGCTGAGAAGTCTCGGCGAAAAGAAGTGTCATCGCGAAGAAAGAAAGGGCTTCACTGTAACGTCTTGGCAACCAAACGAAGTCTCACCGAAACGGGATGCCTTCGGTGCAATCTAGGGGCTTCGGTATAATGTCTTACCGAAAGGCTGAAGTCTTGGCGACAGGGGCTAGTGAGGGGGAGAAGTCTCACCAATAGGGTAATGTCTCATCGACAGGAAAGGATGCCTCAGCGAAAGGAGACATCATCGGTGTGAGGTCTTTCCGATCAACTGTAGTCTGGCCGAAATGAAATAAGCTCTCACCGAGACAAGGAGGCGCTCACTATGACTCTTGCTGAATGTGGGTGTCTAGGCGATGAAATGTGCATATCGGTATAACTCCTGCAGCTCGATATGAAGTCCTGCCGACAGTCCCAAGCTATGTTGACCGTCTTGTGAAGTATACTCGCATCGGGGAGACATGATTAGTGTCTCACCGACATGCGATGTTGTTTGAGGGACCCTTTGACCATCTGGAATCTACGAGGCATGAGTTTGACCAATCAGATGGGAGCTAAGGACGCACCATGAGCTGTTTGACTGCCTGACTCCCCCTATGGACGAGATCGATAGAGCATAAGCAATGTGTATCTGCTCTGAGAATAAAGCGATGAACTAGATTGATATCCAAAAGGTGTCATCGAGCAACAGAAAGGCGGTGACCACTGGGATATCTGGGATGTCAACTGGCAAGAGTTGATCGACATTTATGGTAACGCTCAGAAGCATTCAAGACAGCTCGGCAAGGGAGTTTGAGAGTGGACACAATGACCAAAAGTTAATGTTGTGGTTGAAAAAGATCAAGGAGGCCATTCCTGGAGCAACTCTTCACCGACATAGACAGTAGGGATACAATTGAACACAACATTAACTACATGAAAAGATCTAAGGGCAGATCTTTATGAACGGATATTTTTGCAAGCCCAAAGGGGCCGACATCTTCTTGTATATAAGGCATTTTTGCCTCTTTGTAAAGGAGTTCTCCTGATGCTTTTTTTGAAGTCTATGACTTTTGCAGTCCTCTCTCAAATTAGCAAACTTTTGTAACTCAATTTTGGAGATGAAATTCAGTAAAGACCTTGATTACTATTGATTTGAAGCTCTTGTCTACTTTCTCTTTGCATTTTTGTGTTCAGTTGGTTGATTGATCAAGCTTTTAGTGAGGTAATATTTATTTCCTTCGAGATTTGTCTCAAATTTTAGAACCTTTATGCAAAAAGTATATTTTTTGCAGGTTACAAATTGTGTCAAAAGATGTAAAATGAATTTTAGATGTGAAATTAACTTTCCTTCTAGGAATCTTACCACCAAGACCTGTTTGTGAAACACTTTTGCAAAAATATATACAGAAGTGAGTTGTGCAAATTTATCTTCAGTCATTGCAAGCAAGTGGATGAAGTCTGGTTTCAAATCCAAGTAATGTTTAGGTGCATCACCATAGGATTTAGTTTTAATTTTAAAGTGTTCTCCTTCTCCCTTTTCCTTACAAAATCAGTAGTTTTAGGTGATAGCACAAAGGAAGTCGGCCTTCTCCGGAGGTTGACCTCTGTTTATAAGAAACCCACATCTTTAGAGGTCTTCCCATGTTACACTGAGGTGTTGAACATCAAGTTCAACAAGGGTGCAATTTCAGGTGATAACAGTTTTGGCACACCCGGTGGGACGGTTCGAATCAGAACAGTTTAAAGAATACATATTACTGCTAGTTTTTGATATGGAGCTAGTAAGTTTCAAGTCTTTTAGACTGATGACATTAACATATCATGGCGACTCTAAGTTTGGGAAGTAGCAAAAAATTCAGTGCATTAATAAGAAATCTAGCATACTGAGAGATTTGGTGTCTACCTCAGTATCAGTCAGCCTTTGGAGGCAGTTTGGACAACACCTGGCGACTCCAAGGAAATCTACTAGTTTCAACAAGTTCAGTGCTGGTATGTTTCAATTACAAGCTTAATATTTTGATTTCCAGCATTCATATGAGTAGAGATGACAATTTTCATGGTCGCCATGTATACCCACTTCAGTTTCATGAAAATCCTGTCTACCAATCACCCTATCCACCATATCAGGCCAATCATGCTGTTGGTTTAATCCCATACAGCCATGCAATAGCAGCCTATCAGCATGCTCAACATGCTTACCTCCCACCCACCCTGCCAGTCTTCGGATCCACATTTGGATGTCTAGAATCAGCTCCAAGAGGTTGATTATATAAAGAATAACATGAATAACATGAAGGACATACTGTTGGACATCGCAAGGCAGCTAGAAGAGTTTAGGAGGCAGCAGGAGTATGATCAACAACAAGAAGAGATGGCCTATCAGGCCTACCTTCATGAGCAAGAATTACTGACGCAAAGGAGACAGTTTGAGAATAGGCTCGAGAGAGAGTTAGCTGCAAAAGAGGAGCAAATGAAGCTTTTTCTTGCTCAAACACAGAGGCATGAGGTCCAAGTAGCTCCTTATATTCCACATCAGCCTGTTCAAGAGGAGGTTCATAACTTTAAATTTCCAAGTTTCAAGCAAAACTTGCAGTAGGAGGTGAACAAACATGATCGATCAGGACAGTAGATGGAGGAGTTTCAAAGGAGGCAGCTTGAGGGGAGTTTCAAAGAGTAGAGTGTTGCAGCTAAGGATGAGCAGATGAAACACTTGCTTGCACAAGCTCATAGGATAGAACCCCAACTACTTGTGAAGGAGGGGGGATCAAAGTACAAAATTACAAGTTTCAGACAGGGTGAATCTAGCGTGGACAACTACGATGAAATTGCTAAGTTGGAGGAGCACGTGTTTTCAGTTCCAAGCTTCAAGCAGATTGCTTCTTCTCAAAGCTCAAAGTTGATTGAGGATCTTCCTCAAGTGGAAAGCACTTGCGAGGTTGCAGTTTCAAAACAACTAGAAGACATCAAGCCATTTGGACAGTTGTCGATTGATGACAGTCAGCAAGCCAATGGAGCATTAGACTTGGAAGAAAAGCCTAAAACTGAACCAGATACTTTTCTTCAAGAGAGCATGCAGGTTCCTAATTTACCGGTTGATTTGGAACAACCAGAGAATATTGCTGACTTGTTCGATGAACTTCCTCAATTTTTTGATGAAGATGAAGATCTCACATGCATGATAACATCTATGCCTGATGATGAGCTAGTATCATATGAAAGGGAAGCATGTGATCAACCCATTCAAGTCAGTGAGATTATTGAAAAAGCTGTAGAAGATAATGCCTTGCAGCCTATGAACTTATTTGATGAGGTGCCCCACTTTGTTGAGGAGGAGGTGTATTCTATCATGAACAAAGAGCATAAGGAACAACAGTTTGACGATTTGTTTTCAGTTATCCAACAGGGATATCAGCTCCTTAGCCAAGAAGATCCAACCATCAGAAACATTAGTGGTTTCTTTTCAGAGACTATTATACATGATGAAAAGAAGCAGGACTCCTTTTTCATTGCAGAGCTGAAAGAAAGAACAGTTGATCCTCCTATAGACAATAATGGTTGAATATTTCAAGAAGATCAAACTGTAGTAGCCAATGAACAACCTGCATATTACCTCCAATCAACATATTTTCAAGGAAAATATGAAGTCTTTAGAGATCAACAAGAGGCTAGCAAGGAAAGTTTAAGCTTTTCCCTTACCAGAGGTTGTCCAATCAGGTACTTAGCCTAGACAGAGTCCAATGAGGCACCCATACATGAAGGTACATCAAGAGAAGATATCCAAGATGCACTGACAGCCAAACAAGAGTATGTTTAGCTCACTTGTCCTCCTTTGGTTGACAATACGTATGGTCTATCTAGTGAGATAAGTGAACTCATTCACCTCTTTCAAGAGGCAGTGCATCGCCTTGGTAAAATAAATTCTATTTTTTACTTTTACTCAGTTGTCCTTAAGCATGCCAGTCACTGCATATTGAGAAGAAAGGGCAGCTATTTTAGTCATCCTGTAAATGGTTTTGTTTGACCAGTTTCTTACTGGTTAGTGTAGGATAGGTTTAGCTGCAAGTTTTTTAATTCCCTAAGTGTTGTTTCAGCACAGTTAGATAGTTTTCCCTTCTATAGTTTCCTATTTTCAATAAATGTCTGAGTGATCTGTTTCTTGAGTTACAAATGCGTTATAGCCATGTGCAAGGCTGCTCCAAGTCCGTTCTTGAGTTTTCCCAATGACTCAATGCCCAATGGATAGGCCTAGGCTACTTTCTGTGTTTAGCAGGCAAACATCCAACAAAGGTCGCCAAAAATGTTACCCAATTTTCACCTACGGGCTCAATCAGGGGAAATTATGTTTTAAATTCAACACGTGGATTAAATGAGGCTCCCACAAGGGTTGAGCCTAGCGTGCAGGTCTTCGGATTTCATTGGGAAGGTTTTCATCTGATGCTATTTCACAAGGAGGTCTATTGGAGAGCTTCGCCTCAGTCAGATTTGGCATAAAACTCATCTGAGAGGAAAGTCGGCAAGACCCTCTTGTTGTCTTGCAGACTAGCAGTGCGTTCTGTTCATTAGGAATATACCGGTCGGCCAGACAGTTTAATCACCATGGGTTGCTATACCTCTCGCCGACCGCTGCACATAAGGCTAGGCTTGCTAAAAGTTTTTCCTTCAACATAAGGTCCTGCCGACAGGGGTGGGGTCTCATCGAACAGAAAGGGTCCAAGCTCTCCAAAAGATAGAGGCTTCGGCATGAGGTCTTCCAAACCAGTGAAAGTCACGCCGAAAGTTGTTCACTAGGGCTGGTGTCTGGGAGAGGGGTTCACATTCACTAAGAGGTCTCAGCGAAAAGAAGTGTCATCTTGAAGAAAGAAAGGGCCTCGTTGTAACATCTTGGCAACCGAATGAAGTCTCGCTGAAATGGGATGCCTTCAGTGCAATCTAGGGGCTTCGGTATAATGTCTTACCAAAAGGCTGAAGTCTTGGCGACAAGGGCTAGCGAGGGGGAGAAGTCTCACCGATAGGGTAATGTCTCATCGATAGGAAAGGATGCCTCGGAAAAAGGAGACATCATCGGCGTGAGGTCTTGCCGATCAACCGCAGTCTGGCAGAAATGAAATAAGCTCTCACCGAGACAAGGAGGTGCTCGCTATGACTCTTGCTGAATGCGGGTGTCTGGGCAATGAAATGTGCATATCGGTATAACTCCTGCAGCTCGATATGAAGTCCTACCGATAGTCCCAAGATATGTTGACCGTCCTGTGAAGTATACTTGCATCAGGGAGACATGATTAGTGTCTCACCGACATGCGATGTTGTTTGAGTGACCATCTAGAATCTACGGGGCATGAGTTCGACCAATCAGATGGGAGCTAAGGACACACCATGAGCCGTTTGACTGCCTGACTCCCCCCTGTGGACGAGATCGATAGAGCATAAGCAACATGTATCTGCTATGAGAATAAAGTGATGAATCAGATTGATATCCAGAAGGTGTCATCGAGCAACAGAAATGCGGTGACCACTGGGACAGCTGGGATGTCAACTGGCAAGAGTTGATCGACATTTATGGTAACACTTAGAAGCATTCAAGGTAGCTAGGCAAGGGAGTTCAAGAGTGGAAACAATGACCAGAAGTTAATGCTGTGGTTGCAAAAGATCAAGGAGGCCATTCTTGGAGCAACTCTTCACCGACATAGATAGCAGGGATGCAATCGAACACATCATTAACTACATGAAAATATCTAAGGGCAGATCTTTATGAACGGATATTTTTGCAAGCCCAAAGGGGCCGACATCTTCTTGTATATAAGGCATTTTTTCCTCTTTGTAAAGGAGTTCTCCTAATGCTTTTTCTGAAGTCTGTGACTTTTGCAGTCCTCTCTCAGATTAGCAAACTTTTGTAACTCAATTTTGGAGATGAAATTCAGTAAAGACCTTGATTACTATTGATTTGAAGCTCTTGCCTACTTTCTCTTTGCATTTTTGTGTTCAGTCAGCTGATTGATCAAGCTTTTAGTGAGGTAATGTTTATTTCCTTCGAGCTTTGTCTCATATTTTAGAACATTTATGCAGAAAGTATATCTTTTGCAGGTTACAAATTATGTCAAAAGATGTAAAATGAATTTTAGATGTGAAATTAACTTTCCTTCTAGGAATCTTACCACCAAGACCTGTTTGTGAAACACTTTTGCAAAAATATATACAGAAGTGAGTTGTGAAAATTTATCTTCAGTCATTGCAAGCAAGTGGATGAAGTCTGGTTTCAAATACAAGTAATATTTAGGTGCATCACCATAGGATTTAATTTTAATTTTAAAGCGTTCTCCTTCTCCCTTTTCCTTACAAAATCAGTAGTTTTAGCTGATAGCACAAAGGAAGTCGGCCTTCTCTGGAGGTTGACCTCTGTTTATAAGAAACCCACATCTTTAGAGGTCTTCCCATGTTACACTGAGGTGTTGAACATCAAGTTCAACAAGGGTGCAATTTCAGGTGATAACAGTCACAATGAGAAATCCATCTCAAAGCAACAAAGAAATCCACTATAATATCTCTAACACCTTCACAGTCTCTCTAAAGAGTAGTAGACACCTTCTGCTAACTACATCCAACAATCTAACACATGAAAGCTTGCACCACACTTTCCATATTCACACTCTATCAATTTGCAATTCGCATCATTCACATCATACTTTTCTATCTTCGCATCCCTCAACAACTCAACTCATATTTATATCATCTTCAACATTGAAACTATTCTCCAAGGTCAGCTTATGTACATCAACCATACAAATTCAAATTAGGTCAGCACCAAAACACTTTCGTGGTAGATAGAAGTGAAGGAAAACCATGCCACTCCTTATCTAGGACCCAAATCTATAGCACCACACTACAACACACTTCTATAAATTAAAAACATCCACTGCAATTAGTGTAAACACCAAGGTTGATTGTTACCCATGTAAACACCATTAAAATTTTAAGTACACACTTCCTTTGATCCAAAAACAACTTGCAGACAAAAAATGTCACCTGAAAACAATCTAGAATATTTCATACACCCCAAAATTCAACAAACTCCTTCGCAACGACTTTCACCTGAAGAATGTACACACCCAGTACACTTAGACAATTTTTTCATACACTGCAACTTAAAAAACTGACTTCCAAAGCACCAAAACTCAAACCACTTTGGCTAAAGAAATATGCCAAAACTATCAGCACACCTTCAGATCCACAAGAACTAAAACCAAATTGCAAAGAAATGCAGAGCAAAAAACATTTCTCTTAGACACCTCTACAATACACTGTTCACACACTGATGAACACAACTTGTTTTGCACAATGATCTAGCACACCAAATTTTGAATACAATACCTCTAAACACCTATGATCAACATATTTGAAATGCATAGGTAGATCTTCAACCTAGAAGAAATGCGGAGTGACACCAAAAAACTACTCTTCAACCCAGAACACACTGCAACTCACTGTTTCCTCTTTTTATCAAATTTTCTCAAAAGCACTTGGAAACCAAGCACTAGGAACATATCCTCATCAACTTCATCACTTCCTCAACCATAGATAGAAGCTTATCAAAGAAAAACTAGAGGTTGACACTACTAGGTTACTAATGACAACATAATGCAACTAATCAAAGCATCATCAATGCAACAATATAGACAATCCCAACAACTACACATGCTCTTGCAACAATATTCTTCTCATATAGTTGACACCAATGACAACACAAGCTTGTTGACATCAATGACAATGCCAATTGTTCATACTTGCAACAATTTTGATATATAATTTGTGTGTTTGTAATCTAAAGAAGGTTTTTTTCTTCAAGTATAGTTGATTGGAAAGCATACTGGAATATGGACATAGATCCATCTAATGTATTATATCATCCTCTTTAATTACTCCAATGACCATTCTTGTAAAGGGAAACTTCTTCATCTTTATACCATTGAAAAGTTCTTTCTTTAGGAAAAGTTTGAGTTCCATGCCACAAAAAGGGTGTTCTTTAATTTTTCTCTTTCCCTTTTCCTTTTATTTATCATTTCTAGAAGGATCAAGACACTAATTAATAAGCTTGTATTCAATTTATATAATGATATTATCTCTTCTACGACTTGAAGATCAAGAAAAATGGAAATAATCTTCAAAATAATTATTGTTAAACTGTCTGGAAGACAAAATTTTGGTCCAACAATATTTATCTAATTTCCTTTCACTTTATGAATAGGTTTAGTAGCTTCTAACATTTGGGAGCTCTATCTTCCACCTTCTATGGGTGATCCCACAATAGTGGTTTACAATTTTTGGCCAAACTGGACACTGAAATAATTTTTTAAAACTAAATCTTCACTTTCGGGCACCTATAGCAGCTAAACCGTGAGGAATTTGAAGATGATGCAAACTAGAGTTTCGTGAAATTTTGTCTGTAGACTCTAAATATATTTTTTTCAAAATTTTTGGAATCAGATTGCACTTTTTTTTCCATCTCCCTCAAAAACTAGTTTTTTTTTTCAGAAAACAACATTTTTAAAAAGTGACGCTCACCGTATAACACATAAATTTTTTTCATGAAGGATAAAATTCTAATTCTTTCTAATTTAGATTTTTAACTTTGATATCTAGTACTTCCACTTTGTTAGATAGTTTTTATTCAATATTTTTTCTTTAATCAAGTTTAAGTCAAACCAATTACATTGGCATAGCATGACCGTATAACACAACTTTTTTTGTATGTATTGAAATTCTTTTTTTGTTGGATCAAGGACTTCAATATCTAGTGCACTCATATTTTTCAAAAAAAAAAATTGACAATCTTCTATTTTTCCACATGTGCAAAACAAAGAGTTTGATTTTCGGTGAAAAACTTACATTCAAAAGAAATAAAAAATAAATATAATAATAAAATTAAATTTATTTAAAATTATACTTTCTCGGAAGCTTATAATAAGGACTACATACTTACAAAAAATAAACTTTAAATGAATTCATTTGATCCCCCAAAAGGTAAATAAAAAGTTAGTTTTTATAAGCATTTTGATAGGTGTAAAGGAGACTCTGTTATAGGTATGGTTTAAAACTAGCGGGGTTTTATCCAAGGGGGTTTGATCTAAGATAGTTTGATCAAACTCTCTTCAATTGGAATGCTTTAAATGAAACTTTTAAAGACTTAAATCATTATATTTTTTAAAAATATGTGATTTCAACAAAAAATAAAATCTCTCAGAAATTGTAGACCAGCTTTGTGGGATCACCCTATGTATATCAATAGTATTGATATGACCTTTATAGAGTTGAACTTCTCCATTCAAGGTTTTAGCATATGGAAATTTTCTAATATCTTAGGATAGTTAGTATTTTTCTTAGAGTATAATACATGGATTAGGAAAGAAGCATATTTAAATTTCCCAAAAATAAATTAACCAATAAAGAGAAGACATAATGCTAGATAAGTAATAGGTTGGATATTTTCAAGAACATGTGATCATATTTGCACAACAATGGCACCAAAATTTATAAAATTGATATCCTTATGTTTATGAATTATGAATGTATTCTATTTTTTTACTTTCATCTACATAAGGCATTTTGGTCTAGAAAGTCTAGTTAGGATCATATTCAAGTGTTAACTCAACCAATTTAATTCTAGGAATGACAAATTTCTTCAAACTTGACCTAGACACAAAAGATAATGGGTTTGCATGTGAAGCACTCTTCTTATAGACACTTTCTTATTTTAAAATAGGAGGCTTATAAGTACTTACAAATCCTATAATAACTTCTTCAAAAGTATCAATTTCAAAAAATTCTTCAATCTTAACATGAGCTTCAGTTAAAATTATCTAAGGTAGTTCATACAACCCTTCAACACTTGCTTCATTCACTTGTTCAACATCATTAGAAGAACTAGATAATATTTGGAATTTAGTCATTTTCAGACAATAAGTTATTGGACTATACCTAGGATAACTTATAGAGGTTTTATGAGAGATAAAAACTCAATCCACAAGAGGAGAGTAACAAGCATCGATAGATAATCAATTCAACAAAATAATAATGAAAATGATATAAAAGGCTCAGTATCAATTCAAAGAGAGAGTAACCCGATAGTGATAAGCACTTTGTTAAACCTAGATATAACTTAGATCTTATTGATGTCTAAAAACATCAATCATTGGCTTTGATATCAACTATATATAATAGACGTCACAGGGCTAGGTGGAGGTAGTAGAGGTAGACAAAAAAAACAATGGAGGACGATGGCCAAATGGCTATGGATTTTGAATATTAATAACTAAAATAATATTACATACAACAACTATTGTTTTTAATATTCAAAATCATGGTTTTGTACTCAAGATTGAACTAAGCACATTAGTAGAGGATGCTCAAATATTTGTTAGAGTAATTATGCATTAGCTAATAATTGATTAATATTTAATTAATTATTAGTCTAATTTATTCTCATGCACTTAAGCTAAGCTTAGGAGTTCTTTATTAAGTTAATTAAGTGATTTTCTATGTTAACTGAAGTGAGCTATTATTAGATCATTATGTTTCATCACATGTGATGTTGAAACTTGCCCTTATCTAATCTCTTTACCATTTAGGGTTTCTCTTATATAGCACTCAACCCTCATTGTATTATCTCTCTAAAGATTTATATATTCTGCTCTCAAACTCTCAACCTTTGAGGACTCTTGTTTTCCTTGAAGATTCTTGAGGTTCATTCTATAGCTTTTTCTTGTTGAGGAATATTGCACATATTTTTTGTAGATCTCTTGTGTGGCAGGTGTCTTTGTTCATTGTTTGATTCTGTGACTCATGTTTTTCACAATTCTAACATGGTATCAGAGACTCGATAACAAAATCCTCGATTCATGATGAATTTTTTCTTCAACAATGGTTATGAGCATCAGATCTAGAATCCCCTTTTCTATTTTTTTGCAAATTTTGGAGGTGGGAAAAAATTTGGTGCATTTTGGCATGAAAAGGACCTCAATGTTGGATTCAAAGCTATTGAGAAATTCAGTTTTTCCTTTTTTTCGCCTGATTTGGATTCCTGATGTCAAATCTACGAGGGTTTGAAGTAGTTGTTTTTTTTTAGATCTGAAAGGTAGCTACAACTTTGGTGCATTTTGGTGCAAAAAGGACCTCGTCATTGGATTCAAGAGGCCAGTTTGACAAATTTTGACTATAAATTTGTCCAATTTCTCCATTAGGTGTTTCTAAGGAAATTTTTTTTGCCCCAGGGGCTGCACAACCTCTATACAGCACCTTGGGCATGAAAATAATAAAAAATAAAAAATAAAAACAACTCTTTTAAAAATTCTCGAGATTTTATTATGTAGTGTTGCCCACAAAGCGACACTCATGCAATAGTGTTGTCCAACCGCAACCCCCACTGTTGAATTTTTTTACCAACGGCTAGAAAATTTGCTGACCACTGCTTTATTCCCAACCAAAGAATCTTCAAATATTCCATCAATGGAAGGAATATTTTGATGGCCAATTTTATCTAGGGAATCAAGATTTTTTGCCAGCATAGGGAATATTCCTTGAATATTCCCACTGACATCATGCTAATGTCAACATGACATCATCTGTATAACAACTTGCATGGCCCCCTTTGACCCCTCTTTGGTCCTAAAGGAGCTCTTTTTTTATTTTGGCCATAACTTGGGCGTACGATATTGAAATTTGGCAAACAAGATATCATCAAAAATTTGGTTCCACCAAATTTCCATTGGTGTGGGTCTCATCACTTGATTTTTTGTTGTGCATTTTACAACCTGTTGAAGTCAAAGGTGTTGTTTTTAGTTTTGAGCTCATAATTTTTGACTTGTTTCTCTATTTTTTGTGATTCTAGTAGCATTGGAACCATCTTACAGAGCTCTTCATAGCCATCCATGCACTTTTTCCATATTTCTCTTCAAGTACATTTTATTCAGGTTTTTGTGTTTTTCCATTTTGGTGAATTACTTGGACGTCTTAGCTCTTGGAAAATTTTCATTTGCATGGGATGACTCATTTTTGGCTACTTTGCATGTATTTTCAATATTCTATCCTATTTGGGCATTGTAGAAATATTTTCATGCACATTCTCTTTTGTAGATGCACTAAGATAAAGTGACATTCTGGTGTATACTTTTTGGAGATTTTTCACATCCTATTGTACCATTTGTATTCACACTATGATATAAAGTTCCATGGGGGGGGTTGATGTTTGCCTTTGATTTTCCATCACACCTTTGTCAAGTGAGTGTCCCTTGCATGACGACAATTAATTCTAGTGATTCTTGCCTCATGCGTGTGTGCCTTAGTTTGCACACCCTTTTATTTGCAGGTTGTTTCTCCTACATGCACTTCTTGGTTTCACACAGTTTCAGTGTACTTGTCTTGGCTCTCCCTTTTTATCACTATGGGGGATTTCTACTGTTGGTGCTAATGCTTCCTTGGTTTCATAGTTTGAGTTATTTGCGTATCTATTTCTTGTCCCTATGTAATTTCAAATGCGGCATATGTTAGCGACTAGTTACATGCATTTCAATGAGATGGATAATTTACCATATGGGAACTCTTGCATTCCTATTTATGGATGTTCTTCATTTAAGCACTGCATTAGTCATCTTTCAACAACATTCTACAACTTCTTCATGCTTCAACAATGTTCTACATGTTCCTCTTGTTTTGGGACATTGTTTGTTTAGAGGCTTCTCAGTCCTTCACACCTTCATTTGGAGGCTTTTTTAATCCTTCATTTTCCTTTCTCTCTTTTGGAGAGGATTTTTCTCCCACTTTTGTTTTCTCCTTTTCTCCAGTTGTGAGAGATCTTTTTTTGGTACATGGGTACCTAACTAGGCCTTGTTTTCTAGGACCCATCTTGCATTCTTTCTTTTTAGGGTTTTTAGCTACTCCCTAAGTTCATCTTAAGGGGGTGTTAGAGTAATCATGCATTAGCTAATAATTGATTAATCTTTAATTGATTATTATTCTAATTTATTCTCATGCACTTAAGTTGAGCTTAGGAGTTATTTATTAAGTTAACTAAGTTATTTGTTGTGTTAACTAAAGTGAGCTATTATTAGATCATTTTGTCTCATCGAATGTGATGTTGACACTTGTCCTGATCTAATCCCTTTACCATTTATGGTTGCTCCTATATAGAACTCAACCCTCATTGTCTCTCTGAAGATTTATCTCTTCTGCTCTTGAACTCTCAACCTTTGAGGACTTTTGTTTTCCTTTAATATTCTTGAGGTTCATTCTATAGCTTTTTCTTGTTGAGGAATATTGCACATATTATTTGCATATATCTTGCATGGAAGGTGTCTTTGTTCATTGTTTGATCCTATGGATCATGTTTTTCACAATTCTAACAATATTTGTAGACCTTAGAACTCCCTAAGACTCAAGCTCTAACTGATTATAATTGATGCTTTCTATTCATCCACAATTCTTATTTAGAAATAAAATGACTTATCTGGTCTAGGTAATTAGGAATTATACTAACATTACCAAGTAAAATAGTTACATAAAAAGGAGGTTTATCAAAACCAAAATAAAGATGATAATGATTGTCCTTTGTACAATAAATTTTAAGTTGAATGATAAGTGTTGTATCCACCATAACTCCCACTATAGCTTGTATATGAAGATGGGCCCTAAGGCTCTTTTCAAATCATTATACACATCCTCCAACTTTAGTGGTTTCCACTTGGCATAGATATAAAATTGCTAATGAATATTTTAATCTTTCTTATGTTTATCATAAACTATGTGAGGAATAAAATGAGATTTTTCTTTTAATATTTATATTGAGGACAACAAATGTAACAATGTCTTGTGAAAATTTCCAATTTGGGTTAATATGTTCAAGTCTGGTAGAATAAAAGAATTCAGTTATCTAATCAAAGGATCTTGCAGCACAAGTGATTAGCCAGGTGATGAAAGGGTTACAGATCATATTGATAAGATGGAGATATTTCTTATCAATTTCAATTTTCAATATAGTAAAATCTCCATAATCATCCTTGTAATAATGAGGAGTAGAAATACAACCAACACTACTGGATTTGACACCATTTTTTGATGGGCATTCGTCAGTCGTTCGACAAATCTCTGTCGGAAGATTGACACAATGGCGAAAATCTTTCCGTCTCTATTTTTTCGTCGCAATGCCGACGACAAATTTAACATCGAAATAACGGCGAAGAATCGTCGGTCGAGAGCATCGTGAAATACCTCAGGATTTTGTCAGAATATCGACAAAACCTTTGTTTATCCACCAACGAATTATACCAGAAGTTCGTCGTCGGTTCGACGAAATGGGCAAGCAGTAGCGTGGAAACAACATGGAACATTCGTCAAAATAGCGATGAAATAGTAGAGTAGTAGCGTCGAAAGAACGCCAAAAGTTCATCGAAAGTGCGACGAAATTAGCAAGAAGCAGCATCGAAACAACGCAAAAAGTTCGTCGAGGTTGCGACGAAATTAGCAAGGAGTAGCATCGGAAGAACACTAAAAGTTCGTCAAAAGTTCGACGAAATTAGCAAGAAGCAGCGTAGAAACAACGCGAAAATTTCATCGAGGTTGTGACGAAATTAGCAAGGAGTAGCATCAGAAGAACACTAAAAGTTCGTCGAAAGTTCGACGAAATTGGCAGGGCGTAGTGTGGTAGCAAAGCCGAAATATTGTCGGAAGGGCGACGAAATGGGTAGGGAGTTACGACGAAATCGTCGTCGCAGCTATAGCAACTTCGTCGAGCCTTTTTGTTGATTCGTCGGTGATTATCGTCGAAATTGCGACAAACAAGCAAAAAAAAAATTTAAAAAAAAATTATATATTCGTGGAAATGTACCATTGCGGAGACTGACGACTGATCATACATACAGATTGCATATTGGTTTGATGCTTCAAACGATGCATTTCTTATATTGAAAAGTGCATTACCTTATTGATCTTCTTTTTGTTTTGAGTATAGTTTAATATTCTCTACTTAACAACGCCAACCACGTGACAGTGGAAGCTCATTTGGCCCTCCCCGCCCCC